>WBMW01002985.1:259413-295093 GCA_013396635.1 Penelope pileata
GGAGGGACGGAGGGAGGGAGGGAAGGAGGAGGCGGCACGGCCCCGCCCGCGGGGAGGAGGGCGCCGGGGCCCGAGGCAGGAGCGGGGCCGGGCAGGTGCTGCCTCCAGGTGAGAGCACAGCGGGCCGGGAGGGCACCTCGTGCACCTCCCCTGATTCTCCTCCAGCTCGGAGAAGGGCGAGGGGGAAAATTCTTGAGGGCAAGCCGCAGCCCCCCGCTGCCAGCCTTTTTCTGCTCAGTCCTTGAAGGAGGGGAAGGGCTGTGAGAGACTGTTTTCGGTTCCTGCTCGGTTATTCTGGATTGAACTCTGGCTTAACTTCAGCTAAAAAAAAAAAAAAAGAAAGAAAAAGGAAAAGGCATTCTGGGTCCTGTTCAGGCTCAGATGTGGGCTGCTCTAGCCAGCAGCTCCCAGCGTGGCTGGGCATAAGCCGTGGCAGCAGAGGATACGGAAACATGGGACAGTTTAGTACGTGGGGACATAGGTGTCTCCGGGGGTAGGCACGCAGCCAGGAGGGCTTTGAAGATAAGGACGTTTGGATGCTTCACAGGAAGCCCTGGAAGAAGCGGAGGAAGAGCGCGATACGATCTCAGGAACCCATGACACCGAGGAGATGGATTGTCACAGGAGCTGGCTTGCACATTGAGTGCAATGATCTGACAAGGGGGAGGAAAAGGCACACTTAATACAGCATTTGCTTGTTTTGCTGAAGATTTTTTTTCCATTTCCAATTAGGCAAAGGAAGTCTATAGCTACCCTCTGAGGAAGACTGATCCATCAGGCAGATGTTGCGCTTATTGCTGCCAGCCCTGAATCAGGAGTCCTCTCTTCCTCTGCACAATTGCTTTTTTAAATGGGTTGAGTATTCAGTTCTCCTGTCGGGTCTCATGCTTGGCACCCTCCGGGCTCTGTTCCTTCCTTGCTCTGTTTCATTTTATCACTCCACAGCCCCTGAGCTGTAGAAGGTTAAAAATACATTCTCAAGGTTACAGCCTCCCTTTAAGCGCCCAAGACTAGTTGTGGCATAAATCACTATAAAAGATACCTTGTGGAGAAAAAAGAAAGGAAGCATGGCCGTGGTTTTGTTGCAGAGCTGGCTGCTCAGCCTCCCCCCAGAGCTGCCTGACAGCGGCTTCCTGCTGTATCCTCAGGGAGCGCAGACTCAGGGATGTTTACTTAACTCCCTTTTCCATGCTTGGTCCCTTCACGACTGCAGGTCAGAGACACAAAGCAGATAACCCTGCGCTGCGGTTCCCTCCTAAAACCATTCTGACCCAAACTGAGAGCATTCTCACTTATCCCTGTCTCTCTGGAGCAGGCAAGGCTTGAGGTTCCACAAACCCACCCTGCAGTGCACTGCCAGCAGCAGGGCTCTGCGGATGCTGCAGAACGAAACGAGAGGAATGCAGGGCAAGTGGTGCCAGGCACCGCATCTCACTGAGCCCATCTTTTCGCTCTGTGAGAGAGCTGCGGCTCTTCCTGGCTTCGTTCCACCAGTGCCAGTCCTGCTCAGTTAACCTTCAGCAGTCCCTCACCCTCGAGAGCCAGTCAGCGGATGGTGTCGGTACGTCCTCAGGAAACTGCTCAGGGGTACACCTGAATATGCTGCTGCCTGTGTTTGTATTCCAGCCTGTAACCACTGGAAGTTTTAAGCTGCTGCACACACTGGTGAAAGTATTGGTGACAGTCTGCCATCCAAACATGTCAATCACAGATTAAAAAGGGACTAAATCCCAGGAATACATTTGAGTCACTTGCTATGCTTTCAACTAGACTTTGATCACAGAGATACGGCCGTGCCAGATGTTCCTCTGTTGTATATCACAGATATCTTAGCACACAAACAAAGACTGAGGCTTTGGATAATAAGAAAGCAAGAGAGGAGTTGCTGCTGACAGCTTTAGTCACTGTGCTGCTGTTGGTAAATACACCCAGCCAGAAGTGCCAGCACTAAAAATAAGAGATCAGATTCTCTTGAATAACACTCAGCTCCCGTGGTTTGCTGCAATGCAGCAGTATCTCTGTCTTTCCATTTCTTCAATGATTTGGTTGTCTCAAACCCTTCCTACGTTCAGGAGTCACCTATTTAAATCCTGGTTGAGTTACAGGATTTTTGGATGGGAAATGCAACTTACTTTTGTGCAGCACCTAGGACAATAGAAACTTGACTCTCATACAAACATGGCATATAATCCAAAGGATAATTATTCCTGACTTCTAAATAGAATCACATACGAAGCCAAGCTGGACTTCCAGGACCCCTCTATCAGAGGAAAGGAATGAAAGGGAGGGGTACAAAAAGGCAGACGGGGTAGCTGAAGCATGCTGTGTAGCTTTCCTGTTACACACACAGTTTTTTTCTCTTGCACCTGTTGTTGTACCTGTTCTACTCAAACACAGAACTATTTAAAGACAGTCCGCAAAAGGAGAGAGGGCATGGAGGGCTGAGGAGATGCAATTCATTCTTTGCATCCTTTTCTCTTCCCCAGTATTTACAGGTCCTTGATTCCTGTTTAGAAGACAGGTTTTCAACTGCTCTTTCCCTTCCAAAGTCCTGCAGGTTCACCTGGAAGAATCCAAGGTGGCTGGAGAGCTGGGAAAACTAGCATTGAGGTTCAAAGCATTTGAAAGGTTTTTTTTTNCTTGGGATTTTCTGGAGAAACTGAACTCCATTAATGCATGGGCCAGGACTTGGGCATCATTTGTGCTGAAATAAAACTGCCTCCAGCAAGGACATCTCATCCGATGACCAAAGTTAATGTTGGTTGAATGTTTAAAAATAACCTCCCCCTTCCTTTAAAAACATGTTGATCCACTTGGGAGCATTTCTACTTCTTAATAGCTAAAAAGAAAGAAAAAAAGAGGAGTGAGAAGGCAAAGATGCAACCTTCTAGAAAAGCAACTCCTGCTCAGGTTTATTCATGTGGAGCGACAGCTAAAAGCAGTAATATTAGCTTGCAGCTCTTTCCATATCCTGTGGAAATGCTGTGGAACAGCTCATTTTCTCCCTGTTAACCAGTCACACAGCCTTCCCTGTTCACTGCATGCGGTCGTGGAGAGCTATTCCCCGCTGTTACCCGCAACAGCATTAGTCAGAGAGCACAAGCCAACAGCAGCTGCTCATATCTCCTGATGCAATTATGTTCTTATACAAAGAAGGGGGGAAAAAAAAAAAAGAGTATCACATACTTAATGCTCACCAGGAAAATTCCACTCCTTTATTAGATGTCTTGTCCTTCGTAGAATGGTTTGAGCCAAATGAGTCTGCTTATTTAAAGTACAAAAACCTTTTGAGTCACAGGAGATTCCAGGAATGCCAGAACCCTGAGCTCCCCTCCCTCACAAGGAGAATAATCTCTCCCACCCACTCCTCTGCTCAGGCCAACTGCTGCATCCACAGAAATTTTAGGGTCTCTGGCCCATCTTCTTCAAGGTTCGATTCAGCTGGAATTAGAGGAAAGCAGGAGTCAGAAAACAGAGAGATTGGCATACACTGCTGTTCCCCTCAGCAGCCTTAATCCAGTGCCCCTACTCCTTCCTCTGCAGCCCACTGCCAAAAGAGCTCTCATGCAGACGCAGCCAGTGTGTTAAGTAGAAGGGGATTAAGTGAAACTTCCTCCTCCTCTCCAAAAAGAGGGTGGGAGATATGGGAAGAGGCTGCAAAGTTCTAGCATTGGTATCATAACAGCAGGGCAACCCTTAGCCATGCTCACATCCCCATGTCTCAGGATTTTGTTGCCAAAAGCTTCAAGCCCACAGCAGCCTCTGCCAGGAGAGCACAGCAGTGGTAGCACGTCACCTCCTGCCTGGGCACAATGCTGAAGTCATTTATGCTCCAGAAATCTGTGGCCGCTTTCTAGAGCTTTGGTTACGAGGGCAGCGATGTGATTTTCATCACACTACTGAGAATTGCCACAACTATCTAGGGACAAGGGTGTCAGCAACCTTAGAAAGTAAACTCCTCCTCCTTTCCAATGTGTTTCAACTGGATGAGCACTTCTCACAAACACGTACCATCCCTCTACAGCAAGCAGCTGCTGCTCAGACCACCTGCCCTTACCCAGTGCCTAGCAAAGCTGGGGCTTGCCCCAGCAAGGCATAGTACAGCTGTCGCACACGAGACACCTTCTCCCAGCAGCCCTGCACAGCCCAAAGCCTTCCCCACTTTTCCTACAGAGCTACACAGTTCTCCTGCCCAGGCCTCACCTCCTCAAACTTGTGGATCTGGCGGATGAAGAAGTCCCCATAGCGCCGAGCAACCTTTGTGTCTGCAATGTGGATCATGTCCTGGGGAAGGAAGAGCATGAGGTCAGGAAAAGGACTGTGCTAGCAGGGGACAGCAAGCATTGCCAAACAGGAGGAGCAACGAAAGGGGCTTCACTCCAGCCCTAGTTCAGCATCGCATGCATACCTGACCTGTGCTACTCCCACAGCAAGTATTCAGTTTTCCGTGGGCTGCTTTCCCTTTACCTCTGACGAGTCCCAAACTCCTATTGTACTCATTTCCCACATTCTTGCACTCCCTGCCTATTTTCAGCTCTCTGTGCAGTTTGACAGCCCCAATCCTGATTCATGCTCTGCTTCCCTCTACCAGCAGCTAAGAGAGGTGCAATCCACTAGGAGAGCTAGGGTGCAACGCAAGTCAGTCAGACACAAGACAGTTCAGGTAAACAGGGAAGACAAAGCACAAATGAGTCCTCACAGGTACACCTCCGCAGTACGGACAAGACCAAGGGGCAACCTTCTTGTCTGGCAGACAGCAAGAAGCCCAATAGCTACTGCTATCTTCCTAGACACATGAAGTCTTAGAAGACGCTGGGTCCTGTCACTGTTCATCCACTAGCATTTCTATTAAGCAGGGCTACAGCTGCATTGTGAGCAACCAAGCCCTTCACATGGTATAAGAATTTTTCCCACAGACTGGAGTGCTGTCCCTTCCAGAATTTTCTGGATGAAGGTATTTCCTAGGTAGCAAGGGGCAGATACCAACCTTGTCAATATAGAAGTCAACTTCAGAGGCAGACTGGAACTCCCCATCCAGGGCAGATATCCCACTGGTCCATACCAGGTTCTTCATCTTGTGCTTGAAGACAAGCAGCTGGATGCGAAACTCCTGTTCCGTGAGGTCCAAGAAGCCAGCAAGCTTGGCCACGGGCATGGTGGTATAGAGCTTGAGGAAGCTACGGATGGTGGAGAGCTGAGCCTGCTGCTGAACCTCATCAGCAAAGACCTTGAGCTGCTGCAGGAAGGGCTCCTTGTGATAGTTGGGATGCACGTTGTCATAGTTGGGCACCACAGGGGAGAGGAACTTGGGGCATGCATAACTGAAGAGCTCCTCGTAGACCTGAGCATCACCCTTCTGCATGCGCAGCATCTTATCCCCGTATTTCTCTCGCAGCTGCAGGTGGATGCTCTCATCGATGCGCATGGGGTACATGGTGAGGGCGATGGCAAGGAGCGCGTGCATCTGCTCATTCTGCTTGTTAATCTGGGACAGAGAAAAGAGCCTGTCAGCTTGACAATGTGCTCAGGATTTATGGTGCAGGAGAGAGCTGAGAGCTCCATTTTTCAGAGACAGACCCTTTACCCAGAGAACTGAAGGTCTTAATGCTCAAGGGGCACAGTGCAAAGCAGCAGCGCTTCTGGGCAAAGCAGATGAATTCCATATCAAGGCTATCATCAACGAGAAAAGTGAAATGATGAGAAGTACAGAGGAGTGAATGTATCCAGAGCCATACAGAACCTTGAAAGCCAGAAGCAGGTTTGGTGCAAGAAGTGCAAAGAAGCAGACACAGGGAAGGAAGGCAGTTTAACAGCTACCGCCTACACAGGCTGGCAAGGGACTGTTAACAGGGAGGCCAGCAAAGAAAAGACTGAGAAGGAAGATTCACATGAGTAGGATATTAAACAGCTGTGTGGCTAAAACTTACACACCAAATTTTTGAAGTGTCATGGGGTTAAGAACTGCATGATTTGGCTATGCAAGGAGTTAGAAACGAATCACAAGGATGATGAGGCAACAGCACCAGCAGAGTGCAAAAAACCAACAAAACAGGCATCAGAGGCAGCATAGGTGGAAAGAGACAGAAAGTTTGTTTTAGCCATAATGAGTTTAAACAATCTGTGTACAACTGTATGATAATGGAAATATCTCTGATAATGGAAGTAGCCTGAAATGCAGGACTGAAGTGGGAATGGGACTAAGATGTAAGAATCTTTGGTAAGAGCATCATTAGCAGCTGATATCCATTAGAAACAGTGCCCAAGGGGAAAATGCAGATGGAGCAGAAGCAACTGCACGGTGAACAACTGAAGGAATCAGTAACACAGCCAAGAGAAAATATTAAAGGAGCTCAAAGGATCCCTAGTCACCATGAGTCCAGGAAAAGAAGGCTGGACTATTAGACATAGGTTATCAGGTGACAGAGAAAGGACAAGAGAGGAGGCAGCAGCCTTTTCTTTTGGGAGCCCTATTTCTTACCATCTCGTACTTGTAGGTTGTCCTCTGAAACATGCTCTTGGTTCTCTGGATATAGAGGAGGATGTTGGCAAAGACTCGGATGGCATCCTGGTAACGTCGCATCATGAGGTACGCGAAGCCCACGTAGTAATAGGTGGTCACCTGGCACTCAGGCACCCGGGAGTACATGCTCTGAGAAGGGTGGATCAACAGGCTATGTTAGAGGGGAGACAATCACCTCTGATCCAAACAGCTCAGCCTTCAGTCCAGTCTCACATGCTGCAGGACACCCCACCTCACATCCTCCTCCCTGCAGTAGTTCCCTCACTGCTTTTTAGATCATCCTACCTCCTATGCTTCCCAGTTTCAGCTTCTTGCAAGCAGAGGACTCTTGTACCGTGCCTAATATTGCTTTGCACAACTCCCATTCTTGCCATTTCACTCCAAACCTTGGGCCATGACTGTATTGCAGCTGAACTTTTTTTAGCCACTGTTTTCACAAGTAGCACCCATCTATGGCACACACATGCAAGGTGGGAGTGGGCACAGTGAGAACAAGAGCCCAAAATAAAAGAATGAGCCACAGACCAAGGTGGGAGCGACGTGTCCTGCTAGTACTGTGCTTTTCAAATAATATTCCCCATAACACTGCCTTGCATAACACAGCACAAACCTCCTGAACAATTGGGCATATGTGGTACAGCAGCAACAGTCATTATCATATGGCTTGATCTACTGCCAGAGCTCCAGCTGTGTTCAGCACACACAACTGTGAAACCAGGGGCTTCTTTCAGCTAATCCTATAAACAAACTCCTGACAACTGCAACAGCTACAAACAGCTCCTTACAGCAATCTTTCAGGAGCCTATTTGAACAAAAGCATTTGGAAAACTAGAGTGGAGGGTTTACAGCGTGTCTTATTACCTTCTTGTTAAGCTCAATGTTCTCCAGAACCTTGATTGCCTGGTAGTAATCCCCCAGCAGAGAGTGCAGACGCAGCAGCCCAACCAGACTGAAGTAGCCCAGCATCTTGTAGAGGGAATGGCGACCATATTCACCAGCCACGCTTTCAGGATCACCTAGGGAGACAGAACAACGAACCATGATGCTGCCCTCCAAGGGAGCAAGCTCTTCTTTCAACACCTCTGTTTATAGGCAAGACTTCCAATGTAATCACCAGCATTTCTCACCTAAAGCTTACACAACCTTGTTCCAGTCGATCCACCCAATCACTAAGGGTTTCACCCAGCTCCCAGATAAAACTGCCAGAGCTTGGCCAAATCAGAGCAAGGCAGCATGGACACCAACCTTGCTTGGCATCACCCAGCTATCTCACCTCCACTTGTATAGACCTCTAGCTGTCGGTTGATGTTGGATTTGTCCACCAGAGAATGCAGTACGTTAAGGACACTGTGGACGTTCCAGATCTTGGGGTTGGATCGAAGGAATTCAATTTCTTCTTCAGACTTCTTGGCTGTCTTGCAGCGGTACTGGCTGAAAGACTGGAACTGTGGGGAAAAAAGCAGATTTGACGATGAGGGGCTAGTTTGGAGATGTTCATCTACAACTCATATGGAAAAGAAGAGGTTAATTTGAGATTGCCTGGCAATCAAAATGGTAAATTATACCACCATTAAAGCACCTAGGGAAAACCTGTGCAGATGTCATCTGTGGAAAAAGGCCAGAAAACAGAACCAAGAGAAAGATTCCAAACAATTAGGGCAGACAACTAAACACTAATTTGCTGTCTAAAGAGGCAACAAAAGAGAATGACAAAGTCATTTACTACAAAATATAAAACCACAGAAAACCACAGAACACAGTAAGAATAGCATGAACCAGTTAAAGTTTTTGTGATTATAGCAGATTTCAGCTGGCTGCTTTGTACAAACCGTTTAGAAATGAAGCTCAGTTTAAAAAACAAACCAAATGAAAGAAAGAACCCAACAAGTCCAACCAAACAAAAAAACACAATGGTAAGCAACAACTCAAACAGAAGTATCCACATCAGGTCAGCACTCCCCAAACAGTTCTTATCAACTTAAAAAGCCTGTACATTTACAACTACTTAATCTACCTTGTGACTCACAAATAACAGCACTCAAAGTTTAGCCCTAGATATGAGAATCACAGAGAGGAAGAAGATGATTGACAATTTAATAGCATCAACAAACACAAGGCTACCTAAAAATAGCCCAGTCTTATAGCCACACACCTGGTATATGAATTCATCAATGATATCCCAAAGCCACTGGTTGGGCAGTTCCAAAGGAGCAGGGCCATCAGCATCTGCAGAAGAACATCAACGATACATGAGAGGCTTAATGCCTTGAGCAAGAACAGTGGAAGAACTGGAGGAACAAAAATTCAAAAACACAAGAATATTCCTGATCTGGAAAACACGGCAGCATCAACACATCAGGGAGACGATGTGTAAATTAAGGTAACACCTTGGCTCCCTTCATTTTTAAGGTACGTGAGTATGGGGTTAATCTCCAGAGTACAACAGCTCTGCAGCAGTGATTCTCAGGAGCCACACACAAATTTTAGGGTGCCTCTCAGTCACTCTTTTCTCTGCAAGACTGGCAGGAAGTCACAAACATTTGTCTGTAACAGTAAGCAGCTGTGAAACACTGTTGCAAGTTCCTAACTTACTTGTATCAAAAAAGCAAAATGAAGCTGAAACTGAGAATTCTCAGCAAGATAGAAAGCTAAATAAGTTTTTCTTTTTTCTTTAGAGCTTTTCAGACAGCGCTGAAAACTATTTGTGCTTTTTGTGGCTTTAAATGCACAGATGTAAAGTGTTGTTCATTCAGTAAACTCAAACATATGGAAAGCTTACAGACTGCTCTCTACATGATCTATAAACAAATACGTTCCAGTTTCTCTCCCTTTCTCCAGCTTTCTCCTCTCCATTCACTCTTCTCCAAAATTCACAAACCAAGAATTAATTGCAGCAACTCACTAAGGATGTAGTTGAAGAGATTGCAGTAGTTGTAGTAGGATTCAAATCTCTGCTCCAGAGTGGGCCCCCCCTGCAATGAGAAGGCAGTGCAGTCCATTCAGCCTAACACAGCAAGACTGAGTTTAGGAGCAACAGCGTATGAAGGACAGTCAAGGGTCACATCAATAGAGGGTCTATTTTGGTGACATTAGAGCTAATATTCAACCACCCACTAGCCACTAACACCATCCAGAAAGCCTGAAATTGCCTCACTATTGTCCAGGGAAAGAGGGCTGCTTTTTCATGTCCAGGTAGCTTTTAGTACAACTGAACACTGAAATCTCCTGTGAACAGAATGCTTTAACTTTCCTTGTCCTCCTCTCTGCTGTCTGGACTTAAGAACTTTGCATTACCTTCCACAGCTTCTTGTCCTGCTCCCCCTGTGAAAGACCTTAGTAAATTCTGACAACACTGCTTCTAGAAAATCATGTAATAGAATCATTGAATGGCTTGGGTTGGAAAGAACCTTAAAAACCATCCAGTTCCAACCCCTCTGCTGTGGGCAGGGCTGCCACCCACCAGATCAGGCTGCCCAGGGCCCATCCAACCTAGCCTTGAACATCTCCAGGGATGGGGCATCCACAATTTCTCTAGGCAATCTGTTCAGTGCCTCACCACCCTCTGAGTAAATACTTTTAAATGCTTTGGAAGACCAATAAACAAGCAGGAATCACTCTTCCTAGAATCATCTTCCTTGTTTCACCTGTAGGCAATTTGAGAACCTCCTACCAAACAACTCAAGGAACCAGTCTCACCTGTTAAAGCGAGTCTTGGACTTGGGTTGATGCAGAAGCCTTTTTGAAATCCCCATTTCTCCACCCTCTGGTCCAAACCAAAACTGCAGTTATTACTCATTTACCCTGCAAGTCACACACTTGTCCTGCTTATTTATTCCAGCCAAGAACTACTTTGATTTTCCTACTGACATCAAATTAGCCTTTTTAAGGGGAAAAAAGTATGGCTTTTATATAGACCATTATTCCTTCTCTTCTTTTTTCTGTATCCTTTATGGTGCCTATGCTTCCCTCTCCACAAGGCACTGACCCCACGTGGCTTTTCGATTACAAATAATGCAGCCTCCTCTTGTGACACCCCCTCTCACTCACCTGCTAATCCAAAGAACAAATAAAGAGCCACAAAGAAACACATAACACAAATTGATCTGTAAGTCTTGCAGTTACAGCTCCATCAAGAAGAAAATTCAGCTACCTCCCAACACCTCCTTCTTCCCTAACTCACTAACTACAATATCTGGTTTCAAGTAAAAAATTTTTACATAACATCCCTCTGAAAATACAGACCAGGTCATACAAGCTGCCATCAAAACTTGTCTCCCCAGTCTTAGTTTTTACGAGCACACAACTAACATTCCTCAGAAGGAAAGTCAAGTCTGGCTTTTCAGAAATTAGAAAATCCTTACTAAAGTAACAAAAGGCAAGAATTTTAAGCTTCCTTAAAAGTAACTTGACTCAAATCTCATAAGTCTATCTGATACTGTTTTGTAAAAATTATGGAACCACTGATGCTGTGGTAGCAGCAGAATTCATTAAGTTTTAAGAGAGAGAAGCCAAGCACAGCCGAAAGACAGAGGGGAAATACTCACGCTGACTTTGGCATAGATGTGTCTGTAATACAGCTCCTTGTATAGGATGAGGAAAACTGCATCTGGAAAAGATAAGAGAACCAGACATCAGCAAACCACGAGGCCTAGGCAACTGGATCTCTCACTGGTGGTGCTCTCACTGCCACAGTAAGAAAAAGAGGTACAAAAGGATGGTTTTTTCAGTTCTTTCAGCCGGGTGTCTACAGAAGGAATTGTTGCAGTGAACAAGTGACTCAGGAACCAGCAACACCGCACCAGCCAGCTCACTAATGTATCAAAAGCAATTGAGTTCCTTTTGTTGATGATGCTAAATTGGGAGGAGCTGTTGACTCTGTTGAGGGTGGAGAGGCCCTGTAGAGAGATCTAGACAAATCAGAGAGCTGGGCAATCACCAACGGCATGAAGTTTAACAAGAGCAAGCGACAGATTCTGCACATGGGAAGGGGCAACCCTGGCTGTACATACAGGCTGGGGAATGAGATGTTGGAGAGCTGCCCCACTGAAAGGGATCTGGGGGTCACGGCTGACAGCAAGGTGAATATGAGACTACAGCGTGTCCAGGCAGCCAGAAGGGCCAACTGTACCCTGGGGTGCACCAAGCATGGCACTGCCAGCGGGGTGAGGGAAGGGATTGTCCCACTCTATACTGTGCTGGTGCCTCACCTCAAGCACCATGGTACAAAAAGGATAAAACTATTACAGAGTGGCTATAAAGATGGTGAAGGGTCTAGAGGGGAGGACATACGAGGAGTGACTGAAGTCCTTTGGTTTGTTCAGCCCAGGGAACAGGAGACTGAAGGGAAACCTGATCATGGTCTACAGCTTCCTCAGGAGGGGAGTGGAGGGGCAGCGCTGAGCTCTGCTCTCTGGTGACAGCGACAGGGCCCGAGGGAACGACACGGAGCTGTGTCAGGGATGGTCAGATGGGGGTTAGGAAAGGGTTCTTCAGCAGAGGGTGGTGGGCATGAAACAGGCTCCCCAGGGCAGCAGTCACAGCACTGAGCTTGCTAGAGTTCAAGAAGTGTCTGGACAACGGCTCTCAATCATATGGCCTGATTTTTTCCAGGAGCTTCTGTGGAGCCAGGAGCTGGACTCAATGATCCTTATGGGTCCCTTCTAACTCGGGATATTCTACGATTCACCAATAAGAGAAGAGAATGGAAAAGAAACTCTTACCATTTCCAACCTGGGGGGCAATGGCCTCCGCCTCTGGCCAGGGGGTATTCTTGAAAAACCTTTCTGTCAGCTTTGTCCAGCTGAAAGACAGACACACATGCGGTATGAGGAGCTGTTCCACAGCATCAGAGAGCTGGAAACTGCAATACAGAGGGCTGGCACGTGATGGAAGCAGAGCACTGTCCCCCTTTATTAAGGCCAGAGTTGAAGCAAAGAACGAGAATGACAGAGCAAAGAAAACCCTGCTGGGAGGGCACCTGTTCTCGTAGATGTCCTGGATCTCGTACACCTTCTGGTCGATGACGTCGCTGGAGACGCGGCTGGCCTGCAGCTCGTACACCTTCTGGTCGATGAGGTCCGACACGGTCTTGTGGAAATACTGGATGAAGTTCTTGATCACCTCGGGGATCACTTGGTACGTCTGCTGCTCGTACTGCCGCTCGTAGGCCAGGTCCTGCTTCGGGTCTCCTGAGGGGAGAGAGCCGCAATGTCGGCCCGGGGCCCATACAGCCCAACGCGGGGCGGCGCGGCCCGGGCCCGCACTCACCCGTGTGCATGTCATAGTCGTTGGAGTAGGCGTACGGGTCGTAGGCGGCCTGTGGAGAGAGGAGGCAGCGAGGTCACCGTGAGGAGCCCCGGCGCGGCCCACAGCCCCTCCCCAGCCCCCCGGCCCCGGCCCGCACATCATTGTCGTAGTCCTCCCCCGGGTAGGCCATGGCGCAGCGCGGGCGGAAAGGAAGAGGGGGCGGCACCAAGCGCCACGCTCCCAGCGGCCGGCCGGAAAGAGGGGTGGGAATGAGCCTTTCCATTGGTTAAAATAACTGCCTGTCTTCAGCGCACTGCGCCAGTGCCTTCGCTCTCATTGGGTACAGTGTCCGTCTATCAACCCCCCGTAGGCTCTGCCTCCTCCTTCGCCTCTTGCCTCCCCTCCCTTCCATCCCATTGGCTGCACCGCTGAACTACCGCGACTCCGATTGGCCGAGCGGACCGTTGCTACAGCGACGGCCCTTCCCGCCCCTCTTGCACCCTACGCGGCCCGGCCCGGCCCGTGAGGGGATGGAGGGCGGCAGTGGGGCCGCGGCCGAGCCCGACCCCGAGCCTGTTGCGGGGCCGGAGCCAGAGCCGGCGCTGGGGGCCGGGATGGCGCTGGGAGCGGCGGCGGGAGCCCCCCTCGGCTACCTGCACGTCCTGTGGCAGCGGGAGGAGCCCGCCGGCAAGATCCCGGCCCGCCGCCTGCGCAGGGCCGCCCGCCTGCACCGCCGCCTGGGGCCTACGGGCAAGGAGAGCCACGGTGAGCGGCCCGGGCCTCCCCTCTCCCCGCTTGCCCCTCCGTGCGTCCCAGTAACGTCTGTCTTTTCCCCACAGCTCTGAAAAGGCTGCGCGAGGCTGCCAACGGCAACGACCTGGACACAGGTGGGCCTCCTGGCTGCCCGGCTCGGAGCGCTCCCTGGAGGGCGGCCTTCCAGAGCCCCTAGTGTCCCTAGGGGACAAGGAGGAGGAGGGAGGTGCAGGTAGTTTGCAGATGTGGTGTTTCAGATGCTGCAGGTCTAGAAGCTGCCTTTCTGGACATGGTGATGTTGACTGTAAGCTGTGGCAGTGGGCAGAGTCCGTGTTTACTTGCAGGAGAGCGGGTAGCATCACCCCTTTCTGATCAGGTGCCCCTCCAGCTTACCTGCATCCTTTTCCTCCTTGGCGCTGTCAGTGCAGCAACTCCTGGAGGACGGAGCCGACCCCTGTGCCGCAGACGACAAAGGCCGCACAGCCCTGCACTTCGCCTCCTGCAACGGCAACGATCACATCGGTGAGCGGGGAGGGGATCTTTGCTTGTCCAAATTTCCCTGGCAGAGATTTCAGAGGATGTTCTTTATTTTCCATTCCCTGTCTCTGTGAGGGAGCTCATGGGCTGAACAGAAGCTTCCCTCACGCAGCCTGCTGGCTGCCACGTGGACCTGTGGCACAATGATGTGCTGCCGAACAAGGCTGCTCACACCCCTGAGGTGTGGTCAGCAGGGCAGAGGGAAGGGGCTAACGTGGCTCTGTGTCGTTGCTTCCAGTGCAACTGCTTCTGGACCACGGGGCTGACCCGAACCAGAGAGACGGGCTGGGAAACACTCCCTTACACTTGGGTAAGTGCCACACAGGTGAGCTCTGCCTGCAGAGAGGTGAGGTGTGACCACTGCATTGCTGTTTATCTTCTGCGTCTTCCTTTTCCCCGTGCATCACACTACACATCCCCAGCTTTAAGGACTTAGCAGGGATTCTTTGCTGTTTATTAGCTTCACCCCTCAGGAGGGCTTAAGGGTCAGAATTAGAGAAAATCCATTTCCCTCTCTCTCTCAACCCCGAGGAGCATGAGATCTGTTTCAGAGAGTACCCAAGCCTGAGCATGAGTCCATGCTTAACAATGGGGCTGTTCCTCTTTCCTGTGGCACAAAGCCCTTTGGGAAGCAGCAAGCTCCATTCTCGAGCAGAAACTCCTTTGTTGTTTGCTAGTACCTCTGAGTTGTGTGTCCTGTGTTTTCCCTCCCCAGCTGCCTGCACGAACCATGTTCCCGTCATCACCACGCTGCTGCGCGGAGGTAACATTTCCTCTCTAACAATTACCTCCTGTCCCTTTCCTGCCCTGCCCCTGTCGATATTCCCCGGGAACACTAAACCTTTCAGAGAGACCTCACTTTCTGTCCTTGCTGGTGCATCTTGCAGGGGCCAGAGTCGATGCCTTGGATCGAGCTGGCAGGACCCCGCTGCACCTCGCTAAATCGAAGCTAAACATCCTACAGGAAGGAATCTCCCACAGCCTGGAGGCCGTACGCCTTGAAGTGAAACAGGTAAAAGAAACAGCCCTGCCTTCTGGTAAGGTGCTGCAACCACTGGCAGTCTCCTGTACTCTTTAGGTCAAAGATCATTTAGCAGCTGTTTTAAATTCCTGTCTCTAGGCTTTTTGCTATTCTGGGGAAAGTTTGGCTTTTCCCTTCTGTTTTCAGAGACATTCCTTTTTCCAACTATTGCTCTGAATTTTTGTGGGACCTCTCTTAGCTGTGGTAGGCCAAAGATTGAATGTCTTATTTCTCAGGCTTTATGGAGCACTCTGTTTTCTTCAACAACCATGTAGGACAAGTGCCTTCTGACAGGAGAGGCACTGCAGCACGGGCTTGTAGCTGTGGCACACACATTCCAGCAGGAACTCTTTTGTGGGGCATTCCCAGTGCAGCCTGCACTGCTCTCGTACGTGGGGGCACGGGAGAGGAAAGCAGTCACAGTGCTGCCCCACAAATACACGAAGCATGGGCCTCGCTGCAGGAGCCACAGAGCAGCCGTAAGGATATTCATTCTCTATGCATGAGAGAGCCTGCAGGGAAGTCCCTGCTCCTCACAGCGAGGGAAGCTAGCTGGCCAGAAAGAAAAGCTTGGTGCTTTCATGGCAAGCCTAAATCTTGTGCTTCTTCAGCTGGGTCTGTCTCTCTTCCCCATTCTAAAACCAGGCACAGGGATCATGACTGGTCTGCCTGTGGCTCCTGGACACCTCTGGTGATTCACTGGCCTCTGGTGCTGCTATCTGGTCACTTTGCATTTGCTCTTCTTTGTGGGTTACGTGCCCTATAACGTACCTCAGCGTCAAGGCTCTGCTTGGCACTTTAACTGCTCTTCCTGTAAAACCATCCCAGCCTGTTGCAGCTGTCTGATGTTTCCTATTACGCCGGTTGGCTTCAGATTATCCAGATGTTGCGGGAATACCTGGACCGCCTGGGGAGGCACGAGCAAAAGGAACAGCTGGACGACCTCTGCTCGAAGCTTCAGATGACCAGCACAAAGGAGCAGGTAGGCAGCGTTGAGCTACTGTGGCTCACCTACTGTTGTGACTTCTGCATTCAGAACTCAACTCCGTGAGCAAGGTGACATCGAAGATGTGGTTGTGGGTGTGTTCTTGCTGAGTGAAGCAGCCAGGATAGATCATAGAATGATGGCTCCTTTGATTGGAACTCAAAATGCAGAGAGCATCATTGTGCCTAGCAGCTCAGCAGAGAAGCTGAAGATGAGGTCGGCTGAGGGCACAGGCATTTTAAGTCCCGGAGGCAGCGCAGAGACAAGGTTGCACGGCATTTAAAGATCCACTTGTTTTGTTTCATTTTCTTTTTCTGCTACAAAAGGTGAGCCCTCAGAAACAAGCTTAGAGCAAACAGCCTTGATACTCATTGTTGAGTTCTGAGTAATGCACCAACACTTCTGTTTTAAGGGCTGGCTGTGTTGCCTGTGGTAGAGGTTGAGCATCAGCCTCCTGAGGAACGGGGAAAAGCTCCCTTTACAGTAGATTAGGAGTTGTTTGAGCACGAGGACAGGAGTCCTGCACGATTGCAGAACCAGAAGGGGATTCCTAGGATACTCCCACTGCTTTTGGGCATTATTGGGAATCCTGGTGGAGGGGTGGTCCCTGCTGTGTGGCGTTTCTTCTGTGGTGGTGGACAGCGGCATTCCTGTGCCTTCCTGATGGGCAGCTGTATTCTTCTGGCAGGTGGATGAGGTGACAGACCTCCTGGCCAGCTTCACATCGCTCAGCCTGCAGATGCAGATGGAGAAGAGGTAATGGGCTTCCAAGCCATCTCCCTGATTCAGAAGGAGAAGCCTTGGAGAAGAAGGCTTACATCCCAGACTGCTGAATGAACATTGCAGGCCACGTGAATCCTGCCGTGGTTGCCTCATGAGGAGGCAGCAGGATTTGGACAAGAGAGTGCTGCAGCTGAGACTTTCGGGGAAAAAAAACAAAACAACAAAAACTGCATTTTTTCTCAGATGGGCTGTTGCCGAATGGGATACCCCTTCCACAGATATTTTCCCTTCTCCTGAGCACTTTCAGCTCAGCGGAGGTGGTGGCCAATGCCATGGGCAATTGCCAGCATCACAGATCTGCTTGGAACAGGCATCTTTTGCCACCACCACAGTACTAAACTGCATGGGGGGGTGGGAAGTGGGCGTCTTGGACAACAGAAAGCTTTGTGCTTTGAGAACAACACGCACTTAATTCTGTGTGGTAGCAGCTGAGCAAACATACTGCCTTGAGAAACACGCACCCAGACTTAATCCTAAACTTCCCCAGAGCCTGCAGAGTATCTGGCCAGTTAGGAATGGGATACAAAGCTTCTCATCAGACTGGCTGGTTCCATGGGGCCTGGGTTTTAAATTACTGCTGAAAGTTAATGCTTAAATGCTAGAGTGAAGCACTTGTGAAAAATATCTGGGTCGGCAGCAGGTCAGAGCTACCCTGACGCAAGGATAAGGTTTAGGGGATGGCTTAATCCTAGCACAGTTTTAGTCAGACATCTACATCTTATATAAAACAAACAAAAAACCCTCAAAACCACCATAACTGACTTTCCTGCAGTTTCAGGCCCAGTAGCAACAAGAGGTTCTGTGTGTTCAGCCACACCGTTGGGTTAGGGTGGAGGTGGATGTGTGGCTGCCTTAGCAGCACCAAACCCAGAGCTGGCTGACACCCATCCTGTGTTCCTTGCTTGTGGAGACAGCTGCTCCAGGGTCTAAAGTTCAGCCTGAGGAATGAGTTACGACCTCTGCTGGGAGCCCGGAGTGATGCAGCTATGAAGGATAAAGGGAGTCACCCTTGCTACTCTCTTGCTTCTGCCCCACTGTGGTTAGTAACAAAGACATGGGTAACTTTGTCTTGAAGCAGAAATCTTGGTGGGACATGAACAGTAGCAGCGTGACAGGAAAACGTGCCATAATTCCCACCTAAATGATGTGATGTGCTGGGAATGACAGCTTAGGAATCGCAGGTTCGGAGCATCAGTTCTTAGGATTCAGCTTAACCACGTAACAGCCAGAGTTTGGAGCGTTCTTCAGAGACTTGTTCTGTTGTATCTGGTTCCTTATCCAGGAGAAGACTGACTGGACCTCCGTGTTTGAAGCTGAGATATCAGAATATGCATTGCCTTTAGGTGGGTTCATCCATGGGGTGCTGGGAGCCATGCAGGCTGGGCTGTTGCTGCGAATGCCGTTATTTTGTCGTGATGTGCTGGATGAGAAGGATGCTGAGGGGGTGGGAGGCAATCTGACCTTTTTGTATTTCAAACGTCAATAAAATCCTGTCAGCCTTTTTTGGACTCTCTAGCCAGTTCTCTCTTTTCAGAGCACCTCATTCCTCTCCCTGTGTTCCAGGCCCTGAGCACAACATCAGACTCAGTAACTGCTACTCTCGAATGTGGTACTGAAATTGGAAGTGACAGCACGAAGTTGTTTGAATTCAAACACGATTCTGTTTGCGAACCAAGGCACACAGCTGCTGACTCACCTTCTGATCTTGGCTCCCACAGCCGAGAAATCCAAACTTTAGTTAGTTGCTGTGAAACTGTGCAAACGAGGGAAAGAGAATCTCAGGGGGATTGCTTGTAGCTGGAAGGTGGCATGCTTTGCAAAGAGGAAGAGCAGCCTGGCACAGTCTGTGCTCCTGCGTAAGTACAGAGCTGGTGGGGAGAAGGCAGTTGTGCTCACGCCTTGCCCTGTGCCAAGTAAAGGGGCTGCACTGTGAAGAGATGTCAAGGGGCTGAGGTGCTGGGGGGGAACATCTGGGCAGGGCAGAGAGTTTGTGATGTGATCCCTGTGCGAGGAACAGGTGAGCTCTGTGTCCAGCCTGGCCTGGTTGTTCTTCCTCACCACCTCAGCCTACCCTTGGTGTCCGCATACACCCAGCTGTCACCGCTTCTGCCGTCAACAGCCTTGTTGCTGAGGAGACCATTAAGGTGCCAAAAAGCAGGCGGCTGAGGTGCTCTTATCACTGCAGTTACCTTGGCTGCTGATGGTGTCTGCAAACTAGCTGCAGCTTGGAAGCTTTCCTCGCAACCAGGAACGCACTTAGTGGAGATTCAGAGCTCAGCTTTTAGCTTGAGTGCTCAGGACGCTGTTGGCCACAACTCTTCAAGTCTGTGTTTTGCCTGGTGCTGGAGCTTTTCATATCTCCTCCAGACTCTGTATGCCTGGAGTGGAGTGGTCTGGGTGCTGCAGGTAGCCGAGAGCATTTCACTTGCCTTTGGTGTATTCCAGAGGTGTTTGCTATGGTAACAGCACAAACAACAGCCCCGTCTTCCTTCTGCTATTTATATTGCCATTAAACTCGGTCCAGCCTCCCCTTTTCCCTTGCATTGTGCCGCTAAGCATCACATCTAAGGTTCCTTTCCTTGGGGCTGTGGTGCCAGCATGCTCTGGCAGACAGGACTTGACCTAAGGCCCCGCTCACTGCTGCTTGGCCTCCATGTGTGCTCCATTTCCCTCTTCATTCACAGCACAGCTCTGCAGCGACGTGCTGAGTCCCCAGCCACCGACCCCAGCATCGACCTTGTCAGTCCCGCAGCCCTGAGCGAAGCATTCGTGCTGTGAGACGCAGACAAAGCCAGCCAGGCTGAGGGTCTGGCTCATCCAAGCAAGCAAGGACTCAAAACCTGCTTGCATTTCACTGAGGACTCATGGTGACAGCTGTGTACAAAGCCTCCCAATAAAGCAGTGTGGATGTTGTTAAGCAAAAGGCCTTTTTCTGCAGCAATTGCTCGCCCACACTGGTGAATGCAGTGTGTGCTGTGGTATGCACGAACATCAGGAGCCTGTTGGCTTTCACTCCTCAGCATATGAAATAATTAAACTCCAGGGTATCAAGCCAACATCTGAACTCCATTATTTCCTCCGCTTTTGCCTTTCTAGCAGGCTCCAAATCCATCACAGTAATTATCCTCTCTGCTGCTAAGGAAGCCCCATGAAGCATCATTCCCTGCAAACCTTCCAGCCTTTCATCTGCTTCCTCCACTCATTCGATGGATGAGATGGATTTCAGCTCCTCCATCACGGAAAGGTGCTGACACTGAGATGCTTTTTTCATGCTTTGCACCCAGCTAACGTGGGAGAGCAGCCCCAGGCAGCCCAGGGCCCATGGGCTGACAACATGGGAGTCAGCAGTTTTGATTAGGAAGCTGATAAAGGAGATGCAGCAAATAGCATTCAGCTGTGTTTCTCTGAAAGCTTTGAGTTGTTAGAAGAGTTCAAAGAATTAGCTGGCAGCCTGCTGAGTCTGGTTATGCATTAGGGGCCAGAAGACAAGCAAGTAAGCAGAATTTCCTATAGCTAGTGGTGCCCCGACCATCCCTGCCACACCATTTCCTCTCTGCCTGTGAGCCAGAAGGCTGTCCTGACTGCAGGGCTGTTTGCAGGGCACCTGCATGAAGCCCTGTGCACAAGCACGGGAGAAAATGCAAGCAGCACCCGAGCCTGTTGCTCTGCCCATCCTTACAGCAGCTCAGCGTGTCCCAGGTGTGTGCAGCCAGGCTCATCAGCCTGAGCGATGACAAGTGGGAAGAAAATATAAGCAAGTAATCATTAATTAAGGTGAAAAGCTGGGAGCGGAGACTGCTGAATGCTAATCAGCCTGAAGGGAGGCTGTGTGGAGAACAGCAATCGAGCTCCTTCAGCCTTAATTACAGCTGTGTTTGTATTGAGGACGTAACGCATTTTCTCTGCTGTAGAGCTGTTGGACCAGTTGGAGCGCATGCGCTGTTACTGGGCAGACTGGAATTCCCACCTGGCTATGGGGCCTCCCCAAGCTGAGGGCAGCATTTGCCTTTCCCATTCTCCCCAAAAATCCAGGCTCTTAGCCCCAGATGCAGCGAATGAATGGGAGCCAGGGGTCACAGAGGCTTGCTGTGCTAAATGCACCTTCCCCCCAGGTTTTCCCCCATCCTCTTTGTCCCATGTTATTTAGGGTTCACCCCAATGCACAGCACTGAGTCCCAACGTGATCCGCTCCCTCTGTGAGAAGGGAACAGGAGGAGCAGGATGGGAGAATCACCACTCCCAAGCACTGTCCCCTTCTCCCTCCAATGCTTCGGGCTGAGAAATGCAGCCACAATTCAAGAAATGATTCAGATATTCCGGCGCAAAGGGAGGCGTGGGAGGCTCAAGGTGCAGAAAGCAACAGCAAGTGCTTGAGTGGGAAAAGAAAAAACAATCCCCATTACAGCAACGGGGTTAGCTCCGGTGCAGGGAAAGGGGTGTCCTTGCCACTGAGCTGTGCAGCAGCGTCAGCAAGGGTTAGAAATGCCACGTCGCCGGGGAATTTGACGAGTGGGCAGGACAGGCAATAAGGGGAGATTTACGCAAGCAGAAGAAGGGGATTGAAAGAGAAGAGGGATAACAGGGGCTTGTGGCTCTGCTGCGTGGCCACAGCGGCTTGCACACAGCGGGGCTCTGCAAAGCCCTGCTCCCGTCACTGTGTGTCCCCTCACCCCTGCTCTATTGGTGCCTGTAGCTCTGAAAGTGTCAAAGGACGGGGCCACAAACTCTTACCCTGACACTGCCTCTGGAAGGTCTCGCTGTGCATGGGGACAAGCAGGGACACCTCCAGTGGTTCTGTGTTTGGCACAGGCAGTTGGCAGTGGGCTGGCAGGAAGCGGCTCCTCTCTGCCAGCTGGTGTTAGCTCTCTCGCTGTTTGATGAGTGATGAAGTGAGCAGCGCGCTCCCTGCAGATTTCCAGCCTGCAGAGTCTGCTGCAGCATTTGGGCCTCGCATCTCCTCCCGTAGGGCTTTGCTGGGAGGGTTATCTCCACGCACACCCACGCTGTGAAGTGAGAAGTGAACTGGCATGGAAGAACACCCATCCACCCCAGCCAGGGCAAAGGTGTTCTCCCAGAAGCCTACTGATGCCACGATGATCTGCAGCTGCTCCTCAGCTTCAGCTCCAGCGCAGAAGCCTGGAGTGTCCCAAAATGTCACCACTCTCACTAGACACTTCCTGCCAAGCTTTCTCTTTTTCACCTGCTGTGACGCTGTTATGGGTGCAGTTCTGCTCCACGTGAGAAGTTACGCGATCAGGAGCCCCATAGCACTAAGTAAATGCCATCTGCAACTAAGGAAAATGAGGGCTGTTGCGACCATGTAAGGTTTACTGTAAATATTGAGCTGGAACAGTGCCAGGTTTAACACTTTGCAGCTGAGGCACACAAGGCCTAAACATGGGATTCTGGAGGAGGTTGTTGAGCTCTGCAGGGCTTGAGCTCATCTTTGTGGGTTTGAATGAGAGACCTCATCTCACTGCTGAGAGAAAACCATCTCAGTGGGGAATACAGCATGGGCCTGGTAATCCTTGCCTCTCCTGCAGGAAAGAAAAGCCTGTGGGATGTGATCAGAAAGTTTGGTCCCCTCCCTGTTCTGCTCTTGTCACAACTGCGGGTATCCACGTCTGACAAAAGTGGAGCCTCACACAGCTGTGTGATGCTTACTCCGATTCCAGCACAGTGTGACACTGCTGGGGCTCCTGCTAAAGTGTGGCTGCTCTACCAGCACATTGCTTCTCTTCTCTCTCATGCCCACTTGTCCTCCCTTCTGCTCCTTGCCCCCCTGCCCTGCTATCTCACTGCTGTTTTCCATCCCTGTGAAGGACTCCCACCACCTTGTACAGCCTCCAGCAGCCCATGCTGCAGAGCCCTGCACCGGCAGAGTTTGCATTCAGCACACGTCAAACTGATCAGGGGAAGGAAGTTGCTGGGGTTTATTCAAGTAAAGCAGGGGAGAAATTCCAGCACCCTCTGTTCCCCATCCCCAAAGCACCTCCCATCCTTCCCACGGTCAGGCCTGGGGGACACTGCCGTACCATGGGTTGTCATCCAGCTACTCCCACAGCCAGAGGCTCTTCCACAGCTGCTCAGGGCAGAGTGGCCAACGAGGAACAAAGAAGGGGAAATTTTGCTCCTGGGAGGACATGGGTCCCACAGCAATCCCACAGTGATGAATGCTGTGGGAGATGTTCCAACCCACTGAGTGGTGATGGCCTTGCACCCTCCTGGAAGCCTTTTCCATCACACACAAAGGAGCACTGAGGACTTAAGACTGAACTAAGTGCACACAAGTGCAATCATGATTTTCATTTTATGGAAAAAAATAATCTTGCCAAGTCAGTACAACACATAAACAGGGCTAATACCATCGAATAACATCACTGCTCAGAAAGCAACAGGTCCTAAAGCCCCAGAAAGGGGGGATGAAACATAAAGAACAAAGAGGAAGCAGCAGTCCTTCAGGCAAACAGAAAAGAGGCAAACAGAAAGTGAGCAGAGGGATGAATCATTTGGAGCAACGTGGTGGGAGGAGGAGTTGTGGGGGTTGCTTAGGAAGAGCTGAGGACAACTCTCAGGGAATATTTCAGAACTTCAAGCAGCACTAAGAAGCAGACAGTGTCCTGCGGGATCTGCTTGTGAGAGCAAAAGCCAGGCGGGGCGTTCTCTGTTCTGCGTTTGTATGGTGGATTGTGCCGTCCCTAGACACATGGTATGGGCCAGTAAGCAGAGGTGAGAGTGGACAACTGTTTGTCCATTGCCACAGGAGCTCTTGGTGGCTTGGCCGTGTGCACTCCCCTCCACCTCACATTAGTCTGTCTGTTTAGGAATGGAGTGTTTACTCACTGGCTGGAAAACAGGTTTCTTTGCTTTGCTCATTTGCAATCACCAGCCGCACACTCCCGAGGCCTTCTTGGAGGGGTCTTGGCTAGGGGATGGCTGGCTGTTACCAAGCTTTCCTCCTCCAGCAGCTCCTTCTGAGCTTCTTGTAGCTGGTGAGACCACGCCCTGGCGTGGTTGGCACCTTCAGGGTCCCTCTTCCTGGTGTTCTCCTTTGGGACCTGGGTCAGCTCAGTGTTGCCTCCGTAGAAGCCTCTGGTGTGGCTGGTGAAACCTTTGCCCATGTTGACCATATGGATTTTATTTCCAATTCTCTTCTTCTTCTTCCTGTTCCTATTCTGGAAGAAGAGGCAGGTGAAGACCTGCTTGAAACGCTTTCGGAAATGCTTGGAGATGAGCGCGTAGACGATAGGGTTGAGGCAGGAGTTGGCATACGAAAGGCAGTGGGAAGCCAGGCGGCAGGCATAGGTGGCTCGGTTGAAGGGGAAGTGGCCAAACCAGAAGCAGAGGATGACCAGATGGTGGGGAAGCCAGCAGAGGCAGAACAGGATGGCCACAGCCACAATCATCTTGGTGACCTTACGCTTGTCCTTCCGGGACTCTGAGATCCTCTCGAGAGGGTCTACAGAGGTCCACAGGAACTTGATGGTCCTGGCGTAGGCCAGGCTCACCACAGTCACAGGCAGGAGGTATCCAAAGACAAACGTGAGGATGTCCAGAATCTTTCTGCGCTGGTTCTCCCAGATGGGGACGCAGATGGGCACCCCGTGGTAATGGACAATCTGGTAGTAACTGAGGTAAGGTCCCGCAAAGAGCAGTGACAGCAACCAGATCACTACGATGGCCACTCCTGCATTTTGGGTGGTGCGGAGATCCCGGGACCTCAGCGGGTAGCGAATGGCCAGGTACCTGGTAGGGAGGAGAAGGAAAGACCAAACAGAGTGGGTGAGGTAGCTCATTGCCCTCCTGCCCCATGAAGCTGCCACTCACACATCCGTTCCCATGCAGCCACCCCCCTCTCCCCTTCCTCACCTCTTAGGTAGGAGGGTTATGTTGAACTCACATGGAGAATGGGGTCATCCCAACATGGGATCTGAGATCCCCATCACCCACACTGCTGTGTTAGCTCAGGAAGGGCAAGCAACATGCCTCCTGAGCCAGGGAAGAGGACAGGAGAGGGACACAGAGGGATCCCTGTTTATTTTCTGGTGTGTTGCTTCCCTGGGGCTATGGCATTCTTGGCTTTGCATGGTGGACACAAGTCTGAACGCATGCCTGCACCCCTCCTGCCCAAGTAAGGAAGGGAAAGGACTGTGTAACCAGGCCAAGAGCTCAGCTGGGAACTAAGAGAAGGTATGGGAGGTGTGGAGTAGCAGTGGGAAGCTGGATCTGCTCTGGGGAGGCCCTACCTGTTCCTTACAGGACACTCAGCAGGGCAGGGACTGGTCTTACTTTTACCCCTTAGCTCAAGGGTGGCAAATATGCATTGTCCCTGAGCTGAGGGACTCAAAGCAGAGGGGACACTTGCCTGTCAATGGAGACTGTGGCCAGGGTGAAGCTGCTGGCATACATGGTGAGGTAGATCAGGAAATGCACGGCCTTGCAGGCAAAGGCCCCGAAGAGCCACCCATCCAGGGTGTAAATGGTGGCCTGGAAGGGGACGCAGCAGACGATGAAGCACAGGTCAGCCATGGCCAGGTTGAGGATGAAGAGGTTGGTGGTGTTGTACTTCACTTGGCCGTTCCGCAGCAGCACGGCCAGCACCAGCCCGTTCCCCACGGTGCCCAGAAGAAAGATGAGGGAGAAGATGATGGGCACGATGATCCCTGCGACTCGCAGCTCTGGGCTGTCGGAGGAGGCGTTCCAGCTCCCTGACATCCCCCCATCCAACAGCGGGACCCTGTGTGCAGAGAGAAAGAGTATGGATTCACGTCCCCACCACAGTGTCTTCTGTGGTCCCAGCCCCCTGGAAGACCCCCTGCACCACCACTTGGCCTCCCCTACATTCCTCCTACAACCCCAAAGCTGCTAAACCCCTGGGGATTTCAAGTCTCCATCCCAGCTGATGCTCAACCAGTCTCAGCCAGGGCTATGAGGACATAGGGAAGGGGGCTTTGAGAGGTACCAACACCTTCAGCATGGGGCTGAGACACCTCCAGCAGCAGGGACCTAGTGCCTGGCAGCCAGAACACCCTACAGCAGCAGCATCATGCCACGCTCATGAGGGTGCCATCGCCACCCCACAGGTGGCTGCTCCTTGCTCCTCTCACAGTAGCTGTGTTACACAGAGGACCTGCAACCAAGGACAGGTCTTCCTGATGCTGACAGGAGGTCATGGGCGGGATGGTGGTGGCTAAACCAGCAGCATGGGCAGTGGAGAAAACAATTTGCGCTGTACTGTATCACATTTAATGCGTTTTCAATTCAGAGTTCAAGGGGTCTCTGAGAAAAGCAGGTGGGATATGTTTGAGCTGTGGGCTTGGGGCATTGTTGATCCAATAGATGGTGCAGGCAACGTCAATTTGGCTGCTGGGTCCTATCTCATTCCTGGCTGCTATCAGAACTCACTCACACTCCAAGTGATCTCTGCTCTCTGCGCAGCTCTGCGCTACCAAGTGTCTCTCCCTGCAATGTGGGTGGGGGGTAGACCTCGGGGCCGCCTGAAACACAGCACGACAGCCATCGCAGAGGAGTGGTTTATCCCAAAGCTCAAGGAGTAGGGTGCTGTGATTTGCTGCCAAACTTCCTCCAGCACAGAGTAACACCACACTCAGACAAGGAGCACAAACACCCTATCATCTCCTAATGAGCCTTCGCCTTATTGTTCTATCATTAGAACAGATTGTCCTTCACTGAGCAGCAGCCAAGAGGGAAAGACACCGTTATCTAGCAACTGTTGACACGCAATTAACTCTTTTAGGGTCATGCAAGCTCTTTCACCCCACGCTCTCCCATCTCTCTGCTCATGCCACTTCCCCTTCCCAGCACATTCTGCATTGTGCTGAAAACTCATCCCTGCCCTTCTAGCTCTGCATTCCCTTCTGTCCTGCTGGTGACTGCCTGGATCCTCCATCCTGGACCTTGTAGAAGCAGAGGAGCGCTTGTTTGTCTCCCTCTGGGCACACACCTCACACACAGGCTGTGGGGCAGCTCTGGGACCCAACTTGTCCCTGCCCAGGGAGCCCGAGGCTTGGGAAGCTGGCACTCACCTTTGCGAGGAAGGGCCTGCAGCTTCTCTGCTTGCTCAGGGGAGACCTCCAGAACAGCCTGGGCAGCAACAGCAGCGAGGAGGAGGAGGCAGCCCCTCATCAGCAGGTTGTGGGACACTGACAGTTCCTTCGAGCAGCACTGTCACCCCTGCCTGAAGCTCTGCTGCATCCCTTGCCAGCCCTGCTCCCTCTTCTCCTCGCTCCCGCACTCAGCTCTCTCCTTCTGGAGCTCCTCGCATGCTCTCTCTCTCTCTCTCTCTCTCTCTCTCTCTCCCCCCTCCTTTTCTCTCCCTCTGCTCTTGCTGCTGATCCATTGATCTCTCTGTAATTTTTTTTTCCCCCTCTCCCTGAGGTTGGGTTTGGAGTTAACCCCTCTCTGCCCAGCCTTCCTGCAGCTTCACCTGCTTCCCTGCTCCAGTGAGGAGGGGACGGCAGAGAACGAGTGCGATGCTCCTCGCTGGGAGAGGGAGGATGGAGGCGGGCAGAGTCCCGCGGATCCATCACCTCTGTGTGTCCAGGATGTGTTTCTCAACACCTCCAGGGAACGTGGATGTCCCAGCATGCCAGACCCCAACCTCATCCTTGGGACATGGGTCTAAGCTGTCTGGAGAACGAGCCATTAATTTTTATTTTTAGCTGTTATTAATTAATTGCTAGCAGCATGGCAAAAAGTGCTGTGGCACAGAACAGATTAAGTCTTACACAATGGCAGACCTGTGGACGGAGGCCGAAGCTGGTTTTTGTTCTCTCCCTAGCACAAGTCTGACCTCTCACCAGCATTTCCCTCCCGAGGAGGGAGGACAAGCTGTGCAGGGCAGGCACCTCCAGACGCTCGGCTCCGTTATCACCGCTCGGGACAGCATGTGCTCCGGCTGCTGAGACAAGGAACAGCTTTACCCCACACAGCCCTCCTGCCCTGCCCAGCCACCTTGTTGCAGCCACGGGATGGGACTTGTGCCTTGCAGACCTCCAGGAGCGTGGTGTGGTGGTCCTTTCTCAGCAAGACCCAGAAGTCAGCAGCTTCACTTCGCTGGGAAGGTCCTGGATGCCTCTTCAAGCACAGCCATGGGGCAGGATAGGGAGGAGAAGGAGGCGTTGGATCCTTCCCTTCCGTGGTGGATGCTTCTCCTTGAGCCAGCTCATATGCAGGTACCTGGGGAGGGAAAAGGGGCAGAAGCGGAGTCTCACTGCCCTTGGCCACGCTCACCCCCACCACTGCACCTCAGCCTGGTGGGAGGCCCCCACCCCTTGGTGTCAGCAGGAAGTAGGGTGTCCCGGACAGGCGGGCGGGAGGCTGGGTATCAGCATCCACAACCAGGGAAAAGGGGAAGGCCGCGCTTGGGACGTGGCGATAACCCAGGGGACGCGGCTGCCTGCCACAGCTCACAGCACCGCTCGCCATGCAGGGCCCCTGCTGCTGCCTCCTCCTGTTCCTCTGCCTGCTGCCACTGCCACTGGCTGCCTCGGGCTCAGCACCATCGCCATTGGGCCCTCGGGACCCACCGCCACTGCCGTTTGGCACCTCTGACCCTACTGCCCTCCTGCTGCGTGGCCGCCCCTCGGCCCCGGTGCGGCCCTACAGCCTCTCGCTCTCCCCAGAGGATTACCACTACGCGCCCAAGCCCCGCCATCTGCGGCCTGGGCGGCTGCGCCGGCTGCTGGGCCCAGCCTTCGACCCCTTCTGGATGTCAGCCGAGGAGCCGCTAGGCCGCAACGGCAGCACCATGGAGGACCTGGAGACTCTGAGCCGGGAACTGGCGGAGGGCGCCGGGCGGTATCGCCGCAAGCTGTGGCGGGAGGTGGAGGAGCTGGAGCTGCCCCCCGAGCTGCCCGCCGCCATGGCACGGCACCTGCGGCAGTGGCTGGTGGAGAGGGCCTCCTGCCTCCTCACCTCCACCTGGGTGGACCTGGGGCCCGTCTTCTGGCCCCGCTGGGTGCGGCACACCGCCTGCCAGCCCGGCCCGCCCGGCTGCTCCTGGCCCCCCGGCATGGCGTGCCGCCCGGCCCAGCTCACGCACCTCAAGCTGCTGGCCTGGCACTGCTGGGCCCCCCGGGCCCCCGGCCTCCAGCACTGTGCCTGGAGGCAGATCCCATACCCCGTGGTGGCTGCCTGCAAGTGCTCCTGCCGCTGAGGGGATGGGCAGGAGGGGACAGCCCTATGCAGAGAAATAAAAGGCCGAATGCCAAGAAGGCCTCCTTGGGTGTTTATTTGGGGCGAAGGATGTGAAATGAGTTCAGCCATGCGTGAACCCCAATGGGGCTTGGTTCAAGGCAGGGCGGTGTGTTCCTGAGGGTGGTGGGAGGTGCAGCAAAGCCATGTGGGAGGTGGTAGAGCCTTGGGGTGGACACCATGGTGGGCTGGAAGAGGGGCACCGTGAGGGTGGGTGTGCGGAAGTGGAGGAGGTAGGAGCCCATGGCTGGAAGACGTCCACATGCACACAGAAATGGGATGGGATGGGACAGTCTAGTGCTTTAATGCACAATGGGAGAGATGGGGGAACCCACACCTACCCCATATTGATCGTGCAGAGAGGGTGGCCCAGGACGGGGATGGATCAACATCTTCTCCCATCTGAGGTGGAGCCCTCTGGGATAGGTGGGATGAGGAAGCGCAGCCTGGAAAGGCAGCGCCTGCCTCTGTGTCTCACTGAGAAAAAAGTCCTCTGCTTTCTGGGCTAAAGGCCGTAAACAGCCACAGATCAGCCCTGCGTCGGGAAGCCTTGAAGAAATAAGAGCTGGAGGGTTTGCCTGGGAATGAGCACAGCCTGCCGCAGAGCTCGGCCTTGAAGCAGCAGGGAGAGACAACAGGTGGCTGTCAGGAGGGACAGAGGTTGGGGTGTCTGAATAATGAGGATGATGCCCAGGTGGGAGGGATGGAGGAAGCAGGCTGCTGCTTCTGCTGGGAGCAGCCAGCGGCTACGTGCGACGGAGCTGTGCAAGGAGGGGTGTGCACATATCGAGCACAAAATGGCCGTGCTTTGGGTTAGGGGCTCGAAGCCCTTGCACCACAGCCCAGCTGGCTGAACATTCAGCTCATCCAGGTCACAACGGGGGCTTAAGCGACCCCACTGCAGGCAGGCTGAACTCGTGTCCTTCTGTCTGTCCCCGTGCTGACCTATTTGGAGCAAAGGCGATGCAAACAAAGCCATCCTGAGGTGCCCAGGACCCATGTGTGCCTGCTTGAGTGCTAAATCCCCACCCCAGCACAGCTTGGAGGAACAAATCCAGAGATGCCAGCCTGCTGTGTGTTCTCTGCTATGTGACAATTGTGTATGATGGAGGGAAATTGCAGGTTTCTGTCACCTGCTCTGCTCCCAGCCACAGATATAAACCCTCTTGCCCAGCTGCTGGGCTGTGCCACGTGAGGTGAAGTGCAGCTCCCAGGGTCAGGGTGGGAGCCCAGGGACGAAGGCAGCAATGGGCAGAGCCTTAGGGCTGCCTCTGGGCACCAAGCAAGGCCGGAAGCAAAGAAGTGAGCCTGTGCCCTTTCCCCAGCATGGGTTGTCAAGGGCTGATGCACAGCCTGGGAAATCCTCCTGCCCTGCTGGGGAATTACTATGGTGTCACACCTGGGGATCTGCAGGATGGTACTGAGGAACCAGATGACCTCAGGCAGACCAGCAGCACCACATTTCCACCTGCAGAAGAGGACTGGAGCACTTCAGTGCCCAGACTGTGGCTACACGGAAGATACCTGACAGCGTCCGGTCACAGCACGAGAGGATGGAGAGGGGCAGCAGCACCTGGATGGGAAAGCAAGAGCCATACAAGTACCCACTGCACTGCAGGAAGCCTTTAATGACACAGGGGACGCTGCCAGCACAGTGTGACAGCCAGAGACTCCCGCAGGCTGCGATGCCTCAGGGTCCTGCATTGGGCAGCGTGCCGCTCAAGCCTCCAAGGCACAGGCACTTGTCTTGGCGGTGGGCAGGAAGGACACTGGGGGACGAGGCTGGTGGTCCCTCAAGGCAGCGCTCCGTGTTTCCGTCCCACCTCGGTGAAGGCTTCCACACAACGGTCGATGTCCTCGTCGCTGTGCACGGCTGAGATCTGGACCCGGATGCGGGCTTTCCCCTTGGGGACCACGGGGTAGCTGAAGCCAATGACGTAAATACCTGGAGAGAAAAAGCAAGGAGAGCTGGAGCTGGCCCCTCTTCCCTCTCTGGAAATGTTTCCAGGCTTTCAAGTGGCACCTGTTCCCATGCTGTGATGGACTAATGTAAATCCCCAAAAAGAAGAAAGAAGGTGAAGTTGCAATGGTTGAGGAGGACCAAGAGGACATTTGCAGCTGGGGAGTACAGAACTAACAGCTTTCGTGCAGGAACATCCGGAGGAGAGATGGGCAGCCCCATCAGATGTCCCTTCTGTCACAACGTGTATGCATCCAGATCTCCCTGCCCCGCTCACCTCTGCTCAGCATGTCCTCAGCCATCACCGCAGCCAGCCGGGCATCCCCAAGCATGACAGGACAGATGGGGTGGTCTTTCCCTGAGATGGTGAAGCCAGCTGCCGTCATCTTGCTTCTGAACCTGGTGAGGAGAATGAGAAGATGAGTAAAACCTCATCGTCCCTGCCCATGGGGACCACTGCATTGGTTTCCCAGGATCCCAGGCCACCAAGGAGGAGATGAATAGAAGCATGGCCCCTCACCGTTGGGTCTTGGCAGCCATGGACTGTGCGATGGCATTGCTCTCCATGAGCAGGTCCAGGGCCTTGGAGGCGCAGCCCACCACGGCGGGGGGCAGGCTGTTGGAGAAGAGGTACGGGCGGGAGCGCTGGCGGAGCAAATCAATGAGGGGTTTGGGGCCCGTTGTGTACCCGCCTGCAGAGGGAAGGCAGGGAAATGGGCATCCCCAGGCTGCTCAGAGTGGGCAACCTGTTACCTGCAGCAGGAATTTCAGTACAAGCCAGGCCTAAAAATCACAGCTGATGTCTTTTACCAAGAGTTTCCACCTTGACCTCAAAGGCAACTCCATCGGGAAGTCAAGAACTCTGCAGGACCTCCCTTGGGCCTGTGGCAGAGTCCCAGACTGAGCCTCATGCCATGAGTAGGAAAAGGAGAGCATGCTGTGGAGATCTCTAGGGTGTGGAGGGCCTCAGATAAGGAAATGCCTTCACCTGCAGCTCCTCCAAGAGCTTTTCCCAGGGTAGAGTTGATGATGGTGACCTTGTCCACCACTCCCAGGAGCTCATCGGTACCCCTGAGGAAAATAGAATGTCACATCATCAGCCATGTCAGCATGCAGCTGTGAAGCTGTTTGACACCTGACCTTCAGGGGAAACAAAGCACCACCAGCCAGGTCTCTGGTGTCCCCACCTCCGGTAAAGGAGAAACATCTCCCTGTGCTCATTGAGCCCAAGCGTTGCCTTTCCCTTCTCCTGCAGAGAGGCTAAGGTGGGATTTCTCGAGGTAAGAGGAAGGGTTCATCTCCTCTGCCAGACAGAAGAGTGCTCAAGCTTCCCTCAGGTAAGTTGAACAGTCCCAGTAGAGCACTGGCCATTGATGTAGGTCTCGCACACACCTCTGATATGCCACATCCTGAATGTACAGGGACAGCCAACCTTCTTTGAGGCGCACTGATGTGCTGCCCTACATGCACACAGGCCTAGAGTGCCCTCATCAAGGTCTACAACGGTGGAACGAACAGGATGTGTCAAATACGCTCTCCTGCTTTGTGTCCTATAGCCCAAACAGATAGGACAGGGTATGGCACTCTGCCTCCCTGTTGGCTCTGTTGACAACAGCACCAAGGACACGAGGGTGGTGGCACACACTGAAGCACACACCGAAGCGAGTGTTCACTGATAAAGCACTCAATGGCCCTTCTCTGTTCCTCCAGACGTTGCGCACTCACACCTCAGTGCAGTCTCAAGCAGTCATTTATGCAGCTGGTGGGACCACAGAGCCCACTGGGACACAGGGACAAGGACTCCCTCAACTCAAAGCGTGGCTGTCATGCTGCAAGGAAGGAAGGAAGGCAGACAGCAGTGAAAGGCCATCAGGAGTGGCACCCCTTATCTTAGATGGTGCCTCTTGCAACTCTCTTTTTGATCCAGAATCAAAGATCTGCCATGGTCTTGGCGAGAAAATGAGGCAAACTTTCTTGCCGAGTTCCCATTTCTCACCCATTTCATAGCTTGATATGGACTTAGAATAATAGAATCACAGAATTATTAATGTTGGAGGAGACCTCTAAGATATCTACTCCAGCTGTCAACCCACCCCCACCATGCCCACTACCCCACATCCCTCAGTGCCACATCCACACGGTTCTTAAACACCTCTGGGGACGGTGACTCCACCATCTCCCTGGGCAGCCTGTGCCAGTGCAGCACCACTCTTTTGGAGAAAGAATTTTCTCCAAATATGCAATCTGAACTTCCCCTGGCACAACTTGAGGCCATGACCTCTTATCCTGTCACCGTTCCCTGCAAGAGGAGGCCGACCCCCACCTCACTACATCCTTTCAGGCAGCTGCAGAGAGCAATAAGGTCTCCCCTGAGCCTCCTCTTCTCCAGACTGAACAATCCCAGTTCCTCCAGCCGCTCCTCATAAGACTGTGCTCCAGAGCCTTCATGGCTTTTTTGCCCTTCTCTGGTCACACTCCAGGGCCTCAATGTCCTTCTTGTAGCGAGAAGCCTGCTTCCCAAGTAAGATCTGTCTTCAGAGGAGAAAGCTAGAAGGATGCTAGAACAACTTTTGGCTTTTTCAGAGACAGCTTTCTCCTCTTGTCTTCCCCCGCGCTATCCCTCCACCTGAGAAAGGACTGATTGCTCATTCCCACAGGTGTTCCTCTCACACCTTCCAGCAGAGAGCAGGAAGGACCGCACAACGGGGCACTCGGTACTCAGCTGCCAGAACAGAACAAGCACCTGACGCATCTGTTCTTGGCAGCAAGCTTGGCACCTAGAGAATCTCCAGGAGGGGCAGAAGAAAAAACTGCCCTGGAGAAATCAATCCAGCTGCACAAGGTGATGCCACAAAAGCCCCAAGACTAAAGGGGGTCTCTTACAGGGGTGAAACAGCCCCTTACCGGCCGTTGGGCCCAAGGAAGCCCGTGGCATGGCACTCGTCGATGAAGACCAGGGCGTCGTACTTCTGGGCCAGCTGGCAGATCTCCCGCAGGGGCGCGATGTCACCATCCATGGAGAAGGCACCGTCGGTGGCCACCAGCCGGAGGCGGTGTTTCTGTGGGACAGAGGGCAGCACGCTGCAAGGACATCACCCTGGGGCTGGTAAAGGGGACCATGACGCAGCCCCTCACCCCCACTGCTGCAGGGCATGGGTACAACTAACTGCATTTCAGCCAGCTCCTTCCCCACAGTGCTCATCCATAGTGACCACTGAAAAGGACGCCTATGGCATGGGGAAAGGCTGAGCACATCCTTCAGGGCTGGTTACTGTCCTGTACCTGGGCATCCTGCAGCTTGGCCTCCAGGTCCTGCATGTCCATGTGCTTGTAGCGGTACTTGTTGGCCTTGCACAGGCGGATCCCGTCGATGATGGAGGCATGGTTCAGCTCATCCGACAGCACCGCGTCCTCTGGGGTGAGCAGAGCCTACCCGTGCCAAACAGACACCGTTGGCTCTGGGTTGTCCCTTCACCGAAATCTGCTCCCTGGTCCCTCCCTCTTCACCCAGCAGAACTGAAGAGCTACGAACCTCGAAGATGCCAGCATTGGCATCGAAGCAGCTGGCGTAGAGAATGGCGTCCTCCCGCTGGTGGAAACGCGCGATCTTCTCCTCCAGGTCCTTGTGTATGCTCTAAAGAAAGGCGAGGAAGAGGTTGAGGTAGGAGATAGAGGTTGATGCAGAGGTTAGGGTTAGGGTCAGGTTGACACTGAGATTGACACAGCGGTTGACGTAGAGGTTGACATAGTGGTTGACACAGAGGTTAACATTGAGGTTGACACAAAGGTTGACACAGAGGTAGAAGCTGAGGGAGAGGGAGAAGCAGAGGCTTCCTCTGAGGTAGAGGAAAGTGCAGGAGGAGGGGAAAGGAAGAGGGAGAGGAGCATCACTGCTTGGGCGGTGCAAGTTGCTGCTTGCCTGCTGCTGATGGGTGCACTCTGCATGGGAGCAAATAGCCGCCTATTATCCAGGACAGGTTGTGTGGGAGAAGCTAATTGTGTTCAGAAAGCACTCCCAAGTGCAGCCCTGGAAGCACGGCACCCAGCTTCAATGCCGAAAGGTGCCTGGTACCTGCGTGCCGCAGATGAAGCGCACGGAGCTCAGCCCAGCACCGAACTCCTCCAGGGCCTGCACGGCAGCACGGATCACCTGCGGGTGGCTGGAGAGCCCCAGGTAGTTGTTGGCGCAGAAGTTGAGGATCCCTGCGGGCACAAACACAGAGTGAGGCGGGGGCGTCGAGCCGGGCACACATCCCAGGGACCTCGCCCCCCGCCCCGCACGCACCCGCGCCGCCGCCCGCCAGCCGGAGGTGCGGGCCCTGGCGGGAGGCGATGACCCTCTCGCTCTTCCAGGTGCCGGCGCCGCGGATCTCCTCCAGTTCCCCTTCCAGACGCCGTCGGAGCTGCGCCGCCGCCGCCCCCGAGGCTGCCCGAGAGCTCCCGGCGCCGCGCACAGCCCGCACCGCAGCGCCGCGCCACATCGTCCCGCCACGCCACGGTGCGCCACGGGGGCGGTGCCCCGGCGGCCAATGGGAAGGCGCGCTGCGGCCACGCCCCCGCCGCAGCACCGCCCCTAAAGGGGCCGTGCTCAGCGACGAGCGCTAGGACCCAGTGGTGCCGCACTGTACTTAAGCCCCAAGCCGGGGCGGGGGGGGGGGG
>WBMW01002985.1:295112-352889 GCA_013396635.1 Penelope pileata
GCGTGTTGCTGGAGTAGAGGAGTTCCTGGTGATGAGATGAAGGTTTGAATGCCGGGGAGGGGAGTACACAGGTCTGAGCCCCAGGGGTCTGCCTGCCTTGCTTTGGGGTGCTGGGGCTGAGGGTGTTGATGCGGGCCAAGAGAGGGGCTGGGACCCATAGGGTGAGCCCCCAGGTAACAGGGACTGGGCACAGCGAGGTGAGGGGGTGGCAGCGGGCTCTTCTCACTGAAGGGCTCCAGGCCCTGCAGCAGGTGCCCTGTGGGGGGCTCCTCTGAAGGGCAGCCAAAGGGCTCAGGGCCAGGGCACAGTGAGGAGCAAATATCCCCTTATCAGTCGGAGCTGGTGGTGTGGCCACAGCTCCTTCAGTGCAGCCCCAGAGGCACCCAGAGGGCTCAGGAGCCTCCAGCCCAGTGAATGGGGGTCCTAGGGGTGAATGGGGTCAGGAGCCCTCTGCTCAAAATGGTGGGACACCTCATTCCTCAGGGCTTTTGTTGCATAGCTGTAGAGCTTGGATCCTGGAGAGGAGGGGATTTGGGATACCGGTGGCTGCAGGGTCTTGAGAACCTCCTTTGGGAGGTGTTGAGGTCTTTTGGTGGTATGGGGGAGAGGCTCTGGCCCAAGGGGTTTAAGCACCCCAACACAGGTGAGTTGGGATCCATGGAGTCTGCATCTGAGTGAAGCCCATCCATATGATTTAGGAACCAAAGGGATTTAGGAGCAGGCAGCCCAAGGGGTTATGTGTTAGAGCCTGAGGGATTTGGGAACAAGAGAACATAATGGATTGAGGCTCAAGAAGCCCAAGAGCATTAGGTGCCCCATCCAAGGGACCTCATCCCAGGTGACTTGGTTCCTTGCATCCAAGTGGTTGGTTTATGGGTGCACAAGGGTCAATGAAGTAACAGCCTATAGGATTTAGCACAATGGGTTTGGGTGTATCCACCTAAAATGACCGAGAACTCTTCGGTCTGAGAGGTTTAGGACCCACCAGATGGAGGCTGGGTATCCAAGCACAAGGAATCTGAGCATCTTTGGCCAAAGGGATTTGTGGATCGCATGCCCGATGGGTTTAGATGCCAGGATCCCAGCTGGATTGGGCTCATCCATGTTCCACTGCAGCTGGTTTGGGATTCTGTGGGCAGTGTGTTTTAGGATCCCCACGTTCAGGAGGCCTGCGTGCCTGGATCTCAGAAGGGGCTTGGGCTCTTCAGTCCAAGTGATCTGGGGTCCTTGGTCCAAGGACCTTAGGAACGAGAGCTCAAAGGGATTACATGCCTCCAGGCCAAGGATTTCGGTACCCTGAACTCTACAGGGTGCTGTACTGGGATCCTCTGTGGCTCAGAGGCTTGGGCACCATCTACCTGGAACAATTTAGAATCATCAGGCCAATGGATCTGGGGAGGAAGAGCCAGGAGGGTGAAGACCCTGGGCACAGGCGATTCAGGCAGTGTGCCTAAGGGTGCTTGCCCAGGTGATGCCCAAGGAACTGGTGCCGAGCAGTAGGGCCATGCCGTGGGCTCCCAGCCAGCCCTGTGAGAGCTGTAGGGGCTGGCCCTGGAGCTGTGCCAAACCCCCAGTGACAGCAAGGCCCAACCCCACCCCAATGGTCCCTGCCACCGCCCGGCCGCGCCATTATCTCCAGCCCTCACACACAGGGCTGGTGGGCTGTGCCTTGGCCCATGGTGGGCAGCGGGGAGCCCCTCTCCTCCTCCCCCCGGCTCTCGCAGCCACCCTGCCTCCCCCCGAGGCCTCAGCCGGCCCCGCGCGACCCTCCCGGACCCGCAGGAAGACGCAATAAACACCCAGACCAGTAGCTCGTAGAAATGGGAACTCTTTGTGTGGAAGAAGTTCCTTTTTTTTTTTTTCTTTCATTAATTGCCTTGTTTTAGCTGTTTCCAGACAGGAATAGGCTGATTCTTTATAAAATTGCGACAGAAGGAGATAAAAATAAAGGCAAAAGCTATTTACAGAAACCAACGGGGAGAGTCTGGGTGAAGCCTCCAGACTTCTCACTTCTTCTTGGGCGATTTCCGGGCGCCGGACTTGGCTCTGGGTTTCGACCGCTTCGCCTTCTTGGGCTTGGACGCCTTTGCTGACTTGACCTTAAAAGTCTTTGTCCTCTTGGCTTTCTTTGGGCTGGCCTGCGACTTCTTCCTGGCCTTCTTGGCAGTGGATTTAGGCTTCTTGGCCGGTGACTTGGCTTTCCTGGGCCTCGCTGCCTTCTTGGGTGACAGGGACCTCCTGGCGGCTGCCTTCTTCTTCTTCCTGGCCGGGGACCTCTTGGTCTTGTCGCTCTTGGCCAAGCGGAAGGAGCCGGAGGCCCCGACGCCTTTGGTCTGCTTGAGGATGCCGGCGGCCAGCAGACGCCGGATGGCGAGCTTGATCTGGAGGTCGGCGTTGTGGCCCACCTTGTAGTGGCTCTTCACGTACTTCTGGATGGACTGCCGGGAGGAGCCGCCGCGGCTCTTCTCGGCCCGGATGGCCGCTGCGATCATCTCCGAGTAGGTGGGGTGTGACGCCGAGCGCCGCGACGCCTTCGCCCGCTTGGGCTTGGCGGCCGGGGCCGGGGACAGGACCAGGCTCTCTGTCATGGCCGGCACTTCACCCCGGGGCGGGGGAGATAAAGGAGCCACCAGCAACAAGGGGTGCGGTGCTGCTCCCGCTGCCACTGTCGCTGCCTCTGTGGCCGCGCCTGCCACCGCCCTGCATTTAAGGGCGTGGTGCGGACCGCAGGGAGGACTGCCTGTCCCCTCCATGTCCCCTCTGCCCCGCCCCGTGGTGGGGCACTGGGCGGGTGGGGAGGGACATGGCGGGGACAGGGGGGACACCAGGGGACAGGTTGGAACATGATGAGGATGCAGGTGGACACTGGGGTTGGACAGCAGGGGACATGGTGGGGACAGGATGGGATGCCAAGGTGACAGCAGAGGGACAGGGAGGGACACCGTAGACACAAGGAGGAGCAGTTTGGGGTAATGCTAGATAGGACATGGACAGACACTAAGGGGGATGTCAGGAGACAAGGAGGGGATGTGCAGGACAAGGAGTGCATGGTGGGGACATTGCGGGGACAGGGAGTGAGAGAGGGGGGGACAAGGAGGGACATGGCAGGAACTCTATGAAGGGTGTTAAGGGACCCTGGGGAGGGGGGACATTAGAGGGACAAGGAGAGACGCTGGGGGTATCTCCCTTCCCTCTGCCCTGAGCTGCTGTGGTGTCACCCCATTGCCGGTGGTGGCTGGGGGCAGGGTGTACTTTTTTCCTGCAGAAAGGCTCAGGAACGGGTTTGGCAGCCATACCTCATGGTCTGATATCTCTGTCCCATTCGCTCCCCACCAGAGGCTTTGGGGACATCAGCTCATCCTGCATGCGGGGTCACAAATGAAAGGCTGTCCCTTTTTGGGGGATCAAACAAGTCTTTGCTGGGGGACATGCACAAGCTCTCACCAGCCATCCCTTCCCAGCTGGGTAAGCATTCAGCTGCCCCCGGGAGATTACGTGTGGTTGTGACCATCATCTTCCTGGAGCGTCTCCACAATGTTTTCCTCCTTCTGTCTTAAAAACAACTGCGTGCCCCACATCGTCCCCATGGATGTGTGGTGCCAGGGCATGAAACCCAGCAACTTCAACCATCTCAGCATGGCCTATACGTGCTGAGCACCTCTTGTAACACCAATGTCACCATCCAAGGACACGGGGAAAAGAAGAGGGGATGCTGGTAGGGGCCCTTGGCCTCTGCGTGACACCTTGGCGGGGTGAAGCACCTTGAATTTTCTGCGCGGGAAGCTGAGCGCTGTTGCTGGCTGCCTGCACGTAGGCAGCCGGGCGCAGGCAGATAAGGTCCCATCTGGTTTTATTTGCGTCCAAGCTTCAAACCGCCAGCAGCACCCGGGCTCGCCCGCCAAAGAGGGAAAAGAGAAGGGGGGGGCAAAGAGCATCTCCGCGCCCCGCTCCTTCCCCACGGGCTCACCATAGAGCCTCCGAAAAATAGCGGCAGCGGTTATCAGGGCAGTGCAGCGCCCAGTGCTTCACCTTGCTGGAGACAGCTGAAAATTGGGTGTCTTATCGGAGCCCATCACCTGGGCACCTCTTGCAGCTGGCAGGGACGCAGCCTCTCCCCTGTACGTGGGGGACCCCAGCCCTCCATCCGGACCTGCTCCTTGGTTTTCAGCAAGTTAAAATAGGGGAAGGCTGTATGGGTGGTCGCAGCTCTTTGGGGTCCCCCATGGGTGAATCCTGGCCTAGGTCCCTGCATCATCCTTGGTGGTGGTGGAGAGCATCCCTGCACTGATGTATCCCCAACATCCAAGAGGGGCTCTGGGGCTGGAAGGGTGATGGAAATTCCGCAGAGGCCAACGCTGCACGTTTCTGGCATTAAATCGGCTTTGGAGATTGGGAAACATCTCCCTGCAGCAAAGCTGGGAGGAAGGAGCCTGGCAGAGCTATCTCCCGCTAATCCCAATGACTTCACCCTCCTCCTCTCTCCCCACACCTCATCCCGCCAGACCCTTTGGGATTTCTGCACGTCCAGCTCAGGACTTCATCTTAAATGGTCAAAGCATACCCGCTGTGGACGTGCTGCAATCTGCTGGGTACCGACCCACGCCTTGTAGGGGCAGGGCGCTTCCCAACAGCACGCAAGAGCTCACAGCACTCCCGCTGATCAAAGCCAGCAAATCCAGCCTGGAGAAAACATACTCAGCCCTCTTTCCCTTCCCAAAGAGGCTCAAAATAGGGCAGACATTGTGGTTGCCTCCTCTCCTGCCCGCAGCCCTGGGGCTGGGTGATATCGCTGCGGGGCAGCCGTGGGGCCGGTATCGCCCCGCCACACATGGCACCCAGGGATGGGGCTGATCAGTGGCACCCATGCGTTTCAGCACGCTGGCGGGACGCCTTTATCGGGGACAGCAGTCCCTGGTCAGGAAGGGAAAAAAAAAAAACACCACTAAACCCAAACAAATGGAGATAGTGCCTGGGGAAGGGGCAACCAGGGGCTGCGTCCCGCAGGGGTAGTTACAACCACACTGCCTTAATGCAGCCACTGGCAAAACATACAAAAGTATGTTTTTTACCTAAAAAACACGCATGCAACACTGTGCCCTAAACACCACTTTTTTCCCCGTTAACGTGGTTCCTACAAATCCCCAGCTTCGAGGCTGACAGCCACGGCCTGGGAGCTGTTGCCTTTCCATCTGTCTGACAGCGTGCCCCAGACTCACCCTACCTTCAAGGTGGTGGTTTGGGCATGATGCAAGCCCGCAGCTCAGTTTTACTGGATTTTGGGCTTGCTTCACCTGGGGAAAGCAGCCAGGAGCCAGAGAACTGAGCAGTTCCCCTTGAGCACCCTTCACAAGGACCAAAGTGCATTTTTACCCCAGAAGAGGAGGGGGAAAAGCATTTCCCATTCCTCTCATTTTCCAAGATCTTCTTCTTCTGCCGCCATAAATAACTCACAATGGGATTTCTGCCCCCACGAGACATCAAACAACAGGGCAACGCTGGGTTGGGTGACACAGCCCCGCACAGCTCAGGCTGCTGTGGGATTTTTGGACTGGTATCATACTGCAGATTATTTCCCCGAAAACCCCAACCACGGAGCAGAGAGCTGGATGAGCACATTGCATGGCTTCCTTCAGGCTCCAACAGGGGGCTGGGAGGGCTCCGCTGCTCACTCAGCAGTCAGCATTCCTGCGTGGGGAGAAACCCCAAGCAAACAGCAGTGCCTGCCCCTGCAAGCCCAGCAGATGCTACTGCAGAGGTCAGTGCTGCGCAGCAGGAGGCAAATTTGGGTTTGCCGGTGGTTGCAAAGAGCTGCTGGCCCCAAAATTGCCCTCAGCCCTGTGGCAAGCCTTGCCCTCAGCCAGCACATTTTTCTCAGCGAAAGGGGAAGACTTTATTAAGTTAAAGAGTTGAAGGGTGTGGCAGAGCAGCAGCTCCTCTGCCCCCAAAATGCCGGGCTCTCCCCATCCCCAGGGAGGGCGGGTGGGGAGGCTCCAGGGGTTGAGGCTCTGCCAAAGGACAGTCACTGAGAGCTCCATCCCACAGCCTCGTGCCAAGGTCTCCTCTTTCAAAGTCCTGGGCGGGCGCAGCTGCGGCAGGCAGCCCTGTCGGCTCCCTCCTATGGCTTGGGTGTCTCCTCTGCAGGGCCCTGGGGCAGCAGTGTCCTCACTGTATGTCCCCATGGGACCTCAGAGATATGGAACAGGAGGTGCCAAAGGTGGCTGCGTGGCTGAGGGCAATGGGGCTGAGGAAGCGGGGTGGAATAGATTCTCTTTTTCCGGTTAGAAAACGCTGGTGACGAAAAAGCTTTCCCCCTCCTCTTCTCCTTCTTCTCGGGGGAAAACAAAATTCCTCTATAAAATGTAATTCTCACATATAAAATCCTGAAGAAGGTGCATGTAAGGAGCCAGTCCAAACAATGTGCTGAGATACACAGGCGAGAGGGGTTTGGGAAGGCTTCATCGAAAGCTTTGGGAGGGGAGTGAGGGGGCTGGGGAGGGAGGTGTCTCGCCAACATGATAACAGATGGGATCCGACCTCCCCCTCTCCACAAGTGAGGAACGGAGCAAATATAAAACAAGAACAGATAAAAGAAGAGCAGACCTAGAGAGAGAGAAAAAAAAACAGATAAAAGTTTGGAAAGATCCCACCCAGCACAGAAACACTGTCCCTTCTGCCACCCCAGGAGATGGCCGCTTGGTGACCTGCTCTTATGCCACATATGCTGGGACTGTTCAGTGCCCACTGGACCAGTGTGACCCCAAGCCTGATGGCCACAGGGTCGAGGCAAGCAGAAGGCTTGCTCTGGACAAGGGGGCACCCGTGGTGGCTTCACAGTGCCCCATCACCACGTTTGTCCATTAAAGTGCCTATGGGAAGAGGGCTGGGTCTAGCCATGGCCATGTCAACCACTGAGTGGAACAGGAGGAACATGCCTTGCCCCCATCCCTTTGTCAAAAGTCCATAGACTTCAGCCACCCATGCCTAGAGGGGACATCACAGCCCCTCGGTGCTCACCGTTACTCGCTGATGCTGTTGCACAGTGATTCCTTCTCCTGCAGGGCCGCCATGGCCAGGCGCAGATGCTCCTTCAGCTGCTCGATCTCCCGCTCCGAGCGCACCTTAATGTGATTCAGCTCTGCATAGACGTCCTGGTATTTCCCTGAGGCAAATCTCTTGTCCTGCCGGGGAGGGAGAGCAGTCAGCAACCCTCATGCTGGTATTTGGGTGGCGAGGTGAGGCCAGTGGGAGAAAGGCCAGTGCGTGAGAGAGGACCCAAGCTCAAGAGCTGAACCTCAGCCTGAACTAGGGAGCAATTTCATAGAAGCATAGCACAGCCCAGGTTGGAAGGGACCTTCAAGGATCATTAGGTACAGCCTTTTGTGGGATACAGAACCCTACATGAGATTATTGAGCACCCTGTCCAATTGCATCTTAAAAACCTCCAGTGGTGGGGACTCCACCATGCCTTTGAGGAGGTTGTTCCAGTGATTCATTGTTCTCGACGTAAAAAAATAAATAGAAATCATTCATGTATCAAGATGAAACTTCTCCCCGAACAGCTCGTACCCACTGCCCCTTGTCTTCTCCATGGGGCTCCTTGTGAAGAGAGAGCCTCCATCCTCCCTGTAGCCACCCTTTAAGTACTGGAATACTGTGATGAGGACGTGGCCATTCAGCGAGCAAGGAGCATGCTGACACGAGGATTTGGCCTGAGCACCCAACTGACCCTGTCCAAAACCTGCAGCCATGTGGTCGTGGTGCTGCCTCCCAGCCCCTCTATTCTCAGTGTCCTGCCCTAGCCAGCAGATCCAGGATAGCACCAACCTTCTGCATCATCTGCAGCTCCTCCCGGAGGCACTGCACCTCCTTCTTCAGGTACTGGAGCTCGTTCTCCTTCACACGCAGCAGCACCTGGCACCGGGGAGAGGAGCCAGCGGTCGGTCACCCAAGGCAGGGGGAAGCAGAGAGCCACAGCCTGGGCAGCAGCCACCGTTACAGGCGCAAGCGCGGCGGTGGAGGAGGAAGGAAGCGGGAAGTGATGCGCAGTGCCCCGGGAGAGGGGAAGCTTGCGCACCTCCTTCCTGCACTGCCCCGCTGCCTTGCCTGGCCCCTGGCTCCCCACCCTCCGAGCCCATCAGCGAGGCAGCCTGGGCATGCCGTACCTCCAGCTCGCAGGAGCTGCGCTCGTTGTTCTGTGGAGACCGCTCCCCAGAGCACCGTGACGTGATGAAGCTTCGCAGCTTCCCGATCTCATCCGACAGGCGGGTCTGCAACTCCTGTGAGCAAAAGTGAAACATGGCAGGGCAGCCACAAGGCTCTCCCGTGGTCCTGGCCCCGTTAAAATCTCGGAAGGGGAAGAATATGAATGAAAAGGGGAGTTTTAACAAATGGGTTAGATAGGGGCAGCCCCCTGTGGAGGATGCTCTGTGGTCCCCGTGGGCACGGAAGCCCCTCTCTTGCCTGGTTCTTCCGGAGGAGCTGCTTCCCCTCCTGCTGGCAGCGCTGCAGCGTCTGCTCCCTCTCCTCTGCCTTCTCCGTGAGCTGCCCAATTTCCAGGCACTTCTGGGAGTACTGCTCCGACAGCACCTGCAGCTCCCGCTTCAGCGAGTCCACATCTGACCTGCCAGAGAGGCACCAGGTCCTCACTGCCCTGTCACCACCCCTGTCCTTGTCACTGGCACCGCCTGCCCCTGTGCCACCGACAGGCTCTGCCCAAAGCGCTTGGTGAGGGAAGCAGGAGAGATTTCTTACTGGTGCTGCTTCTGGAGGGCATCCGAGACCGAGCCACATTGCTGGAAGCTTCGCGTCCTGCCCAGCTCCTTGTTCATCTCCTCCCGGTGGGCTTTCTTCAGTGCTTCAATGGCTGCAGAGGGAGACAACAGGAGGTCATGCTGTGCCAGCTCGGGCACATCTGGGGAAACCAAGGCAGGGAGCTGACCCAGCTCTTGCTCCTGCAGGCTCAAAGCATTTCCTCCTCCTTCCCTTCTGCCCTCTGGGCATCCCCCACCTCCTCCACTTCCCAGGATCACCCCAAAGCACCGAGAGCTGCCAAGGAGATTAATAAAGGTCATCCCAGCCTGACCAGACCTTGCAGCACAGGCTGGAGGAGAGCCAAGCTCCCTCGGAGGCCGAGCAGCAGGGCCAGCAGTGGGACTCGAGTTACTGGACTTCTGGGATGGGAGGATGACAGGTTTCTGGCAGCAGTCAGAGACATTTGGGAGAGGTGGGAGGGAGCAGAGGCAGGTCTTGCTTTTCGCTCCTACCTGCTGCCGTTGCTGCAGCCTCCTCTGCGAGGAGCCGCTCCTTCTCCTGCCGCAGCCGCTCCAGCTCCCGCTGGTGGTGCCTCTGCAGCTCCTCCATCACCTGCTGGTGCGAGGACTCCATCTCGGCCAGGCTGCGCTCGCAGGCCTCCTGCCATGATGGGGAAAGGACAACAGGTGGGGGGAGTGAGGGACATGGAGGTGCCAGACACATAACAACACGGAGCTGCATCAGGGGAGGGCCGGGTGGGGTGTTAGGAAAAGGTTCAAGTTGGGTGTTAGGAAAAGGTTCTTCAGAGGGTGGTTGGGCACTGGAACAGGCTCCCCAAGGCCAGAGTTCAAGGAGCTCTCAGACATAGGATATGAATTTTGGGTGGTACTTTTATCACCAAACATAAGTGTTCAGCAGGGTCGTGTCTTGTGAGCCCCATGTGCTTTGCAGAGGAAGAAAACGTTCCTCTTAGTTGTTACAACTGAGGCACGAAGAGATGAACACCTCTCCGTGGCCAAGGGGAGCTGGTCCAGACCTTCCCACCAGGCTGCGCTTGCTGGAACCGCATCCCACTATTTGCCTTTTAAATAAAGCAGCATCCCCAGAATGGAGGGAAACTGAGCCTCTTCTTCAGAAAAGTGACACCTTTCACTGCCACACGACTTGGCCGAGTGATGTTAAAGAGCCCTCCCTCCCCAAAGCCTGACTGCTAGGGATCCTCTCACACAGTTCTCTCCCTTTCTGGTGGCTCTGAGCTGGAGCTGACACCTTTCGGGTAAGGTGAAGTTTGACCTCAGGAAGACAGGACGCCATTTCTCCCTGCTCCTTTTTCTTTTCTTTTGGCCACACAGAGGCCCGTGAGCTGTAAATGCTAACCATGATCACAGAGCACCTGTGAATCAGCTCCACGTGACTTGTGGTTTTCTTTATCTGGGCTAGGTGCAGCCAGCCCCTTGCAACAGGAGCTCACTGGGAGTCCAAATTTCCTTCCCCCACCTGTAACAGCTCCCGAACTCCCGACAGTGTGCTTGCACTGCTGCCTCCTGCTGAGAAGCGGAGAGCACCGTTCCCCTGACTCCAGCCTCTTTAATATACACACTAGCCTTTATGTAATTAACATTGATTACAACCGAACCTAATTAAAGCCACCATGGCAACCCAACGATTAGCGATACCTGCTTGGCAATGAGGCCGGGCTCTGGCATTTCCCAGCCTGGGGCTCACCTGTCCCGCTCACCTGAGAGATGTACCCCCGGGGCACGTGGCTGTCTCCCTGGGTCTTGGCGGCCTCCCGAAGGCTCTCGTTTCGGGCCCGGCAGGACTCCAACTGTGCCCGCAGTGACTGGACCTGCGCCAGGAGGGAAGAGAGATGCTCAGCCTGTTTCCCAGGGCTGGGAGGTGATGCGTTTGTAGGCTTGGCAGTGGCACGAGACGGGAGGCAGCAGACACGCTGCCAGGAAACAGCTCCACGCAAGCCATGCCACCAACGTCGGTGGCTTCGCTCTTCTGCCTCCAGGGAGGCACAAAGCCACAGGGAACGCGCTAAGGGGCCAGCAGGAAACCACTGAGAGGACAGATGCTCTCACCTCCTTTTTCAGCGCCTCACTGGTGTCTCCATGGTTTCCCTTCCCCTGGTTCAGCAGTGCCGTCAAGGGCACCCGCCGCGAGTCCTTCAAGGGCAGGCGCTCCAGCTCCAGCCACTTCTTCTCTATCTCCTCGCTCAGCCGAACCCGCTGCTCCTCTGAAAGCGGGGCGGCAGGCAGGTCTGGCTCCCCAGCCTTGCGGGATGAGTTCCCCCCCGGGTTATTGCTGTTGGGGATCCCTCCGTCAGGGCTCTCGAACCACTTGCGCCTCTCCTCCGAGCGCACGGCCAGGTCCCGCTCCAAATCCTCATGCTTGGGTGCTCGCTCCGAGACCCTCAAGCTCCCCCTCGTCCTCGGTGGGGACTCCTGATTTTGGGGGTCCTGCTGCAAGGGGGACAGTTCCACGTAGTCGAAGGCATGGCGCGGTGCATCCGCTTTCCAGGGGCTGCCCTTGGTGCTGCCCTCAGAGCCCGGCCGCTGTTGCTCGTCCGCCCGCAGCGAGCCCTTTGGTGGGACGCAGTTACGGATCGTGTTCTCCTTGTTGCAGTCAGACAGCCTGAAACCAGAACGGTGACATGTGAAGGACAGGCGCTGAGCAGCAACAGACAAATAGCCCCCATCTGTGTGTCACTGTTAAACCCACGGCTCAGCTCTTGTTGCTCAACCCAGCCTTGCGAAAAACACTGTGTGAGCACAGAGCGGTTGCATCACATTGCCTGGCAGCTCTGCCTGAGTGCATGGGGAAACAAGCCTTCCCCAGGGGGTGGAGAGGATTCACCCCAAGCCTCAGCCATGCCAGAATCCAGCAGCAAAATGGGGCTAAAAAGCAGGTTTTCGGGCAGGATTCTGTGGGCACCACAGGGAGCTGCTGGGCATGCAGGGGGGAAGCATCCTGCTGGCAGACAACAGCCTGTTGAGATGCTGTGCCTCTGGAGAACATCACCTCCCATGTGCCCATCGCTCTCCTCATCACAGACCCCAAACCCAGGGGCCTTCCCAACCTCTGCCCCCTGATGAAGAGGTTGGTGAGGAGACCTGACAGCAGGCAGCTCTTACTTGGTGACATCTGGAGCGCTAATGGGGCGCACGTTTTTCCTCAGGGCCTCGATCCAGTTGCGCCGGATGCCCGAGGTCATGGCCGACAGCGTGAAGATGGCATCCTTCGTCTGCAGTGGAGATGGGACACGGGCTCTGTCATCACCCAGCAGAGGGGCAGGCAGCTCCCGCTGCTTCCCCAGGACCACCAGCTGCCCACCTGCACCGTCAGCACACCCAGAGCTCTTTATGAAACCCTACAGCCCCTCTGTTCCCGTCACACCCATGAGAGATGCCACACAGAGGGGTGGCACTGGGTATGTGCTTTTTGCAGGGAAGCCTCTTTCACATCCCTCAGGAGAATGTTTCCAAGCTAAGGCAAAGGAAACCTTGCCAGCACCTTCAGCCAAATGTCAGCCGTTGCACTCTGATCCTTTGGGTGCTACCAACGACCCCACTGCTCCACTCCCAGCATGAGGTTTGCACTGCTAACATCTCCAGGCCAGAGGTGAGGTGAGAGCATCCCTCAGCGCTGCCTGCCAGGCACTCACGTGTATCTGGAAGCCATAGTTGCGCTGCACTGCAAATTCTGTCACGTCTGTGCAGGAGCGGAGATCGATTTCGCCATCGAGGTCATCAGCCTGAAAGCACAGCCACCCTCTAGGGCGTAAGCAAAAGCCCGGCTCTGAAAAAGCCCCTGCCACCTGCCTGCACCCTAACCAAAGCATGGGAGGAAGAAGATTGGGAGAGCATCAGGGCAGCCCAGCTGCCCCATGTCAGCCCTTCTCTTCACTCCCCACCACCACAGCCCCCATGGGCTCTTCAGATGAAGAATGATGGGTCAGGACGAGGTCTCAAGGAGACGCTGGCCACCTCTGGTCCTTCACCAGGACGAGACACCCTCCCTTGTGCAGACACGAGGTGCCCGTGCCAGCGGTCGCACTCCTCTCCCCGTCACCACGAGGACAAGGGCAGGAAAGAACAGAGGGCTGGGGAAACACCACCCGCGCTTACCTCCTCGGCGTTCGAGTCCCTGTAATATCTCAGGCTCGAGTCGGTCAGCACGAACCAATGCTTCTTCCACTGCCAGCAGCCCGGTTAGGGGGAGGGAGGGGAAAAGACAGGAGGAAAATGGATAGACGGTTACCGAGGGAAGCACAGGAACAGGGAGGGACATGCTGCTTGTGACCTCTCAGCCTCCAGGCTCTTCCCCCTTCTCCAGTCCCTGTAACACCCCTCAGCTCAGAGCTCACCCAGCACAATGCTGTTGGCCCCCTGAGTGCAGGTTCCCCGCAGCATGCACAAACACAACGAGAGGGGAAGGGAAAACTACTGCTCACATGAGGACCTTGACCAACAGGGCTGGGGCAAGAGGCAGGCTCTGGGCTGGGCTTACCTCTCCTGGCTTGTCCAGGATGGACATCCATCCCTTCTTGAAATTGAGGAGATCTGGCTGGAGAAGAAAGGACAAAGCAGAGGGTTACTGCGTGCTGGAACTCATGGAAGGTGTTCCCGTGCTGTGGGGTGGGAGCAGAGCCCCCACAGGGGGAACAACAAGTGAGAAGGGCCTCGCATCGCTTCGAGGAAGCACGTGGGGGTTTAGGACCCAGTGGTGGAGGAAGACTGCATTCAGCTCTCAGCAACAGGCAATCATTCCTGTAAGAGGAAACAGGAGATAAGGAAAGAGTAAAGAAAAAAAATAAATAAAGGAAAATATGCAGCGGGGAGGTTTCCACAAGGTGCCTTGGAGATATTTGTTCAGAGATAGGAGAGGGAGGCAGGGGCGAGGAGACCGTGCGGAAGGGAATGCAGCTCTGCTGCTGGCTGGGTCGGGCTTTGGAGAAGGTCACAGGGAGCAGACACACCTGGTCCGAACCCCGGCCATCTGTGGTGCCCGGGGGATGCATCCTGCAGCACCTCCACCGCTGGGCACTGGTTCCCTATGAAGCAGCCCTCACCACAAAGGCGCAGGAGACAATTCAACAGCAGTTTCCCCCCCTCCAGCTCCTCCTAACCTCACGCCATCGGTACGGCATGGCAACCAGCTCGGCTCCTTCCAGAAGCGCTGTGCCGGAGAGCTGACTCAGGGCAACTGCTCTCCCTGACTTCACCCTCAGCCAAGTAGGCTGGAGCTGCTCCTCCTCCCAACTCCGCCGGCCCAGGAGGACCTGGAGCAGCAAATAACTCAGCCTGGTGCTTGGCTTTGCAGGACAGCTCGGCTCTGCAGAGGTGGCTGGGAACCGTGGGGGACGCACGCACCCCGGACGTCTCCGCTGCCCCGCAAATTAATTTCTTCCCAGCGGTGGCAGCTCCACCCTTTTTGCCGTTATCCCTTCCAATCCAGTGACTTCAGCGCTGGCTCCGGACTGGGAGCGGCAGGAGGGAAGGAAAGGAGGCGAAACGCTCGGCAGGACCTTCCCTCCCCTCCCAGCAGGCACGTGCGCGGGGCAGGAGGGCCAGGCACGCTCAGCTCCCTCGGGGAGGGGGGGAAAAGGGGGAGCGGTGAGATTGCTGTGCTTTTTGCCAAGTTTGGATTTTAGGAAGGAGCCTTAGGGTTGGGTGCAGCGTAGGCTCTGAGTCCTGGGGCCAGGAGGCGGCTGAGGTGGGAGGTGGAGGGGCAATGGGCTGAGACAGGGAGCGAAAGGGCCCTGGGGGGGCTTCAGTGCAGATCCGCTAAGGGTTCATCTGATTGAGAACTCACCATGCTAAGGCTTTAATTGCTAAAATAATGAACACAACCTGGAAAAAGCTGCAGAAAGGTCACACAAGCCCTGCCACCACACTGCCTGCACGCTGCCAGAGGCACAGCACCAGGGCTGGCACAGCACCAGGGCAGCACAGCCCCCGAGCTGCTCACAGGCACCTGCACAGCACAGCCAGCCCCTTTCTCCCTGATTTTTCCCTCAGCTACAGCTCCGCCACCACCATTAAAGCCGCTTTCTTCTCCCTTTTCCACAACCAAATCTGGCTTCGCCCTCTGGAGCAAAGAGCTCGGGATACAGGCAGAGCACAGAGCGAGGTCTGAGCCGAAACCTCGTCAGAGGAAAAGGCCAGGGCAGGAGGAGGAGGAAGCGGGCAGGAAAGCAGAGCTGCCCGGAGATCCGGGGCTGGCCCCGAGCAGCGGGGATGCAGCAGGATGCAGCAGGATGCTCAGAGCAGGGGGGCACCGGGGGTCTGGCACCGGGGCAATGTGTGGCCCAGCTGCTGGCTGCCAGCTCAGGCTGTGATGAGGGGATGGACAGGAGGGCCCTGATAACAGCCTGCAAGTATCTGAAGAATGTAAACACCAAAGAAGGCAAGGGGACAGGGTGGGAGTGGGAGAAGTGCTCCTGGGTGGCACAGAGGAGCCCAGGGTGAAGAAATGGAGGGGGAGAGAAGGCCGCAGAGCAAGAGCTGAAGGCAGAGGCAGGAGGGACGTGAAGTCAGTGACCCAACACCTCGCCTGGCACAGGGCCCGGTGGCACTGGGGGCTCTGGAGCTGAAGGGGACGGGGCGTCCGCTGCTCCCAGTGCTCCTCAGCCCGGCACGGGTGGCTGCGGTGCGAGAGCACCTCTGGCAGGGACCCAGTGCCGCCCCCCTCCCACCACAGAGCCCCGCAGCCTGCCCCCAGCACGCTTCCTCCAACGGGGGATCCGGCCCCCCAGGAGGCCCAGCCCCAGCCGCCCCGAGGCCCAGCCGCCGCCCCGCTCCCTGAGGAAGGCCCACGGGCCNNNNACCTCGGGCTCTTCCCGGAGCTTCGTCCCCTTGGCCGTGCCCAGCACTCGTCGCCAGGCAGCGGGGAGGGCGGCTCAGCCGGGCTCTGCTCACCCCTCTGCAGCCCGATAGCAGGCAGAGCGAGGCGGGGGTGGGCCGCAGCGGTGACCCCAGTGCCCAGGAGGTGACGGTGACACGGTGAAGGTGTACGCCGAGCCCTGCCAGCCCCGTTCGCTACCTTGTTGCGTTTCTCGCTGGTGCTGAGGTGTGAGTGCTGGCTTCCCCAGGAGCTCTGTGCTGGGACGGTGCTTCCACCCATCTGCGACTGCAGGGAGAGGGAGCGAGAGCTGGAGCCGGGCCCTTTGGTCCTCTCCTTGCCTCCCCACACCCAACCATCCATCCGCCTCCCAGCACAGGGCTGAGGGAAACCCCCTCTCCTCCTCTCCTCCCAGTGCTGGGGTGGGAACACCGCTCCCCAGACCTTGGGAGAAGGGGTGTGGGTGCAGCAAGGCCGAGCGTGCCCCTGTGCTGCTTTTACACCTGGCAGCTCTGACTCCTGTCCCTCTTTTCACCCCTCTGACATAACTCACGTGATAATGGAGAGGCATCTTGTTCCCCCAGTCGCTTTCCAATGGCTTTTCTGGGTTGTTCGAGTCCTGGGTGTGCTCAGGCCCCTTCCAGTCATCCTCCAGCCGCTGTGCCGGGCTCTCAGGCCTTCTCCAGCTGTCGTCAGGCCGCGGCCAGACATCCACACACCTGGCAGGGCTTCTCCAGTTGTCCCTTTCCAGCTGATGCATCAAGTCCACATGGCACGGGGCCTTTTCCTGTGCCTTCCGCTCCTTCTCTGACTTCTGAGCCTGGCGGGCATCTCCATGGCCCTTCCAGTCCTGCTCCAGCGGTCGCGTGGGGCTCACAGGACGCAGCGGCTTCCCTTGGCCTTTCCATTCCCCCCCCGTGCCCTTCCCAGCGTGGGGAGGCTGCAGTTTTTCCCGCAGGCTCTTCCAGCCACATTCCGGCTGCTTCCCAGGGGGGCTCCTGGTGTGCGGTGCTTCCCCAGGGTTCCCCCATCGCCTCTCTGCCCCACGTGTGGCACTGGGCTGGGCGATCTCCTTTTGGCTTTTCCACATGCCCTCTGTCCGTCCCGTGGGGCTCACGGAGCGCGGGGGCCCTGCTCTCCCTGTCCTGCCGCTAACCGAGCCCTTCCCAAAGCTTGGGGGGTGCAGGGTGTCCCCCCAGCTTTTCCTCTCTGGGGCTTTCCCTGTGCCCCCAGCCTGCCAGGCAGCTCGGCCCCTCTCTGCTCTGCTCCTCCAGTCTTTCTCTGAGTGCTGAGGAAGGCTCGTGGCCCCCCCTGCCCTCTGCTCTGACCTGGCAGCAGGGCTGGGGGAGCGCGGGCTGCTGCTGCTCCTCTCCAGCTGCCGCGTGGGGCTTGTAGGCTCCTGGGGCTTACTCCAGTCCCTCTCCGCCCGTGGGGATGGGCACACAGGGCGCAGGGGGTCCCTGGTCCTCTCCAGGTGCCGAGCAGGGCTGGGGGAGCGCCGAGGCTCCCTGGGGTCTCTGCCGCGCTGCTCAAGGTGCCAGGAGAGCCGCTGGCCCTGGGGACACAGAGAGCAAGGGGAACACAAGAGAAACATGCAGCAAGAATAGGGGAAAAGGTGGCAGGAGAAAGCAGCCCGGACTCACCTCCCTGGGCAGGCTGGGGCTGGACTGCCGCCGAAGCACCCGGCCTTTGCTGGGCGGCACGGGGGTCTTGCCATCCAGCCGGTCCACGCGGCCCTCCTCCAGCGCCTGGAAAGCCTCCAGCGTCTCCGATTTCCTGCGGACACACGCAGCCCATCCGGCTGCTGCCCCAGGCCTGCTGTGGCCCCACACATCTCGGCCTGCCCCAGGTGCTGCGACCACCCCAGCTTCCTCATCCACATCTTCTTCATGCCACTCCTTAGCCTCCCCACTCTGCTTTGCTCCTTCCCATCTCACCCACTGGTCCCCATGACATCCCTGCAGGCTGCCAGCACTGGCACTGGGGGCTTCTCAGCATCCCTAATCCTCATATGAGTGACTCCTGCACCGACCCACCGGGACCGGGGAAATTCTCTCTCCTTCCAGGCCATGGCTGGGAGGAATGGGTTGGGAGCTCCAAAGCTAAGCTTGGACATCCAGCCCTGCTCTCCCCAAGGCATGGAGATTCAGAGGTGGGACCCCACAGCACGTGGGGACAACCCACCGCAGAGCCCCATTGCTTCTCACCTCCGCTCGCAGCCGAATATCCTCTCCACCTCCACTCGGCCAGGGCTGAGTGTGCGGGCACCGCAGCGGTCGGCAGCATCCCCGCGGCCGAGGCGCTTGGGTTTGGGCAGGTCTGCCAGCACTGTGTACTCCTGCCTCTCCAGCCCACGCCTCCCCTCCGTGCCCCCGCCACTGGGGTGCCCGTGGGGCTCCCCAGCCTGGGAGGAGGATGCCATGCGCCTGCTGCTCCCTGCCGGGATGCTGGGGGCTGGAGAGGAGCTGCGGCCAGGACGTGGCGCGGGGGGAGCCCAGGGAGGGTCGGGTTTTCGGTGTTCCAAGGAGAAATAGCCACTCTCTATGCGATGCTTCGCCCAACCCTCCTTGGGCTTCTGGCTGGCGGGACCATGCTCTGGGGTGGGGAGAAGGTTGTTACGTGAGTGGTGCAGGATGCTGCCATATCCACGGCAAAGCTGGGCTTCAGGGCACAGCTAGGAACGGTCCAGGAGGGCAGAGGGAAAACCCAGAGGTAGGGACACAGCCCCGCAGAGCATGGGGAGCACCAGGTAAAGTGATGCCAAATCTAACAGAGATCTGCCGTTCAGCTCCCGGCACCTCCAGCAAGGCCCTCGGGTGGAAAGCAAACCAGAACCAGGAGGAAACCATGCATACCTGCTTTAGGTGGGCAGGCTTCTTTCTTAAAGCTCGGGGCCTCTGTCCTCACCCAGGACCCAGAGGGAAGGGGCTGGCCCCACCTGGGTCTGTCCGCCTGTGGCCGTGCCTCGTCCTTGCGGCCCCCGTAGCTCATCGTGTCCCGCTTGCCTGATCCCAAGGCATTGGGATCCCACAGCCTGGTCATTTCCCAGCCCTGGGAGACAAGATAGGGCAGGTCAGCAAGCTGCTGCCTTGGGGCTGGAAGGTTATAGCCCATTCAGCTCAAAGCTGCTGGTAAAATGGGACCAGGAGGGGAGCTGGGTGGCACAGGGTGGCCCCAGCCCAACATCAGGCAGTACAGGACAGAGGAACACAGGAAAGCCCACATGGGCCAATCCAGCACCGAGTCTGATGTGCCATTTATGGGGAGAGCCTGCTCTGTGGGATGGAAGATCCCAGCTGATCCCCCCTGGCATCTCAGGATGTGCCCAGCAGAAGCGGCCAAGAGAAGATGAGAGGGCTGGGGAGGCTGGAACAACCAAAACCAAGAGAGGTGCCCGTCTCACCCTGCCTTCAGCGTGGCTGTGGGGTTCGGTGCTGGTTTCTCTGTGCTCACTCGCAGCTCCGAGGCCGACTGGGGGCTGTGCCCTGCTCTGGTGCCAGCTGTGGAGCAGGGAGAAGACAGCCAGCGGTCAGCACGAGAGCCCAGGGACAGGGAGCAGTGCCCTGGGACAAGGAAGCCGGGCAGAGGCAGGTGCTCTGCCTGGGAAAAAGGGCTGAGCATCAGTGATATTGCATCTAATTCCCTCCTCTCCCCCCTCCACCAGTGGCTCCGAGGTACTCACCGCTCCGTCCCGTCCGCCCGGCCCACGCAGACGTACACCTCGCACTGCGGCGCTAGGATGCGGACGGCGTCCCAGGGCCCGCCTGGGGCTGTGTCGGTGCCGTGCCCCGCCACCTCCACGGCATGCTCCTACCAGGAAGAGGGGACGCGGCGGTGCTGTGACCGAGGAGGAAGGCTGCCCTAGGGAAGGCTGCCCCTCGGCATCTCCCCCAGCCCCGTTACCTGCAGGGTTTAGGCACAGCAGCGGGGGGGCTCGGCTGCCCTCCCTCTGGCGTCTCACCCACGCCGGGATTCACTCAGAGATGGCTCTGAGCAGATCGCAATGGGCTACGGTAATCTTAGAGGGCCCAGGGCCAGGGGGAGAGGGCAAAAAAGAGAGCGGGAAGCTCATTACTATTTCATGACCCCGGGCCAGGCGCTCCGGGAGGACGGCGAATAACACGAAACCCTATGTGAACATGAAACCAGCTGACGCCTGGAGGGATGCAGCTCGCCACAGCCATGCTGAAGGACGGGGTTGGACCGAGGTATCCTGAGCCCCACATCCCATGAGATGTGTCCCTTTCCACCTTCCCCTCTGGAAACAGCTCGCTGGGGCCCCAAGGAGATCTGCCAGGACCATGTTTTAGGTGAGATGTGCTGCAAATGCCAGCAGGCATCAAGCAGAGATTAAACCCAGGATGGGTCACTGCTTTGCAATCCCCCTTCCCTCTCTGTTGCCAATTACTTGCATGCACTTCCATTGCTCCATCCCTGCTTTCCCTCCCAGGATCTGTGGGGCTCCTGCTACCTGTGCCCAGCCCTTCCCTGCCAAGGTGGCTTCAGCTCTGCTCCGGGCATGGTTATATGATGGATTCCCGGTGCCTGGAAAGCCTGGCTGAGCCTTTGTGTTAGGGATTTCCATCTCTACAAGGTCCTAGGGCTGAACAAAGAGGCTCTTAATGCAGCATTCATAGCCCCCAGGTGGGATGGGATGGGATGGAGGAGCTCACCTGCTCAGCGTGGCCGCAGTGAGCCCCTGCAGCGCGGAAGCAGTGCTGGCACAGGCTCCTTGCAAATATGTTGGCTTCGAACTTGGCACAGGGCACGTCATTTACCGAACCTGGCATCCTCCATAGGGATGAAGGTGCTTTGGCTGCTGGGCTGCAGGGAGCAGCCTGGAGAAAGGAACAACAGCAGAAAGCTGCAGCTTTCAGCCTCCCATCCTCGGGCTCCCATGGAAGCACAAACGCTATTCCCAGCCTGAAGCTTGCTGCTCAACTCTGGAACCAGAGGGCATCCAGAGGCAAAGCCATCAGTATGACCCACATAATTACACATAATACCAGGGTATGTCCCGGGGGGGGGGGCTTTTTTAGAAGGGGGCACTGCTCTGCGCCCTCAAACAGCTGCTGACACCAGCAGCTTGGGAAGGCTGTTCAGGTCCTGCTCTTTTCTCTGCGGAAAGTTACCTTCAGCTCTCCTAAAAGGCACAAAAAGGAAATCTTTCCCTATGGCTGTGTTTCTCATAAAGAGACAGCTATAAACAGCCTAGGATATTTGGAAACCCACTAAGGCTTTGCCTGAACTAGCAGATCCCATTCAAACATTTGAGACCTCCAGGATAATTGTTTGCAGCGCTGCAAAGGGCAGCGAGTAGTGCTGGCACAACAGCTGGGCTCTGTGCATGTATCCTGGCCTTCCCAGCATCCTGCCCATCACCACCTTCTCTGTCCCACTGGGTTTCAGAGCAAGTCCTTGAACTCAAGGATGTGATCCGTGCTTGGGGGCTCTGCTTAACTTGTCCCGAGGAAGCAGAAGGGCAGGAGAGCAGCGTGGGGATGAGCATCCTCAATGGGAGCACGTCACTGCTCCCCTAAGCATGGATGCTTGAACCTTAGCAACTGACCAAGACTGCGGCTGCTCCCCAAAACAGGGCCATATGAGTGCATTATCAGTGCACTCTTTTGCAGGACCACGAACTGCACCTGTGCCACCCTCACAGCCTCCCTCTTTGCAAAGGGGCACAGGAGCTCAGGCTCTCACCTGCGAGCAATTCAGTGAGAAAGAGCCCAACGCCACCACCCAGCCCCCGCCCACGGATTGCCACACGTGGTAGGAACCCACAGCGTCCCACTGCCTGCTGGGCAAATCCTCGCTCTCCACATCTCACAGGGCTCTTGGGGCCTGCTGCCAGGGAAGTGCTGAGTTCCCCATGGCCTCCACGCACGCATACAGCCGGGCAGCCGCAGTCCACTGCTCCCAGCGCATCCCAGTGCCCCCAGTACCTCGACTTCCCCAGGGCTCCCAGCACCTCGCTCCCCGCCGAGCTCCCCCTTGAATGGAGCTCCCCGTGGGAACTGTGGGGAGCGAGGCCCCGCCCCTCTCCCCTCTGATTGGCCTGGACCGAGCATGGATTTGAATACCGCCCTCTGAGTGGCTGCCCGGCGGCGCCCACGTGTGCGGGCACCCACGTGTCGGTGGCAGCGAGCGGGCGATCGACCCGAACGGGCTGGGGAAGGGGCACAGGGCTGCGGCTCGGGCTCCAGCCCCTGGGCCGCGCTTCCCCTCGGCTGCCCCTCCAAGGAGCAGGCCTGGAGCTTCTGCCACAAGCAGCACTCCAGGAGGTGATTAACCCAGGCAGGATGGAACTGCAAGCACTGGGACAGCCCAAAGAGCAGCTCTGGTGCAAGCTCAGCCTTACCCACAATGCACCCCATGAGCTTTGTCCTGCATGGGTTACGAGCCCTGCCTTAGCAGCAGCAATTGAGGCACGGCTACGCTTCAATTTACTTCTTTTCTTGGTCATGGGAAGCATTAAAGATAAAAAATCATCTCAGTTTTGCTTTGTGCTTATCAATTGCAGGCAGTTTGCAACACATTCTTCAGCCCTGTCTTTCCCAAACCACCCCATATATTCCACTCCATTAGCTCTCGGAAGTTACTGTCCCTCTCCCAGGGGCTTTTCTCTCCAGTCCCTTTCTGGGAGCAGCAGCAGGACCGCACTGCCTGAAGCTCAATGTGCTACATGGGAGCAACACGCAGTGTACTGATCACTGCACAGCTCTCCCACACTGCAGCTCCATCTTCTTTGCACCGAGCTCCCGCTTCTCCACAACTGTCTGACCTCCCTGTCTGGTTTTGATCCTCTGTAATCCCAATCACATTTTTGTGCGTGCATGTGTGCAGAATCGCAGTCTAGCCAGCAAAAGCCATCACACACAGACAGCCCATGCTGGAGCCTCACATCTCTGTGCGAGCCCCTGGGGCAGCAGAACCAACATCGTCCCCCCCGTGCCCAATCTGTAGGGCCAAGGCTGGAGATAAGCATGGGCATGGCCAGGGGACACAGGGGCACACTGGGAGCTCCTCATCTCAGCGTTTTGTTTTCAGAGCAGCAGCCACGCCAGCGCAGGGATGTTTGCAGGTAGGATGTTTTCAGAAGCAGCTTCCTCACCAACAGCTGGAACTTGTTTGTGAGCCAGAGGGGGGAAAAAACCAACAATAACATTCAAAACCGTCTTGAAAAGAAGAGGAAGGAGCAAATGACACAACAAGAACTTTAAACTGCATGCTGGTACGAACTGTGACGTGTCTGGCAACTGCTCCACACACTGACTTGTGCATGGGAGCTGGTATCCTTCACCCAGCATATCCTGGAGCAGCCCAGTTCCACCCCTGTGCAGAACAAAGGCAGCGGGCGAGGGATGAGTCAGTAATTCACATTACAAAATCAAGCTTGAATCAATCAGATGGAGAAATCAATAGCACAGCAAACAATACTGGTGGTTAATTCCACATAGGATTTAATGGTTCAGTTTTTTCCATATGCTTTTGTTTTTTCAAAGCATGGAAGAAAGGCTGTTGGAGATTTCAGCTGGCACTTGAGAAAAGCTTATAAGTTCTTAGGGCCAGGGAAACAAGTAAACTAAAAGAGCAATTCTCCTAAATCACCTGGCAGCAAAACAAACACTTCAGTGCTGTTGAGGTCACCCTTAACATCCCGTCAGGATTATAACGAGGTGTTTCAGCGCTGTCCCACTACCCTTCCAGGCTTCCCACAAACCAGAAGAGGTGAGCCAACTCAAAGTTCACGCTCCACATTTCAGCAGGTTTTGCAGCTGTGACAAACACAGACTGCAAACGGCAGCCATTCCAGCTCCAGGGCAAACTCCTTGGGGGCAAAGTGCAAGTCTCATTCTGCCTCTGGTCTCCCTGCGAGACACGATGTGCTGGGGAAAAGGGGAAGCTGCTGTCTGATCCCAACTGCTGAGATCCAGGCACGCCATCAGACCTTCAGCCTTGCCCTCGAGCTATGTTTCTGCAACTGTGAAACACCAACATGCCAAGGTGAGACAGGAAGACGTGTAGGGAGCTGCTGCCTGTTATCGTTGATGTTCCTCCACAAAGTACCAAGCATAGGTTACTCTTTTCCCCTCCCATTTCTGGCACAGGGAATTTGCTTGCTCACCCATTGCTGGTTTTCCAGTTTTCTGGTGTGGGTTTTGGCCACGTAGGCTTTTCCCCCTTTGTCATTTCTTTGCCAGCAGGCACACACCAAGGGGAAAGGCCTGGTCCAGGGAAGGGAGGTGGTCAAAAGCCAACAGGCAGAATGGCCCCTGCCTCCTACAGACACTCCAGGACAGAGGTCAGCATGCTGCCCAGGCTCTCTTCTCCTCTGAAGATTCACTCAGTTTTGCCAAAAGCACTCCATGCAAATATGTGGTGGCTTCTCCCCACCTCCCCCCCCCGGAAGCATCCGTGCTAGAACACATATGCTGAGGTCCCAAGAAAAAGGCAACCACCCCGAGGTAAAGCACAGCCTCTGCTGCTCCCATCCCAGAGAGGGCCACACGCATGCAGCAAGGGCATTCAGGGATTGCACACTCCTCTGAGCTATTGGAATTAACATCAGCACGTTCAGCAGACAATGGAATGAGCCATTCCTGCTCCAGCGGGTTCTGTCTTACCACAAAAACAGCTCCTAGCTATTCCCTTTCCTGAGCACCAGTGGATTTCAAGATTCTTTCAGCAATAGGAACCATCCATCCTCTTGCCAGCTGGTACTGCCAGCACAGTTAGCACAGTTGCTGTTACGCTCCAAATAAGTCACACATTTTTCTCTTAGCAAAATGACTTCAGAGATTTACTGAATTTCACGTGGGATAGGTACAAAAAAACCCAAAAAAACCCCACAACTGTGGCACTGAAGAAGAAACATGAAACAAGATGACACCACATCTTCCTGGAAAAAGAATTTACTGCACAGCAGAAACACCAAGGCACTGGTGCACGACTGGAAGCAGAGCTCTTCCTAGACTCGTAAGTTACCCTGACAGTGTCTCTTGCACTCAGCCCTAGATCCTCGCCTTTGATAAAGCCAAGTAAGGATTACACCATACAGAGCCAATCTGACCTCCAACAGAAGATTTTAGAGAGTTCATGGCGCCCAGATACTTAGCTGGAGATGACTGCAGAAATAAGTGGGCCTGGTGCCTGTTGCCGACACGCAGGAGGTGAGAAAGGCTGAGAGCTGGTCTCAGAGAGCCAAGTGAACAGGGCTCTCACTCACCATGAAGGGGCCACAAAGAGCAGCAGCCCAGCTGCTGAGAACTGTCCCAGCTGCTGCTCTAAGCACTAGGCTCTCCATTAATCTTGGTCGCGTCCCATTTTGCCCGTCCGTCTCCGTCGCTGAGTCTTAGTGGTTCGCCTCATGCTGGGTTTCTGGATTTTCTTACGCGGGCCTTGCCCACGTTGGGGTCGCTTTCCTTTCATCTTTTTCCGGCTGTGCATGTGCAGTGTGGCAGTAAGAGTAGAGATCCTGGGTAGGGCAGAAAGAGAGAAATATTTGGTGACCGAAGAGTACAGGAGAAAGGCAATACCACAACAGCAGCAAGACAGCCCTGTGCGGCCCAGCAGGAATGGACACAACCAACTGCATGCCCCAGGGGAACTCCACTGTGCTGCACATCACCTTGACAGGGCAGAAAGAGGAGAAGGACTAGGCAAATTGTTCAGAGAAAAGCCCGCCCTGCACCACAACCTCCTCCTGCTGCTGTCACCAGTGATCCATGGGATAGGAACAGATCATCCCAGGCAGGTCTGCACTCTGTCAGTGCCCTCTGCTGGCTCCTGCCCACCAGCACCCAAGCCCTGTGATCACACCGCTGAGCTGGAAATGAAAGATTCTCCAGATCAGCTCACAGAGCCCAGCAGCAAGCAGCTGAATAAATTCATACATACTTTTCAGACAGCAAGGGGTTTCTGGACTTCTTGGGCATTGCTTTTGTGGGCTTGTTCACCACCTCTTCCCCCTTCTCTTCTGAACCACCATTTTGCCCCTTAAATAAACAAAAAAAAGTCCTTATGAACACATTAAAACAGGCAGTCTCATGATTCCAGTGTTTCTGCTACCTTCTTGTTCTCATCCCTCTTCGTGAAACAGTCACAGATCAAGACTAAATTTTTCACGAGCCTTGTTCAAGTCCCAAGGTTTTTATTGCAGCCCTTCAGAAAGGGACAAGCAGTGGGAAGCCCTGCATTAGTCTACCTCAAGATCCAACAACTTCAGCACAATCTTAATGACCGCTCCTATGAATTAAAAGTTACAGCTTTTTTCTTAAATTACTATTAAAATCTCTTTAAATTGATTTTCAGAAGATGCCCTTAAAAGTGTAAAGAGTTAACTGCTCAACACAACACTTCCCCAATTAAACCCAGTCACAACTCATGAAGATCAAAAGGATCAGTGATTCAATTAGGATCAAGATTCAATTAGTGCCATAAAGCCTTTATGAAACAAACATGACATCTCAGTTAAAATCCGTTCTGAGAATAGAAGCGACCACAACCAGAATCAAATGGCTTCTTTATTTGTGGTCCAAGCACAGGATCATGGAGAGCTGAATCCCTCCTCACCCTAGCAGGAACTACTCATGGACAGGTCACAGGAAAGACTTGGAAGACAGTCCACGTGGTGAAGCCTAAATTCTCACTGCTTGTGCTGAAGCTGCTTTGAAAATACTGTGTTCTCCCCATGCAGCTCTGTGGCACCTTGCTAACTGACCTTGTGTTAGTGGAAAGGATTCCGAGGTGGGTTGGAGGGAGCTGTTCGTGCACATTTCTTCCTCTTTAGTGGCACAATGTAAGTTGTGGAGATGTGAAAATTAGGAGCTTCCCCTCTCAACCTTGCTTCTAGCCAGCTGCAAGCCTTTTGGCATATTCAGGGAGTGCCACTCTAATCAGCTTCGAGAACGCTGAAGGCTGATACAACCAGACAGTCAGCAAGAAGCTGTACCTCAGGGGTGGTCAGTCCCAGCTGGCGTGCACCTGAGAGGTCCAGGTCACTGATGGTTGTCACTGTTACAATATGGTTTGGGTGGTCGATGCTCACTGACTCCGTCCGTGACGTCACCAAGTGCTCCAGTTCATCAATGTCATCTGGGAAGACAAAAAGAAAATCCCAGCTTTCCACAAACCACGCTCACACATTCCTGCACCACCACGCTGGGGGCAGAAGCCCAAATCCTGTGGCCACAGAGCACCTACCGAGAGCTTCCTCCCTCTCCTTCAGCATCTTCAGGTACTCCTTGTGCCTCTGGGGGAGACAAACAGGTCACTGCAGTATGCTGCTCACCACCTCCTTAACCCAGAAGGGCCCTTTTCCCCCAGAAGCAAGGGGAGGGATACCCGAGGGCCCCACANCCCGGCACCGCCCGCCCCTTCCGCCGCCGCACGGCCCGGGCTGGCCCCGCGGGGGGCGGTGCTGTGAGGGGCGTCCCCCAGCCCGGCCCCGCCCGCCATTTTGTGCCCTCCCGCCGCTTGCGCTGCGGCTTCCTGCCCCCTTGTGGGTGTTGTCCCAGCACCTCGCTCCGTTGCTCCTCCCGCTGCTTTGTGCCCGTTTCTCTTCAATAAAAACTTTACTTCAAGGCGCTGTCGTTGTTTGGTGTCGCTGGTGCTGTGCTGCCCCTACCCCACCCACGACGGAGGTGGGTGTGAGGGTGGTCTCAGGTGTGAGCCCCAGCCCCCAGGACGTGGAGCTGTCTGAGCAGCCATGCTGGGAAGAGGCACCCTGGCCTGGGGACACCCACCATCCTGCTGCTAGCTGGGGTGGCTATGGCTGAACTCTTGAACCTCTCTTGACCTCCCGTTGCCTTAAAAGTGGCTGTAACGCTGACTTCAGTGGGTGCTCCCCGAGCGTTGCAGAGCCAGCCCACAGCCCGCAGAGCGTGACAAGTCCTGACGCAGCCCAGTCCCATGCCACCGCTCGTCCCAAGCCACCTCTCCTTTATCAGCTCGCTGGCTGCTGGCTTTCTTTTCCTGGCCTGTCCTCTCCCCAGCAGAAATGCGGAAAAACCAGTTCTGTGGTTAATTGCTGCACTTCCCTCCACGCCCATGGGTTAGGCTGCCTCCTCCTCCTCTTCTCTCCCAGCCTGGCTGCACTTCGGCCCCTTTGCCCCAGCCTGCGCTCTGCCGGCTCAGGTGCACCTTCAGGCCTCCATATCCCTTCCGCTAAGCTCCAGGCTCCTCCTGCCTTCCCCTCCTCCTGCGAGACCTTCTGGTGCCCCGGTGGCCCCTTCTCCCTCGGGGTGGACCGCAGGTGCAGCAGACGCAGGCACCTGCCCTGCCCGAAGGGCTGGCATTTGGGCGCGATGGCCGGAGGCGAGAAGAGCATGAAGGCCCTGAGGGAGGTGTGGAAAAGAGCGGAAAACTCATTGTGTGCAGACTGTGGGAAGCCAGGTGAGTCCCTGAGGGCTGCTGGAGGATGGGTCAGGAGCAGGGCTGGGCTCAGCCTCCTGCAGCCATGGTGGCCTCAGGGCAGCCTGTGGAAGGAGGGAGGGAGCAAGGGAAGGAGTGGTGTTAGGGGGCGGCTGCTAGAAGCTGTGCAAAGCCCAGCAGTGGTTGTGTTGGTTGGTGCCAGCTGTTTGACTGCAGAGGACCACGGAGGTGAGTTAGTGAGGAGGAGGAAGGAGATGCTGCCACAGCGCTGGTGGGAAGAAGGACAGGGACACGGCAGTGCCCGAGGAGCAGGGGCCGTGCAGCTGCAGCCCTGTGGGTTGCAATGGTGTTGGATCTCAGGTACAAGTCAAGGTCACACCCAGTCAGGACCCAACAGGAAAGTTCCCGGTGGAAGCCGAACTGCTCCAGAAAGAAGGCATGATTCAGGAGGGCATTGTCTTTTCTGTGACTCAGCTCGGAACTGACAGCCTGCACCTGGGAGGTTTCTTTACTGAAGGGCTTATCCTCTTGTAAGGTACTGGTCTGAGGTCCTACCAGCCACTGCTAAAAATGCCCACTGTATTCCTTCCAAAAGGGGCATGTGGGTTGTACCATCCAGGGCAAATTAGGCTAATTAATACCACTTTACCTTCTTAAATTCTCCCTGGAGAATTTAAGCTCTCCAGTTTCTTTTCACTTCCTGAGCTAAATACTGTTGTGGGTTTGCTGTGTTGCGCTAAACAGCTCCTGGAGTCTCTTCCCAGAGGTGGTTGCATTTTTGTCTCAGATGATTCTTTACCCAAAGGGACTTCGCAGAGCGCTTTGGAGTTTTCTAAGGTTCGAGTTAACAGAGATTCAGATTAAGCAGTTGAAGCAGAGGAAGTGCAGCAGTATTGGCTATGCTTTTCCAGACTGGCATCAGTACCCTGGGTTAATTAATGAGCCTGGCTGAAACTAAGCTCTCTTTCTCAGAAATATGTTCTCACTTGAGGCATGTGTCCCGGGGGAATTTACCACTTTTACTCACACCCCCTTTTTATACCCTCAGATCCCGACTGGGCATCCTCCACCTTGGGTGTCTTTATATGCCTGAGCTGCTCAGGAATTCACCGCAACATCCCTAGCATTAGCAAAGTCAAATCCCTGAAGATGGACCACTGGGATGATGCTCAGGTGCAGGTGAGATCTTTATCCCACTGTTATGTCTGGGGGTTGAGTCTAGTTTGCACACTAACCCTTCTTCTGGCTTTTGGCCAAATAAGGCCTTTGGCCTCACAGAGTTGGGGATTAACATCATAAGTAGACACTTTGCTACTTGTGCTCTGAGTGCACAAGTGGGGATAATTCCTTTTATCTCACTGGGAGAGGGAGGATGCACTTGGCTGTCTCCTTGTGTCCTTTTACTTTATGGATGGTACTGACCTCTTGCAGCGTGTCTTGCCAAGGTTCAGAGTCTTTATCACTCATGGTTACTTATTTCTCGCTTGCCAGCCTCATCCAAGCTGAATGTCTCCTCTTGTTTTCAGTAATGTGAGGGGAAAATCTTGGGCAATTCCATGCTCTGAGAAGAGCTTTGAGATATGATGTGATCTCTTGAGAATAATGGCATTTCTGGGGAGCTGACCTCTTCCTGTTACCACTTCCTTAACCACATCAATCTTCAGGGGACTAGCAAAATTTTCCAGAGATCCAAAGAAAATAATCTATATCTTGCTGCAAAATGATCTGTATCTGCTGGAGAGGAGCGAAGAGGTTTGGAATGTCTTCCTTGGACAGCACTGCAGGGTTGCCATTAAACCTACTCTCTCCAGAGATGTGGGGCATAGCAACAAATCCACTGAATGTGCATGCACCCAGCCCCACAAAAGTGACATTCAAGACATTCTGTAAACTCAAGTGCAATCAGCGTAACTTCTGAGAGGAGACACATCCTTTGAGACCCACCTTTCTGTAGCCAGACTTTGCTGGGATGTTGCAAAGGAGGGGAATGAGAATGGTCCAATAGAGCTCAGAGTCTATCTAGCCCTGTAATGGATCAGGAAAGAAAAAGGACCAACATGAGTCTACATCAAAGGGTAGGCACTAACTCTCTTTCTAACTGCAGTTTCTGGCCAAGCATGGGAATGCCGTGACTAAAGCCACGTATGAAGCTCACATCCCTATTTACTATTACCAGCCAACCTACAATGACTGCCAGTAAGTTGCTGCATACAAATGAACAGCGGGAAGGACAGTTCTGGTTTCCTATAGTTTGTGCCTGAGCTACCTGTCACCTCTTCCTGCAGAGTGCTGAGAGAACAGTGGATACGGGCCAAATACGAACGGAAAGAGTTCACTGAGCCAGGAAAACAGCTGCCATATACTGATGGTAAGAGCAGGACACAGCTTCAGGATACCTGCCTGTTGCCTTTACTCTGGAAGCTTTTGAGCACCATGAGAAGAAAGCTCATGTTAGTGTTGCAAATCCCACAAGTACTCCTGGGGACCTGCCTGATGTGTCCAGAGCATGGTCTTGAGGGCGTTTAAACTGCAAACAGTGCAGTTTGGCACTGCCATAGGTTGGTTCCAAGCATGCTGTTACCAGCTGGCATTGCTCAAAGGCATTTGCTGTGCTGATGGAGCCAGAGCTCTGCAGTGAGGAATGCCTGTCCTGCTGCATGCCACCCTCTCCAACCACAGCAGTTGCCTTTGAGATGTCGCTGCCAGTATTGTTGCACAAAGTGCCAGAGCCCAAGGGCCTGTGGAGTCAAATGAGAAGAGTTCTGGTCCCATGTCAGCTGTCTGCATGGGCCAGGGCTGTGGTGTTCAGAGGAGAGGCGGCTCTCACACTGTCAGAGGCAGTAGTAGGAACAAGCCTAGGAGGTGGGAAGCATCTGGGAGTGCATCCATCCATCACATGCTCTGTCTCAGTGGTGTGGCTGGGACACTTGGCTGAATACCACTCTGATGCCTCTGGGGGGGATGCTTTTAAAACTGACCTTTCTGCTCCTAGGGGTGAAAGAAGGCATCCTCTGGAAGCGAGGCCGAGACAATGGGCAGTTCCTACCCCGCAAGTTCCTCTTGTCTGAGAGAGAGGGATGTCTAAAATATTTCACCAAGCAGGATGTGAGTATGGTGGTCAACTCCCACTTCTGTGGATACTCCACTCAGGGCAGCGGGGTCACGGAGATATTTCTCTCTCTTATGCAAGTTTCTGAGATTTCCTTACGCGGCCAGGCCAGAGATGATAACAGAGAAACATGTCATAGAAGAGGGGTTCACTTCCAGTCAGGGTGCCATTTCCCCCACATCTTCCTTTTGTGCTTCCCCACATTCTTCTGTCTTCAACAGTTTCTTTGCTGATGACCGTGGCAATGGCACTTCCATGAAACTGCCCTTTTCTTGTCTCACCAGTGAATCTCAGACTGAGATTGACTGTATCTCAGTCCTGCAGTCTCGCTGCTGATAAAAGGGTTGATCTTTCACTTCATCGCAAGCCATTTGCCTGGCTATGCAATCCTGCGCCGTGCCTGGAACCAGCCTCACCTTACTGTGAACTAAGTTACCAAAAAGCCTTGTTTTTTTTCTTCTTTCGTTTTGTTTTAAATAGGGCTACTTCTCTGCTAGTTTATCTCCCTGAAATGAATGGGACAAGTGCTAGTGTACTGTCACAAGGGAGGGAATGGCTTGGGGTAGGGAGCAGCGGGAGAGAGGTCTTTCCTTTTGGGGTCAGTTAGCCTTTAGACCAGTGCAGTTCTAAAGTCAGATGCACTTTCAGTGCCTCACTGGCTGTTGCAGAGTAGGCATGGCTCGAATGTAAATTGGAGGGGCTGAGCCACTATTGGGCTTGAGAATGCTACACAGTGGATGGAGCATGTACTACAACAGTTATGATGAGAAGGGGCAGTTAATACCTTTTAACACCTTCTGACCCTGCCTTACCCCACTAAGTCAGTAGCTTAGATCTCTTTCCCACTAGCATTCCTCATGCATGTCTAATGCCATTGTGTTCTCAGGCCAAAGAACCCAAAATCAATGTCAAAATAGATGTCATCAATGCTACGTTTCAACCAGAAAAGATTGGGAACCCCAATGGCCTGCAGATCACCTATCTCAAAGACAATAAGACTCGGAATATATTTGTCTACCATAAAAGTGGAAAGGTATCTTGTTTTAGCATCATGCTGCAAAGCAATTGAGCTGATTGGAGAAGCTACTGGTACTGAGTCATCTGAGGCATGAGTACGATGGTGTGTGCGTGTGTGAGTTTCTGTAGGTAAACAGGTTGAGAATTCTGGCTCTCTGCTTGTGTGTCTGTGAGAGTTTTCTGCAGGGAGCAGGTCAGGAACGCTGGCTGAGTGGGTTTTTGTGGGAGGAGCTGCTGCAGAAGATGTGCAGATGTACTGCCTGTGCTGGCTGTGTGTGGATGCTGTATGGCCTGGAGAGGGAGAGCTCACTGGTTTTGCTGCTGACATAGGAATGGGTGCAGCTGGGTGAGTTTGGGTGGCTCACTGTTGCTCTGCCTAAGCTTTCTGTTCTGTGCTGTTTGATTTTCAGGAGGTAGTGGACTGGTTCAATGCCATTCGCTCTGTGCAGTTCCATTATCTGAAGGTAGCATTTCCCATAGCCAGCGATAATGAGGTAAGGCAGCACTAGAGTGCAGTGCTGAGTCTCCTGCTGGTGCTCAGTTACTCTGATAAAAGAGCCCATTAGTTATTATTAGATCCCGAGGCACAGAAGTGGAAATTGCAGTGTTTAGATAGAGGGATGAGAAAGTGTGCATACCAGGGGCCTGGGATGGCCAGAGAACAGCCACTCTCTGCTATTTCTGGGCATGCTGGAGACAGAAGTAATTCCTGGGTAGGCAGTTCTCCAAACATGAGTTTAGAAGGGAGCTGAATTTGGGCAAATAGAAGGAAGGGTGTAGGTCTGAAAGCTAATAGCAAAGAAACGTGGCTAAGTGAATGTTACTCTTACCTTTTTGTCAGATTAAGAGCCGGCTGACGAGAAACTTCCTAAAGGAAGGATACATGGAGAAGACAGGTCCCAAGGTGAGCTGCTTGCGAGTGAAGAAATCTAGCAGGGACCTGCCAGAGAGCCAGTGACTTTCCCTGCTCTGTTGTTCTTCTCCTGCTGTTTCCCTATCCCCCCTACTCTTTAGAAACTAAAGGGAACAGTGTGTGTGCACCAAGGGAGGGGAGAATAAAAGGGATAGGAAGGGCACAAGTGAAAATAGGTGAAGTCTGAACGCCTGCTTTCTCCCAGAGCAGCAGATCTCTCTGCACATTTCTCTGTGTGATCGTACATTTACATTATTTAAGAGTTTAGATTTCTCCCGTATCAACACTGGCATCCTTCACAGGAGTTCAAGAGTTAGAGCCAACAGTTGGGACTGAAAACCTAGTTTCTCATCCCCACCTGCAGCTCAGAAGGAGAGAGAAGGAGGCTGCTGTAAAGGCATGGGCTTGATTCAAGCAGTTGGGGTCAATTTTGGGTATCCATTCGCTCTGCTCACGGCAGAGGGCACTGTCACCTTACATATGTCACCTCTTCCCTTCACAGCAGAAAGAGGCTTTCAAAAAGCGCTGGTTCACACTGGATCACCGCAGGCTCATGTACTTCAAGGACCCTTTGGTGAGGAGGAGATGTGACCTCTAGCAGCTGTAGGCAACAGTGCTCAGGGCAGGGTCAGAGTGCAGCCAGAGTCTTGCTTCTTTGCTTTGCTCCATTGTAAGGGAGGCTTGCATGTTCCTCAGTGGCCCTGAATGGGCTCTAGGTCTTCCCCTTTCCATCCCACTTTGTTCATCCTGCACTTTCTTTGTTTGCTTCACTGCTTGCAAACAATGGGAACAGGGAGGGCTGTGGTGTAAAGGTCGTGGTAGCAAGGAGAGTGACACGGAGGGCGTCATGGAGAGACAGATGCATCACTTCCTCTCTCAGACCTCTCGAGATTTACAGTCTTAAATTTTCCGTTCAGTCACTATCTTTGGGCATAGCCTCCCTGTTGTTCTAAATCCCCTGACCACCTTCAGGTCTTTTTGCTGCTGTATTTCTGGTCCTCACCCATTCTCTTCCTGCCCTTAGAAGCACTGCTATTATTTGCTGGTTCTTCTTGGATTCAGTTAATCCCTCTTTCCCTTCTGATGTGCAGGATGCATTTGCTAAGGGTGAGGTATTTGTGGGCAGCAGAGAGAATGGCTATAGTGTCCAGAAGGGATTGCCTTCAGGGACACAGGGCAACTTCTCTTGGCCCTATGGCCTCACCATTGTCACCCCTGACCGAGAATACCTCTTCACCTGCGAGACGGAGACTGACCAGCTGGACTGGATCACAGCTTTCACAAGCGTCATCAACCAGGCCATGACGCCGCAGGAGTATGCAAGTGAGTGCCTGGATGATGTTTCCTTCCCCTCCTGCTGCTCTGCTATGGAGTATTGTCCTAATGCACCGCCTTTTCTCTACAGTCGAAGCCTACTTCAAGTTTAAATCTTAGGAAGCCAGATGAAAACCTTGCTGTAACTCGACTCTACCTGGCCCTGTTGGGTGGGCTGTCAGGAGAGGAGAGAAGATTGACGTCAGAGAAACACAGTGCTCTTGCAGCCTACCCTTTGAAGCACTTTTTTTTTTTTCTGTCCCCATGGACAATCCCCTTTGTTCTGGGGCCTCATTAAGCTGCTTCCTTTCAAGTCCAAGACTTTGTGAGACTGAATCCTCAGTGCAAACTGTCACTGGTAAATTGCTGTGATCTGACTGGATGTTGGCAGGCCTTGCCTGTTGATGGGGCCTCAAAAACTTAGCACTTGCTGTGGTGGATGTGGGACCTAGCATCACATCTGCATGAAACTGCAGGCAGCCTTATGCAAGAATGCACCAGGCATGACCTCATGCATGAAAACAGCTGCCATGCTGGAGCTAATGCCCGGTGGGCTGTGGAGGCTGCTGGACTAGGAGAGACTGTTTCATTACAAGAAGTGGCTTTTCTGCTGGTGACAGAGATGTGAAACATCTGGTTATTTGATCAGCTAGAGCTATAGTTGAAAAAGGTCGCTTAAAAGATTTAATCTAGCAGTAAAGTGTGAGACGTTTCCTGTCGCGTGTATGGGCTTGAAAGCTTCAAACCACATTTGTATGGAGATTGTCTTCTGATTGCTACTGAGCAGATCAAGAAACCAGCTCAGAAACAATGGTTATGTACATATGTGTAAATGGACAATGTGTGTGTGCACATAACAAAAAAATGGTGGGAGGTGGAATACTGCCCTAGGGAAGACACTGTGAGGGACATTCGTGTTATTGAAGTTCAGCTGTTGAATTTGAGTCTCTAGTCAAACCAATGGAGAGAGGCTGGCTCCTGCAGTGAGCAGCCTATGGCATGGCTGCTACAGACTTCAGACTCTCTGTTGACTTTGTTAGAGCCTGGGGGTTGATGTCTGAAGTTAGGAACACACGACTATCTGCTCCCCTGTTCTCTGTATGGCCAAGTCCTGGTACGTGCATTCTGACCTATACATTACATATGTATATGTATATTACATATACTTTTATGCAGTAGCGTAGCAGGGAAGTCCTATGTTCATGTCTTTCTAGTAACAGACCTGACCACCAAGTCAACCCATGATTCATATCTTAAAGATCATCCCTTCAGGCTCTCCTGGGAGTGCTGTATTTCACATGCAGGAAGTGCCAGCTGAGTTCTACTGTTGACTGCAGTTTCTGATGAGTCTGCAGTTTTACGCCGACAGCGTGAGGGTAGGCATCTTGGGTGCTAAGGAGAGCTAAGTGGAATTAATGTCAGTTGGGATTTTAATTAGCTCCTAAAGAAATGAATAAAAAATCCCATTTTAATCCATTGTAACTTCATAAATGAGCTGAGCTGCTAACTGCTGAGGCATGAGCTGATTACTTGGAAAAAAGACACAATCAGAGCGAGGAGCTGTGGCTATTCACTGCATTTTCTGGCACACTTGGACTGTGAATCTTCCCACCAGAGTGAAATGTCTTGTTCCTCCCCTCTGCAGAGGCCCCTCTGTGTGCTGAGAATACCAAAAGCTGTTGGGAGCATCAACTTGCTGGACAAGAAGCAGCATTACTTATCCTGCTGCTATGGCACATTGAAGATTTCCACCCAAAAATATATTTTCGCTGCAGTTTGCTGATCTCTCTCAGTTTGGAACGTGACTGTCATAGAAACTGAAGGCTGTTGCAAAGTGAAGTGTGTTTCAGTTTTGATAACATGAAAACAGGACAATGCACTTAAAAATAAAAAAAAAATAATTAAAAAAAAAAGTCAAGCCTGATTTAAACATCTTGCACATTCAATTCTCCTCTGGAAAGGAGAGAGTAGAGAGGGGGACCCAGCCACGCCAAGAGCTGGCATGGGTAACCCAGAGGGAGGCCTCTGAAGTCACCTCCATCATTGCCACGTGTGCCATACACTCTCTCCTGTGGCAGGGTCGTGCTGAAGTTGCTGCTGTTGCATCCAGGATGTTCCTTGGCAAGGTGCTTGCATCCTGCAGGGGCAGATCTGGTGGGATGCTTCTCCTATGCGCTGCTGAGATCTTGCTGCTGGAGATAAGTGGAGGCATCTGACACAGCCACAGCAAAGCTAATACAGTGAGAGTGCAAGAGAGTGTATCTGGAGGGGCCTGGGAACCCCTGTGGGCTAACAACAGAGCTACAACGGCACGCATCTGCTCTCTGAGACAAATGGCGCTCGGATATACGCAAATAGGGAGTGCTGGGCACAAAGGGCTTTGTGGCACACGTGTCATTCGGTGATAGTCCAGCAGAAGGCAATGCTGCCTAACACACTTTTGCTCCTTGCTCTGGTGTGAGGCAGAAGAGGGAAATCTTGGAGGAGGAGGGTGGTCTTTGGGGAGAGGAAGGAAGGAGTGTGTCTAAAATACCTAGGCTTCTGAGTTTCTAGAAGCTTGATGCTGACTGAGGGACAAGAGTGGTAGAGTGCCAGCAATGGGAGGCCTCTGGTGGTCTGTGGGGTCTTTGCTTGCAAAACTAGGGGCTTAATCCATTGACTACATCTCAAGAGGTCCTGATGCCCTTGGGAATGAGTGTGGGGCAGGCCGTCTTGCCTTGGCTTAGCTAAGGGCCAGGGAGCAGTGTGGCGTTTTTTGCAGTTTTTAGAGCAGGGGGAAAGAGGAGAAAGGCACTGGGGAAGAAAGAGTGTGTCTGAAAGAGGAGCTCCTCATGGCTTCTCAGCTAGCAACCTGCTACAAACTGGGACTGCGTTCACACTGGTGTGTGAAGCTGTGAGTCAGACACATTCCTGTGCAGTGGGCAAGGCGGCTCTCCAGGGGTGGGCTCGGGGGGACAGAGCACACTTCTCCAGCATCTGAGCTGAGAGAACACTGAGGTTAGGGAGAAGGAGAAATCCACTTGTCCATGAAGTCTGCTGGTTTTCTGCCCAGCGAACACTGGAGAAGCCACAAGTGAGGATCTGGTGAAGAGCACGGATGTTTCCTCCTGGCTGGCAGAGGTTACTTTGCACCTAGCAGTCTTGAAAGGGAGGGATGGAGCTTGTGATGAACAAGATCTGAAAAATAGACTGGATGGCTGGAGGTGAGGAATAGACCTCTCCGGAGAACCTTATGTTTGCTGAGTTCACACCATTAATCCCTTCTTTGGCTGCTCTTGTGTTACGACTAGCTGTGTCTCATACAGCGAGCGGGGAAGGCAGGAGGAAGAACGGGTCTCTATCAGCCTGACTGCTCTTCTATCCCGTCCCCAAAGATGTCTTGCGACTCTTCCCTCATCAGCGTAAGACCTGGAGAGGATCCTGAAGGCGGCAGCTTCTCAGAGGAAAGCAGTGGTGAGGGTGACAGCAGTAGTGTCCTAGGGGGGGACAGTCCAGTCACGGGGCCACTGGGCACAGTGCTGCTGCTCATGTGCCTCATTGGGATGGCTGGGAACATCTACACGGTGGTGGTGGCCTCCGGCAGGGTAGCGGGCCGCTCGGCAGGCTCCTTGGGGGTCTATGTGATCAACCTCGCCCTGGCTGACCTCCTGTACCTCTCCACCATCCCGTTTGTGGTCTGCACCTACTTCACCCATGACTGGTTCTTCGGGGATGTGGGCTGCAGGCTTTTGCTCAGCCTGGACCTCCTCACCATGCACGCCAGCATCTTCCTCCTGACTGCCATGAGCCTGGAGAGGTACTGGGCAGTAACCAGGCCGCTGCGGGCCAGGCGGGCTGGCAATGCTTACCGCAAGCCAGCCAGCGCTGTCCTCTGGCTCCTCGCTCTCCTGCTTACAGCCCCCATGATGGTGATGACCCAACTGCGGGAGGGAGATGGCCCCCACAAGCGCATCTGCATCCCGACATGGACGCCGGCGGCCTTCCGGCTCTACCTGACAGTGCTCTTTGCTACCAGCATCCTTGTGCCGGGTGTGGTGCTGGTCATTGTTTACACTCGCCTAGCCCGGGTGTACAGCTCCGCTGCCTGGCACCCAGGGCTGCCAGTGGCTGGCCGGGCTCCTGCCCAGCATCTCTCCTCCAGGATCTCCGCCATTGTGGTGGCCTACTGGGCCTGCTTCCTCCCCTTCTGGGGCTGGCAGCTGGCTGGGCTTTACCAGGGCGAGGACATGGGCATGGGCCCCACCGCCCAGGCCTACCTCAACTTTGGTGTCACTTGCCTGGCCTATGGCAACAGCTGCATCAACCCCTTCCTCTACACCCTGCTGGCCAGCAGCTACCGCCGGCGTCCCAGCCACAGTGGGGTGAGGATGGCACGTCCCCAGGCACCCTCCCTGGATGCCACGGGAGGCCACAGCATCCTCCTGGCTTTTGGGGAAATGTTGGGGTCCATGGGGAATAGTGGGGGGAGCCCTGAGCAATGAGCAGTGTCCTGAAGTGGGCCATCTCCCAGGCTTTTGTGAGCGTTGAGTCTTGAAATAAAAGCATCTTGTCTTCTGTGCTGTCTTGTGGTGTCTTCTGTCCTTGTCATCAACGTAGCATGTTCTCCTTCATGCTTTGCCCTTTGTGAGACTGCTCAAGGGTGCTTGTCCCAGGGATTCTGGCTGTGGTGTGTGTGAGGAGTCAGCCCAAACTCAGTTCCTCAAGCCCTCGCCTTGTGCAAGGTCAGGGAGAGAGTGGAAGTGAGCAGTTAGCCCCTGTGTGTCTTAATTACATCTCCAAGGAGCCCTCACCACCTCTCTGGCAACAGACAGAACCATAACAAAGCCAGGACAACAGTGACTCAGATATCACAGGAGCAGTGAGTCACTGCAAGAAGCAGCCCTGCTAGTGGAAGACCTGAATAAGGTTCAGCCTTTGGCTTATGATGAAATTCTCATTCAGCTTTCTTCCCCCACCTCTCACTAAACTCTTTGATGAATCTTTCTGAAAAATGACTCCCAAGTGCAGTTTGGAGACGTGTGTGTGTGAGGTTCCCTGGGGAGGTCAGCACAGCTACTCGGCTTTCAAGGTTAGTCCAGCAGAAGAAGCTGCAAGGAGAGAGCTCCATTATGTGTCCTTCATCAAAGCTCATTGAAGAGCGTATCACCTGCACTGTGTCCCTACTGTGGTCAAGGAGATCCCCATCCTCTGTCCTACTGAGTGTACCCCAGGCTGTGACAATGCCGCTTACATAAACTGGGCCAGGTCTTATGCCCTGAGTCCATCTAGCCCAGCATGGCTCAATTCCATGCAGCTGAACGTTCTTCTCATTCCCAGAAAAGATGGCCTTATGCGTGTCACCCCATGGGAAGAGTGCCCATGCTACGCTGTGTCCCAGCAGAGCCTGCACACAGGCAGGCAATACTAGATGCTGGTTTTCCTATTACAGCTGTAGCCCTAAAGAGCAGAATATGATTGTACAGAGCAGACTGGCTTTGAGCTTTGTTGAGCTCTTTTGAGGCTTCAAGAGAGATCTAGCTTCAGAGCCTCAATCAGCTTGTACACCCCAAATGTTCATGCCTCTCACCCCAAAAGCTTATCTGGAGCCCTTGTCTCCAACATGCCTCTCTTCTCTTCCCCAGCAACCAGTTTCCAGCAGCGGGGCCTCACTCTGCATGGGTGCCTGAGGCACAGGACCTGGCAGATCCTCATGAATTATGGAGCAAGACTGGGAGATGCCGCTGCCTTAGGAACAAGCTCCCATGCACCAGCTGCTCTGCAACTGCCTAATAAGAGGAATCAGCCTGGCCAGGCCTGCAGGGTACCCTTCTAAGACATCAGAATTGTCCTTCACATTCCTTGCGGCCCAGCCTGTAAGTGAAGTCCCAAAGATGGTGTGCTTCCATCCCAGGCCCACCAGGCACAGCCTGCCCCACAGCACTGGTCACTGCCAGTAAAGTAGCATTAAACTGGAAGAGCCCCCAAAGAAGCTGCAGGCTGATGCCTTGGGTCAGCCACAGCCCAGTGAGCAATATGCTACAATATCAAAATGCTTCATCTTCTTGCTCCTCAGAGGCCAGCTCCAGCTTAGACTGAGAAGTGCTCAGGTTCATATGGGCTAATATACAAGTGAAAGGGTAACAAAACCATCGCAGATGCATCTTCAGCATCCCCCACCCCAGCTGGGCATTACTACCTATCCACCTTAACGTGCCACGTGAGCCATGGCCCAACCGCATTTGTGCAGTTATTAGAATGCAGAATTTGGATAAGGAGCCTGCTGCAGGCTCTCCCCAAACCAGCAAAGCATCCCTTTCCACTGGTACTCCTGTGCAGCAGCAAAAGGACCCAAGGAGACACGAGAGCAGTCATAAGCTTTTACAGAGGTGTGCAGGCCAAAGCCAGCCCAATTGGAGACTTCCCTACCCCTCCATGCCCTGCTAGGTTTAGCTAGCGCAGCCACTGCTGGCTGCCTGAGGCCAGCCAGGCATGCTCAGTTTAGGGAAAACTAAGTTACGCTAACACGCTTTACTCACATAGGTTAAGGTGTCAATCTAGGCCTCAAGAGTAGATGGCTTTGCCAAAGGTACTCTTCCACTTCTCTCCCCTACAGTCACATCTGGCTACAACACTGTTTCACATTCAGACTCTTCCCGGGATTTTCACCTTTTGCCTTCCCCTAGCTTCTCCTTTCCCACCATGACTTTGAGGACCAATGCTGTATTACTCAATCTCACCCACATATGACACTCCAGCACAGCAAGTTCTTACCACCCCAAGCCCCTCAGCTGACCAACCCTGCAGATTTGTGGTATGAGAGAAATTAGTTCTTGAGACTGAGTAGATCAAAACACATTTATTGATTTTTTTTTAATTTTTATTTTTTATTTTTGTATTTGGAGAGATGTGAGGAGTTACTCCCAGCTGAGGGACTGGAGCGTGAAGTCCCCAAAAACATTGAAGTAGTCAAAGACCGGAAGACCAAGCCGGTTGGGGAATGAGAACTGGTGGCCTTTCAGGTTGATGGTCACATCACTTTGGTTGACGCTGAAAGTGATCTGCAAAACAAATGAAAAAGTCAGAAAACTTCTGCTGAGACGCCCTCAGGCCTTCCCCATCCCACAGCACTGCTGTGCCAACCTCCGCTTTGCAGAGTGAACATGCTCAGCAGCATAAACAGCTCTTGAGCAGCAAGAGTGCCCTTCTGGTCTCCTAAGCAATGCCTGTTCTTTGCTCAGTTCAGTAGTAACATCCCTTGGAGCTAGATGGAGCTTGCACATATGATCCCCACCCTTCAGCACTGCTCGGAGACCTGGATGGTGGCACCAGCCAAGCAGGAGAAGCCAGCCACCTCCCGTACAGGCAGCCCTGAGCCAGCCATTGCAGTCCAATGCCCTGTGCCAAACACCCTCCCTTCAGCACAGCATGTGTGGAGAGTGCATCCCAGGCCTCACCTCTGCTGGGGCTCCCTTCTGGAAAGGGAAGACCGTCTCCCTTTGCTCCGGACCCCACTCTTCGACTTTCTTCGAGTTGCACACGATGACGTTCACATCACCATGAGCATCGAAGCGGGGGTTGAAGTGAAGCCCCAGGTGGGACGAGTCCTTCCCCAGATTTATCACAAAGCTGCAGAGAAAGACAAACATGTTGGTGTGCTGCTCATTACCATGATTGAGCCTGGTCTGTTCCCTCAAGCCCAGCTGATGTTGCCAACGGGGAACCCTTCAGGAAAGCTGCACAGTTGTGCAAAAAGGATAGCGCTGCCATTACAAGGTACTCTCCCTCTAAGCTTTTAACAGAGGAAAGGTTCAGTGCTTAGCCCTGAACATGGCATTACTCTACACCCAAGCCAGCTCCAAAGGAGTTTCTCATCACAGCCTTCTTTCCAGCCCCAAACAGTTAGCTGGTGCTGCACCCGGCTTGACAGCCACTGCCTTCTCCCCACCCTGCAGGCAGCTGAAGTAATTATCATCTCATTAGCTATCCCCAAGCCTCTTGCAATGGCAGTGGGAGGGAACAGCTTCCCAGCCTGCTGTCCACCTTGCCTCTAGGCCTTTTACTGAGATGAAAGGTGAGGAGGCATTATTTGGCAAGAGAAAGCCCAGGAGGCTCCATGCCAACAGTATCAAACTTCAAAGGTGCTGGGAAGAGCTGGGACATGTTTCCTGGAACACCACTAACAGTGGTATGGTGGCTACAGGCACCACCTTAACCACCAAGGGACCCCACCAACAGCTGACCTGCACAAGGGGCTGGGGGCTGCTGCAGAGACTTGCTTGAGGGTGCCAGCCACTGATCCCTGCAGAGCTAGGAGCACTTCTGGTGCACCTGCCCACTCACTACTTTTCCCCATCCGTTCCTTACCAGCATCTGAGAGGCATCTCTACTGGGTGAGAGATTTTAGCACCTGAGACCACACCACCACCACCAGTGGCACCTGCAGCTTTTCCATTTGCTTCATCATGGAGCTGTGGCTCAGAGCATCCATGGTTCCAGAACACCCAAGATCTTCCCAGCTGCTTGGGTCTTCAGCCCAAGACAGCAAGGTGCAGTAATGGTGCCCCCTGCTCCTGGGCCACCTTCGTGCAGGGGAGAGGATGTGGCTGTTGGGATGGTCTCAAGCCACATCTCAGTATAGACAACTTCCATTTCCTTTACTCAGTGCTAGAGAGGATGCGGTTGCTGCCAGTGCGTGCAGCTGGAGCTTTGCATCTGCTTTGGCTTAGCCCCTTGGCAGCACAGCACGTCTGCGATGTGCATTAGGCAATGACTCACCGGGAAGCACTGCTGGTGTTAACCCCTTTTGAAGCTGCTCCTCTCCCACCCAAGGGAGAGGGTTCCTTCTGTCCCCACCGACAGAAGCCAACCCAGCACGGTGCTTTGGCCACGCTTGGGCAGCACAGCACAGCTTACCTCTTGGCATTGGGTGAAACGACCCCCTTGACAGTGAGGCGCTGGCCAGGCTTCAGACCCAAGTTGGTGCACACTGGTCCCTGCTAAACATGGAGACAGAGACGTTAGCTCAGTACCTGCTGGCTCACTTGCTCTGGCTTGGCAGCTCTCCTTGCTGCCTCGAGACAGTGCATGGTTTTGGACTGCTGGAGAGACAGGGACGCTCCCCTCCCCTAGGGCAAGGCACATGGGACACCCCAGAGAAGTTACCCCAGTCAGACAAACCATGTGCCTGATTTCCCAACCTTCCTCTTGCTGCTCTCATCAACATATCTGTATTTCACAGCAGGGAAGTGAGAGCACCTGCAGGCTCCCATCACGCCCACCCTGTCCTGAACACACCCATGTGCCTCATGGGTCTCACGCCATCCCACAGGAGCCTGGCTGTGCAGGGATGGAGCCTCCACTCCCTTCCCCTGGAAGGAATTTGGACCTCAAGCTTTGCCTGGGTCCAGTGGCTCAGATGTTTCACTCCCCAGCTCACTTTTTTTTTTTAATTGAAGATTTAACATTTGCAAGAACTTTCCTGCTCCATGCATGTACCTCTCCACAATTTCTCTAGGAGCAAGAAAATACCCTGGTACTCATATTCATATGTACTCATTTCCTAATCACACTGGAGGCCAGACCACAAGAATACTAAGAATTTTTTCCTCCACCTCAGTTTAGTTTGCACTTGGGGCACTCCCTCATTATTCCCTCTCAGGCTAATGGAAGAAATCAAAGTGCAAACATATTTCTGATACAAGCATCCCTCCAACAGTCCTTGATATGCACAGCAGGGCACTTTAGAGGAGCACATTTTCGTACAAGAAATAACGATTGAGTGACTCATGAAAACTGCAGCCAGGAAGCAAGCAGTAGGGCTGCTCGGAAGAGGGGATGCTCAGAGAGCAATAAATATCACTGCAGCCTCTTCCCTGGAGCAGAACTGCTTTAAAACAGGTTACCCCAACTTGGGAGCCAACCCAGCAAGGACCCCCCACGAACCTCCCCAGAGGGATCCTGCAGGGAAAACCACTCCTGCCAGAACTAGAAATGGCAGGCACCCTCTTATAATAGATGCAGCAGGGATCCCAACTCCCCCAGCAGCAGACACCCAGCTCTAGCAGAGCTCCTGACGCAGCAACTGATGAGCAGGCAGAGGAGAAGAGTGCAAGCATCCTCCTGCCAAGCCAGCATCTCCCCTGTAGTCCGTGCTCCACGAAGCAAGGAGCCCCTGCAGCCAGGCTCCATCCTCCCCATCCCTTCTCTACTCACGCAAGCCATGGTGCTGCTGTGCAGGCTGTTGGTCCTCTCTACCAAGCTGCAAAAGTCCCAGGCAAGTAGCTGCATGACCCCACCCTTGCCTTTAAATAGATGGAGAGCCCTGTTGTGCCAGCCCTTCGCCACCCCAGCTGCCAATAGGATTGAAAGTAGGGTGGGAGGGGCTGGCTTTGGGGGAGGGAGGATCTGCCAGGCAGCCACCTCCTCTCTCCCTCTCCCAGGCCCCTCTCTGGGATGCGATTCCCAACCCTTCCAAGCAGGCTGCCGGCCACTCCAGGAGGAGATCCAGCTCTGTGTGGCCACAAAGCCAATGGAAAATAGTTTTACAATGAGTGTTTTACTATCCAAGCCTTTTATCCCACATGGAAAATGGTCAGACGGATCAAGGCTTGGCAGGAAGGGTCTGAGAGGCGGGCTGGGCTCTTCAGCTCCAGCTAAACTAGGAGCAGACAACATGTCACTGAGGGTATGCAGTGCCTCAGAAACTCTCTGAGGTCCAGGTAAAACCCCGGGAGCAGAGGGCTGGTGCTGGATCTGGGGAGTCCCAGCCATACTATCAAGCCTTGCTTGCGTTACTATCAAGCCCTGAGGCTGTCCAGCTGCTGTCCCAGACCTTTCCACCAGCTCTTGTAGGTACAGGATCCAAAGAAGGGAAAGTAGCCCCTGTTCTGCAGAACGCCTAGATGCCCTCAAAACCATGTGGTTCATCTCGGCTGTAGGGCACAGCAAGCCTGGAGGAAGCCCTCTCGTAAGGATAGGGAGGAATCATCCAGGAAAGCTCAGTGTCTGGCTCTTGCACCTACCCTGGGCACATCTGAGGGGCTGTGGAACAAGGGGATGGGGGCAAAATGTTCTGTCGTAGTAAACTATAGGATCTATTATAAGCCTTTTCGCTGCCTCCACGTTCTCTTTGGGGCAAGTATGAATCACCCTGGGTGAAAGGATCCCTTTGGAAAAAGTTACCCAATTACAACATGGCTCAACTGTAATTACGCTGAAAGAAGAGGGAAAAAATTCAGGCAGCGGGCCAAGCCTGTGGCTTAAATCTTTCCTTGTCTTGCGTATTTGTCTAAATCACAAGACACTGTGATTTCCTCAAGATGCCCAGAACAGAAACACACTGAAGCGCTTTCTTCTTCCCTTTCTGTGAGGCCCATTGGTTCCCCATCAGCTGAGGACGTGACGACCCTCATCCTTCTTACTCCTGCCAAGCACAACCCCAGGGGCTGCCCCTCCTGGGTGCTTCCAGTTGGTGCCATCCGTGCCAGCAGAGGCAGCAGGGACAGCCTCCTATCTGCTGGAGCTTGGGAGGGCGTGGAATGGCTCTGGCCATTTCTCATCAAGGAAATTCAGCCTTTAGACTGGAGTCTTCTTCTGGCAGCCCATGCTTGTCTATTGCAAGTCCAGGGCTCGCCACTGGCTTTCCAGGAGCCTTGAATGAAATGCCTGACATTAGCACAACAGGACTATCCACACTTGCAGCCAATGGGGTGTCCCATTGCCATGGGTTAAAGGCGTTGGTACGACACTGTATCTCCCTTCCTACCACTGGGTTGAAGCCACCATGGAGAGGTGCCAAACCCCAAAGCTCCAGGATCAGCATCCTTACGAGGTATGGTTGAATTCAAGGAAAGGAAGATCCCTGCTCGCCATGACTGAACGCCAACAGCAGTGGTGTTCCTGGCAGCACTCCCACCCGTTTCACCATACCGAAGACACAGAGGTGCTGGCCCGTTATTTTCAGGACAGGATTGGCATGGAGAAGGGTCACTGTGGGTTGAGAAGGGCAGAGCCAGGCTAGTTAGAGCTGGTCATCCTCACCTCCCATCACCTCATTCCTTATCAGCGTGTGGCTGGTCAGCCAACAAGGGGATGTCCTGGCTGGCTATCAGCACATCCAATCTGCTGAGGATGGAGATGAGGAAGATGAATACGTCACAGCAGACCTTGCTGGCACAAGCTTATTCTGCTGTGTGGGAGCTCAGCAGTGGGATAGGTCTTTTCTCCTCCAGCCTTCCAGCCCAGAGAGCTTTCCTGCATTGCATTTTGCAGGTGGGATGAGGCCAGGAGAAGGGGAGGTGGAAGAGAAGGCTGCTGTGGCAAGGGGCAGACCAAATTTGCATCTGCACATGAGCACAAGGCCAGAAATCACAGCAAACAGAGACCCCATCAAGCACCTCCTGTGCTAGGGGTTAGGCATCCTGCTCAGGTCCTGGCCTGAGGCACCTCCCCTATGGCCCATGCTTCAGAGACAGCCCGGCTCCTGGCAGAGACCCGCTGCCCTCTCGCTAGCCTTCCCTTGCACAATGTCCCCGTCTCCTGGCTCCTCTTTGGAAAGCACAAATTGCTCTTGTTGGGTGAGAAATCCCAGACAGCCCTCAAACAATTGCTGCTGCCTCTGGGGCTTGAGTTCATCCCCTGGTGCTGGCTGTGACCCATCATTCCTGTAGAAGGAACCAGACCCCCATCTGTTGCTAGGTCTGCCCATGGTTTTCATTGTAGTTCTTCCTCCAGAGCCTCAGCTTTCTTCCTGCACTCCTCCCAGTGCCAAAAGCACCCATGCTGCTCTCTCCATGCTGAGGTGGCACCGTTCCTTGAGCTCCCAGCTTCTCTCAGGGACATCCCCACCCTTCCCAACATCCAAGCTGTAATTCAGCTTGGATTGATGATGGAAACATGATTGCTAAAGGTGAGTTTCACCATTGCGGGTAGCTTTAATTTAGGGACTGCCTTCTGGTCTTGCTGATAGGCACTGCTGTGGATCAGCATACTTGGATCCTACGTGCTGACAGCTGCAGTCCAGCTGCTGCAAGCTGAGGGGTTGGGTTGAACTGCTGGGCATTGGGTTGAGCCATTGGGTGGCTCCAAACAAAGTCGTTTGGCAGCTGCCAAAGAAATGTGCCGGTCAGGCTGAAGCAGAAGAGGGAAGATGTGCCCCCAAATCTGCTTGTTTTGGATGCAGAGATGGACTGGGCATCCTGAGTCATGAACTCGGAGGACTGGAGAAAGGCCTGTCTGGAAAGCCCATGGACTACGTGAGCAACATCCACCTGTACTCATCGCTCCTCGGCTGGCGAGGGCCTGTTTAGGCAGCAGTTCCTCCCTCAGTGATTTCCACATCTTTCCACTGGGAGAGCGTCTTTGTACCTGTTCAGCCACTTTGTGTTACATGGGCTGTGGTTTTTTTTTAATTCAGGATTGGGTGCACTAAACTCAGATTTATTATCTCGCAGACTCCGAGCCTCACATCAGGAATGAGACGCAGCAGGATCTCCCAAGCTTTCCTGCTGCAACGTTTCCAACCACATCCAATTTCCTGGATTAAATGCTGCTCGTAAGGCTCCTGCTCCTGCTGACTCCAGAATCTCTGCTCTCATTAAATCAGTATGGAAATACGTTCCCCAGTAGGGGAAGATAATCCTGCAAATGTTATCAAAGGGTACCTGGGCATGGCCATTTATCTGGGAGAGCCTGAAATCACAGCTTGGGGAAGCGGGGATGAGTCCTGCTCATGATAATGACACTGGGATGTGTTGGACACACCTCAAAGTGCAGCTGGGGTGTTCCCCAAATTGGGGCTCCCCACCTACACCCCCGCAGCTTCGGCTGCTCATGTCAGGCTCCATCTCACCCCTAGGGCATAATCCCTGTCCAGACGCAGCCTGGTTATTGCACCTGGTCTCCTGGTGACATCCCTGGTGCTGCAGGATGGGTGCAGCATCCCAGCCAGGTGCTGGGTCACGAATGGGCAGCACTACAGAGATGGTTGTCCCATGCCATTCGTGTGCCCTCCTAGCATGCAACGACAGCGAGAAGCCACCGATGATGCTAGAAATATTGATGGTACAGTGGAAAAAGCCAAGCCTTTCATTAACTCAGATGTGAAGGATCCTGACTCCGTGGAAGCTGTAGAGTTAGCAGGTCCTTAAACCCCACAACACGGCGACTGAGAGGCTTTGGGCCATGTGCATTTTGGTTTAGGGGTGCCTGGAACAGGGTGGCAAGCAAAAAACACAAGGAATGGTGGCCCGATGCTTTAGGAGAGGATCTTCTTAGTTGAGACACAGAGATGTTGCTCACAGTGACATAGCTCAGACCGGGTGGTTGCTGCATGGAGAGGGATTCCTCTACAAACCTGCACATTCACTGCAAACACAGGTGAATGAAAGCCTTGCACAGCAGCTGAGCCAGACGGGACTGCAAAGCAGGGAAGGGCGAGAGCGGAGTTCTCCTGCAGGCAAAGTGTAGTCTGGGACCTTGTCCAACCCTGCCATGTAGTTTGAAGCTGATAATGTTTTTTCTTTGGGAAAAAAATAAAAAGAAGAAGAAGAAGAAGGGAAATAAATTCTGACTGGTGCGGTGAATTTCCATTTTTCTTTAAATAAAGACATCTGAAGAAATAGAAAAAAAGTAGAAGTGTTGGGGTGCAGCGTGCGTTGCTCAGGCTGCGCAGACGCTGCAGGAGAGGTTTCCAACCTGACCTTTAAGAAATGACATGTTTCGAAAGCAGGGCTCTGAGCTCAGCAGATGCTGACTGGAGGGGAAAGCCTTGCCACTACTTGGCTGGACGTTGGCTAACAATTTCCAGGAGGCCCGCAGCGTAAGCCCAGGAATATTTTGCTAACATATGACCCTGTGCTTTAGGTAAGGAATATTCCTGGGCTAATGGTTAGCGCTGGGAGTGCAAAGGAAAGAAAATACGACTGCACAGGTGCTGCAGGAGGCTCGGGTGCATCGGTGCAGGTGTGCAGGAGAGCTGCAGGCTGCCACTGGCTGTGGCCAGCAGCACCGCACTGCTGCAATACATCAGCACCCTCACCATGGCTAAGAAACCTGCCATTTATTAAGGCCATTGCAAACCCCAAAACTGCCTGCTGGGGCATATTACCCACCTTGGGCTGCTGTCTGCTAGAAGTGACTTTTGAGACACGCTGGGCAGAGGTTTGTTTGCTGCGTTTAATATGCAGATTGCAAATGGGTGCTGTGCTTGAACATGTCAGGGCAGCCCAGGCGCTGCTTTCAGCTCTTCCAAGAGACAGGGCTGGGGAGCAGCGTGCTCGTGGGATATGGGCATGTTTCTCCTGCAACACCCGTGAGACCGAAACTCAGCCGCTTGCCCTTCTTCAGTGAGTGATGTGCATAAAAACCGGGCTGGAAGGCTGATCCCAAAGCAAGGGGCTCCCTCGAATAGGTGGGGATGATGAAACCCCAAAGCACGCCAAAGCCAGCCCACTTCTCGACCCCCCAGAACTCCCACCTAAGCCACCTGTTATCCATCGGGACAAGCTGCTGAAATGGGAGAATGTTGGGGCAGGGCTGGGCAGCCTCCCTTCCCCGAGGCCTGGCAGGTGGAGGAGACGTGCTGCTTGGGGAGGGAAAGCGCAGGACGCTGTGCTCTGATGCTATCGCGGTCGGGAGGCAGTGGGAAGCGCTGGGGTGCGTCATCCCCTGTGATGCTGGTGGCTCCCACCCCTGACAAGAGGACCCTGTGGGGCACGTGTCACTGCTGTGCTGCTCCCTGCGAACTTCTCCCTCCTTTCCAGCTAGTGCTCCAGGGCTGGACATGGCTTAGCAGGCATGGTGGTGGTGGGTGGTGGGCTGATAATTGGACTAGATGATCTTGGAGGTCTTTTCCAACCTTAATGTTTCTATGAGTCCATCAGTCGTTCTGGATGAGCCCTATACACCCTGTAGACAGCCAGTCTGTGGGGCATGCACTTCTCTCTGTGCCAGTGCACTGAAGCAGTGGGTGGAGAGCTTGGCCAGAGGTGGGAGATGGGCCACCTTCACACCAGCACTCACTCCGCTCCCTCTTGCAATCCATTTTGGTGCCTGTGAGATGTGGAGCTCCATGCTCGATCCCCTGTGGCCATCGAGATGTGCATGTGCATGCGAGTCTTGCATCCTGCATTCTAGGAGTTCTCTTGGGCAGGGTGGATTAGCTTCAGCACTCCTGGACATCAGAGAGCACAGCCTCCGGGCCCTTGGGCGCTTACTCAAAAGCAGGCGACAGCCAGGATGGGATATTTCCATTCCCACCAAACTGGGAAAAACAGGGAGGTTCTCCTGGCCTCTGCACTCACGTGATATGCTGGGTTCAAATCGCAATATAATGCTCTTTCTGCCCTGTGAGGAGCACCGTGGCTGCAAAAGTGGGGTTGGAACGGTGCAAGCTCTCTGCTGGGCTCCTGCTTCCAGCCCAGAGAGAAGGCCACCTATTTCGAGCTCAGTTTTGATAGAAAGATGTGGCTCTATGTCACCCAGAGACATGTGGAGTGGCCCAGAAAGCACCCCCCCTACATGTACCCCTTGGCAAGAGCCAAGCTGGAGTCTGTTCAGGATGAGAGCTATGGGGAGGGAGGTCTGTAGGCAAGCAGGCACCAGTCGTGACTTTCCTGGAAATAAACACGGGGAGAAGCAGCCTCAGCCCCCCAGCGCTCCCCGTCCCAACAATAGCGTTGTCAGCATGGATGTGTGCTGTGTGCCAGGGCTCCCTGAAGCCCTCGGGGACTCAGCATGCCCCTGACGAGACGCAGGGAGAAATGCCATTCTGACAGCACGGAAACAAAGGCGCTTGTCCCCCTTTGCCTGCTCTTTCAGGGTGAGGGGAAGGGAAAGCAGCAGAGAGCAGGAAGGGGCCTGCACCCCTGCAGGGCTTTGGGGCTATCAAACCCATGGTCAGGCGGCTGCAGGCTGGGTGCAGCTGCACAGGGCAGTGGGATGCTGGAGGAGTAGCTGCCAGGTGGTGACCTACTCCCAGAGCTCTCCATTCTCTTGGGCACCTGAAGGATTTGGGATGAAGGCGAGAAGGTGGGCTACCATGCCGTGCAATGGAGAGATCTTGCAGAAAAGCTTTTGTCTCCCCAAAGAGGGAGGAGCAGTGCTGAGAAGCCAGCAAGCCCTGTGCCTCAGGACACAGAAACGAGGGATGAAGACAAACATCGTTCACCCCTGGAGGAGATCAGCAGTGAAACCTCGTCCCCAGGACCCCTATCAACTTAACAAGACCCCAATAAGCCAAGCAAGGGGAGTCCCAGGGCTGCAGTGTTTGGGCTTAGGTTGGCCCCAAAACACAGGGCTCAGCCTTCTTTCAGCCGAGGCCGCCAGCAGCGATGCTCTCGAGGAGCGGCCCTGGATGCTGACCAGCTCCTCGCTGAGTCACGGCTTCCACTTTGGGAACCAGAGCTGTGGCCACACTTACAGTATGGTGGGAGGATGTGAAGAGCCCTGGCTGGGAGCGTGACCTGGCTCGCTGGGCTAGCACGTGCTCGTCCTTTTCAGGGGGAGCTTGAAAACAGCTCACACAGGGTCGATTTCTTGTTTTTTTTTTGTAGTCTGCCAAAGGAAAAGCAACATCCCTGTGGGCTTGCAGGGCTTCACAGCCAAGCTTACCTTTTCTTCTTTTCAACTTTTTGGAGGCGTTTCTAAAGACAAGGTACTCTTTGGTCCCTCCAAGAGGCTGAAAGGGGAAATGCATCGCTTTTTCTTTTTTCTTTCTTTCTTTTTTTTTTTAAATATATATTTAATCTCTTTCAGCCTTCTGGCAGTGCACACACTGCCGGGAACACCACGAGCTCCAGCAAGGAGCATCCCCAGGGCCATACCACCACAAATCTGTCCTCAGCATCCAGCACGGAGCTGGAAGAAAGGGCGATGGGTGGGCGAGCGGTGGCTTTGGCCCTGAAGCTCAGTGGCAGAGGGTTTCAGGCTGGCTCAGACGGAGCTGATTAAGCACACAAAGCACCACCGTGACTTGGAGCCGTACCACGGGGCTGGCAGCCGCGTCGTGCACTGGTTGCTCCCTGGGATGCAGCCCCGTGCTCGCTGGCCAACAGCAGCCCTGAGCTGAGAAACGTGGGCAAACCGCTGCCGAATGGGGCTGGGGGGGTTTGGGGGAGAGTGTGATGGGAAACAGCTCTGCACCCAGCAGTGGTTGGGGGCCCTGTGGTGCTGACAACGGCCGGTGAAAGAGCTGGCACCCAAAAAGCAGCCAACATTCAGCATTCCCCACTCTGAGCCACAGGGTGATGTGAAAATAATGGAGTTTTTGCAGGCTTATGTTGGGGTTGCAGAGCTGTGAGGCAATTCCTATGTGGGGCCTGACAGACAGACAGGAGGCTCAGGCAACAGGGAAAGTGAGGTCTGCTGGAGAGCAGTTCCAAGGGGCACTGCTTCTTTCTATCCAGCTGCATTCTTCTTCTCTTGCCATGCCCTCTGGGTATGTTGAAGGACAGGGTCTGAGCTGGTGCCTGGGGTGTGAATGGTGGCGGGGGCTCACAGCTCACACCCCATTTGTACAAGGAACCAACAGGCAGCAGTCACGGGCAGTCACAATACAAAGGAGAAGGGCAAGAGACTGACAAGAATATGATGAAATGAAATTCACCCCAGAAAGCTGAATGGCAACACAAGGCAGAAGCCATCCTGTACTCCCACATCTATTTTCAGCCTAGAGAACAGCCTGGGAAATGGGAGAATGAATGTTCTGGACAGATGGCTTACCAGTGATGTCTCACTTACTTCCTGCACCTGGCACAGCATCTGAGCTCAAGCGACAAGCAGCAGATAAGGATGCTCCTTTGCAGGTCCTGCCATATGGGAGGTGAGTCAGCCAGGACTTGCAGGAAGCAGCCACCTCCATCCCTGGGTTGGCCATTCTGGATATAAGGAATGAGTGTGCTCTGGTAGGAAGAACTGTGTTGCTGCTGCTGGGCAGCAGCGAGTGACAAGTGGCTTTGGGATGAGGAAGAGCACTTCTGGAGAGAGCTCTCCTGAGCACCATCAGGCTGTCCAAACAGAGAACTGAAGAGCTGTTCCTACCTACCAGCAGGTGGGTTTCCAGCAGTGCTGGCTCAAGGGCAATCCATCACCTGTGGCCAAACGGGAGTCACAGTGCAGCATTGCTCCATGACACAGGTCCTTCCACCCCTGAAACTGCCAATGGAAGGCAGCTATGGGGCTGCCCGTGGTGGATTACAAGGCAGTGAGCCCAAACCCAGCCTGAGCTCTCCGCTGGAGGTGCATGGCCAGCCCATCCCGGGAGACGTGCCCATCGCCAGGTGAGCCAGGCTGTGCCGGCACGTCATCCCCTGGTTGTGCCGGTGCGCCAAATGGGAGTGCAGTGCCATCCTTCGTACCTCCACCTCTGAAATTTCATGACTGCATCAACGGGGACTGGCACTGCTCCACGCTGCTCCTGGGTTCTGCTCACAGTGGGCTGAATCAGCAACCTCAACCCATTAGGCCAAAGGATGCTAAGTCAGGAACACTCCTGCTTTGTGGGCAAAGGCCATGACCACAATCGCCATCACTCCAGCAGGGGGGAGAGCTCTAAACTACAGCCCACGAAGACTCGTTTTCCCCTGGCATCTGTGCTGCAGGGAACAATGACCCAAAATGCACACAAACAGCCGTAGTGCCACAGCAGAGCACATCTCGGGGAAACAGAAAACAGCATCTGAGTCCTTTCAGGTTACTTCCAACAGGCCAAGCAGGGAAGAGATTCCTACTGTAAGCGGGCACCACGATCTGTGCAGCTTCCACAGGGGCCAGCCTAGAGGTTCAGCAGAGGGTGGTGAGCAGAAAGGCTGCCTCAGCAGTGTCCTTCTGCAGAATGGAAGCTGCTGTACTTTCAACGCGTGATCCATGCACGATTCCTAGCATCATAGAATCTTTAAGGTTAGAAAAGACCTCTAAGATCGTCCAGTCCAACCATCACAGTCTAACAAAGGAGAAGCGATAGGGAAGGAAGGGATGACATGGGGATGGTAGTGGGGCACCTGGAAAGCCTGCAGGATGGAGAGGAGAGGACAACATCTTGTGCAAGCAGTGAGGAGAGGCAACGTGTGCGGCAGAGGAGGCACCTCACTGCAGCGCTGGAGGAGGAGCAGATGCCGGCTGCTTCCCTGGGCAGGCAGTAACAGGCTGCTGCTTCTTGCCTCCTCCTCCTCCCCAATCCTGCGGCACAGGGTGGTGCCCGCGGTGCCTCCTTGGCAAGGGGCAGTCTCGCTGCAGGTTGGGTGAGTATCGAGCGAGCTCCTGGGATCCTGTTCCTGCCTTGGCTCCAGAGGAACTTTCCCATGCAAAAACTTTCCTCTACCCTGCCAGTCCCAGCACCTTCCAGATCCTCCCCTTTCTCCTACCGTGTCATGTGGCTGAACGCTAACAACATTCCAGCCCAGGATTATTAGTTCCTCATATTAAAGGCATCTGCTCACCGATGAATATCTTTAGACCCATTTGTTGTCTTCTCGACATGTAACCAACTTGATGTACTTCTACGACAACATGACTGGCTTGGGAGATGGTGGGAGAGCACGGATATTGTCTGTCTAGACTTCAGCATGGCCTTTGACATTGTCTCCCATAAGACCCTCACAAAGAAGCAGTTGAAGCACAGGCTGGATGAGGAGACAGTGAGGTGGGTCAAAAACTAGTTGGATGAGTCTGGAGACTGGTGATGGGCAGCAAGAAGCCTAGCTGGAGGGCAGTGACTACTGCTGCACCCCACGGGTCAGTACGGGACCCAGTCCTGCTTAACATCTTCATTAATAATCTGAATGATGGGGCAGAGTGCATCCTCAGCAAGCTTGCAGCTGACACAGAACTGGGAGGAGCAGCTGACACACCAGAGAGAGGGTTGTGCTGCCATCCAGAGGAACCTCAAGAGGCTGAGAAATGGGCTGACAGGAATTTCGTAAAGTTCAACAAGGGGAAATGAGAAGTGCTTTCATGGGCAGGCACAACTCCAGGTGGAAAGCAGTTTGGCAGAAAAGGAGCTGAGGGTCCTGGTAGACACCAAGCTGAGCAGGAGCCAGCAATGTGCCCTTAGGACAAAAAAAAAGGGTAATGGTACCCTGGGCTGCATTAGGGGGCGTCACCAGGAGGTCAAGGGGAGAGATCTTGCCCCTCTGTTCCGTACTGGTGAGGCCACACCTAGAGTACTATGTCCAGTTGTGGGCCTCCCAGTACAAGAGAGACGTGGACAGAGAAAGTCCAGTGAAGGGCCACAAAGATGATAAAGGAATGGAACATGAGGACAGGCTATTCAGGCTGGGACTGTTCAGGCTGGAGGAGGGTCAGGGGGATCTCGTCAGTGTGTACAAATACCTGGAGGGAGGTCATAAAGAAGACAGAGCCAGGCTCTTGTCAGTGGTGCCCAGTGCCAGGACAAGAGGCAATGGGCACAGACTGGGACATGGAAGGTTCCCTCTCAATAACAGAAAACCCTTTTCACTGTGTGAGTGATGGAGCATTGGCACAGGCTGCCCAGAGGCTGCGGGGTCTCCTCCCTGGAGATCTCCCAAACCCACCTGGATGTGCCCCTGGGCACCCTGCTCTGGCTGTCTCTGATGGCCAGGTGGTCCCAGAGGTCCCTGCCCACCTCAGCCATGCTGTGGTTCTGTGAAAGGGAAGAAAACAGCATGCTTGCGAAGGAACACTGGAAGCACCCACTAACGTGATCACAGAAAAATAGGATCACAATGAGGAACATTTCAAACCAGCCCACACCAGGTTGCCAAGGCCTCAGTCCCTAGAAGACAGACTGGTGAGAGCAGTCACAAAGCAGCAGAGGAAAGTGGCACACAGTCACAGACGAGCACACACAGACTGCTTCCAGGTTACCTGCCTTCAAATCACATACACTGCACACCACCACCACCACCACAGCTCGGTCTGCTCTGACTCCAAGGATTGTTTCCTATGGAAGTAGCCTCACCTACTCCAATAGCCAACCCCTTCCCACATTGCTCCATGCTCCCAAGAGCTCAGAGAGATTTCTCACAGCTCTCTCCTCCCTTTTGTGCCCAACAGTAGCTGGATTCAGGGAGGTGAGACCCATATGGCTCAACCCCAGACAGAGGGACATGGGCATTCCCAGCCTCTCCCTGGGTCTTGCCCAGAGCAGGCGATGCTCTGCAGCCAACACCAGCCAGCAGTTGCCACAGTAACCACAGTTACACAATAAATAGTGGCCTCCTTAGGTAATACATGGCTTCCACGTACCTTGCTGTGCTGCTGTCCTTATTGCACAGCAGGAAAGGAAGGGGCAGTTTTCTGAAGGTGAGAAAGCAAATAATGTCCTCTACACCAAAAGAAGCTTCCCATCCACTTCATCCTCCCATGCGTTTCCACAGCTTCTCTCTCCACAACCCTGATCTCCCTGGCAACTGCAGTTTCATTAGACACTCAAGGAAGTAAAACTGCTTTAGACCAAGAAATCAGTCTACCCAGGCAGAAGCCATCACTGATTTCAGTTCTAACAGCAGACGTGATCCTTACAGGGATCCCAGACCCCCTCGGTACTGGAGGTTTTAGCTCAAGCTGAATGGACATCCAAGGGGCTTGGATGGAGAACTCACCGTGACTCAGGGACACTGGGAGGGCATCTGTTTTCTATAAGATCTGCTCAAGCTCACACTCATTACACATAGGAGCGATAGTAGCAGAGGAAAGACACAGAAAACCAAAGTCTGGCAGGTCTGATAGATCCCTCTACTGCTGCTCTCAGCCTCATTCAGGGCAAGAAAAGCCTAGTGGCCAGAGGCAGCACTTATCCCTGCTTCCATTGCTGGAGAGAAGCAGCATTTACAGGCCTCCTGCCTGGTGGCCTCAGCAATGTGAGGCATCAAATGTAGGCCAGGTAGAGGCCATTCCCCTGTTCCACAGCAAAGCCCTCAGGGAAAGGCTGCTGGGCTGTGGTGAACCAGTTACCGGATTCCCTCCTACTTGATGGTGTGCCAGCCTGGGAGATCACAGCCTCCATCCCTGTCTGCTGGTCCTGACAGCTGGAAAAGAAAGAGCGAGGGAGAACACGATTCACCCTCTCAGCAACATAGAAAAACGTGGGGGAACTCCATGGGAGGCTCGTGCTGTGCACCACCTTCTCTATAATGCACATACAAGAAACTCAGTCTAGCTGTGGCCTGAACAACAGTGAGTTGAGGCTTGCAGAGCTTAGCACAAGAACAGAGCTCTGAGAAAACAAACTGGGGTCTGGGTGTCTCTCTAATTAAGCAAGCAGAGTTAGCAGACACATTAGGTCTTGCTTTTCTTGGGGATGCATACATTGATCAGGGGCTTGTTAAGTAAGTACCATTCCTCTGGTCATCTAATTGGAAGACACAAAAGGGAGACAATTACATACAAAGGGTACCAATTAAGATGACAGGCAGGCTTCAGAGAGCTCTTTGGATGTTCATTTATTTTGGAGAGCTGTTCTCTAAGTTATTTGGGGGGGGGGGGGGGG
>WBMW01002985.1:352896-373325 GCA_013396635.1 Penelope pileata
GGGGGGGAGGAGGGAGGAGAAAGGACATGCAGGACATGGAATTATCTTGGCACCAGTAAGTTGCATCTAGTTCTGCCATGAGCAGTAACTTACACTGAGGTCTGGCTATTCATCCACCAGCAACAGCTGTTGAAGAGGTCTGACCAGCAAAGGGAAGAATTTGGCTCCCCTGTGAGGAATGAACTTCACACGCTTTTCTTATCCACTCAGTTTTCTCCCTCCTGCCTAGGACCACAGTCAAACTAAGGGAGAGGAAGCAGAGCAAGGCAAGCTACGGTCTGGTAAAGGCTACCTCCAGGGATATGTTGACACTCACCTCCCCTTCACTCAAAGCCCAGCACAGTTTTCACCTATCTTCCCTGCCTGTGAAGCACAAAGGTACAGAGCAAGATTGCATTGCTTGCTGCTGTAGTTCACCGGGCCAGACACCACACCCTGCACAGCAGCCCCACAGATCACCTCCACACTTGACCCGAGTTGCGAGACGCAGCCCCAGCAAGAGACAGCAGCAAACAGCAGCACAAAGACACTGTTCACAAGACATTGCTTATCCTCTCCTCTGCCCAGCAACACCTTCATGGGTGAGGCCTGCCATGTCCTCATCAGATGAAATCTTCAAGGGCCCAGGGACACCTAAGCTACTCTCGTCTTGATGGGAATGCAGGTGAAGAAAGGAGGCCATTTCCAGCCTACGCTCACACTTTATTATAACCAGAAACATGGTGAGTGTAAGAACATCAATATAGGACAGGGACAGCAAGGGAGGCCCAAAGAAACTGCCCTCTGTCCCCTTGGTGCAAACAGTCAGCATAATTTATACAAATAATACAATATTTGAACAATAAGTTAATAAAATAAATAAATTAAAAAAACCCCAAAAACATAGAAAGACAAAGCAGCAAGGAATGATTTTGAGGGCTGCAACATTCACAGCAGTGACAACACCAACAACATCTCACCCGCACCCCAGCAGCTGGAGCACAGAGCCCCATCAGCCCTTTTCTCTCACCATACCACGGCAAAATCCACTGAGGAGAGGGAACGGGGGGAGAATCAAAGTTCACTCCTGCTGTGCTTTTGTGGTCTAGGAGCCCTCTCTCTTTCACAAGCCCCTTTGGAAAGGGTACTTGAGAACAAGGTGCAACCACAGACCCACTGTGCGCAGTCACAGCTTGTCCGAGTTTGGCACAAAAAAGGGACAAGGACAGTCCCTCTTCCCTTTCTACAGTCCTTCTCACAGACGCTGGCAGTTATTAAGCGAGTCAGGGCAGGGGTGGTAGGGAGACATCTCCAAGGAACGGGAGAGAGAAGAAAAGAGATGAGGTGACACTCTCATTCGCTCATGGGAGGCAGAGATTCTCTCATTCACCGCTCCAGAGCTCCAGCATGCTCCTTCCACATGCCCTGGCACTGATGGAGACACCACCAGCTAGTCCCCTGGTGAGGAGGGGGTTACCATAGGGACTGCAAGGATGCAGCTCAGAAGCCGAGAGTTACACGAGCGAAGGGACAGCAGTAAAAGGCCGCCACTGGTTATCTAAGAGAAAAACGTAAGACAGCTGTTCCCTAACCCCTGAAGCAGGAGAGGCTGCACAGAAACACTGGCCTGAACCGCATGTGAGCCTCGAGGCCTCCAGCTCTCTCCCAGAGACGCTGGTGGCTGGCACGTGAGGGACAAAAGGACTCTGGCTGTCATGGGTAGCTCTCAGCAGAACGCAGACAACTTGAACCCTGCCCCCACCCTCCTTTTGCCCCCAGGAGAAGGGTACTGGAATGTGAAGAAAACAGGAATTGAGGGGAGAGGGTGGTGAGAGAGAAAAGGGAACAGATGGAGATCTGGGATGGGGAACCCAACCCCTCTGCCCTCGCACGTCAAGGCTGCTACTCATCCAGGCCCGGTATCAAGTCCGCAATGCTGTCCACGTAGTAATTGGGCACCATATCCTTGGCAGCAGCACTGTCGCTGGCCATGTAGGCCAGTGCCTCCTCCAGGCGGGAGACACCCGTCAGCGTGAGGATGGTGGAGAGGCCGCAGTTCTTGCCGAAGAGGATATCAGTCTCCAGACGGTCTCCCACCATGAGGGTGCGAGACGGGTCGATGCCGAAACGCTCCACGATGCAGTCGAACATGTAGGTGTTGGGCTTCCCCACCACCAGCGCCTCGCGGCCCGAAGCAGTTTCCACTGCAGCTGTGAGACTGCCAGTCCCTGAGGGGGGAATCACAGAATGGCTCAGGTTAGAAGGGACCTCAAAGACCATCTAGATCAACCTCCCTGCCATGGGCAGGGCTGCCACCCACCAGCTCAGGTTGCCCAGGGCCCATCCAACCTGGCCTTGAACATCCCCAGGGATGGGGCACCCACAGCTTCTCTGGGCAGCCTGTGCCAGTGCCTCACCTCTCTCTTGGTGAAAAATTTCCCCAACATCTAATCGAAATCTCCAGCATTTTAGTTTAAGATCACTCCCTCTTGTCATACCACTATCCACTTCTGTAAAAACTTATTTCCCTCTCGTTTAAGCTCCCTTCAAGCACTGGAAGGCCACAATGAGGTCTCCCCAGAGCCTGTCTCTGCAGGAGAGGTGCTCCAGGCCCCTGCTCATCTTTGTGGCACTACTCGAGTCCAGCCATGTCCTACCCACGGGCTGCATGCGGCATGGCACAGCCCATACTGTGGCACGCCCCACGCCATCAGGGCGGTGGCTCTTTCCCACCAAGTGGCCCGGCCCAGCCCCAGGTACACAGCCATCACTCAGCAACAACCAAACATTGGTGTGATGGGCACTGAGCTGAGCCCAGGGCATGGGGAGGGTGCAATTCAGCGCTAACTCAAGCTATGGAAAATAACTTCATGCATTTTGATACATTGGCTAAACACAGTCCTGTGAACAGCCAGAAACATGCAGCTGTGCTTTCTGTTTTGATAAAGGAATTTGAGAATAGGGTTCAAGATTGCCAAAAATATCATCAATCTTTTTGGTATATTTGCGATTCCATTTTCAGTCAACATAAATACATTACCTATGAATTTTCAAATGGAATGGACAGAATTGCAATCAGACCTTCAACTCAAAGAAAATTTTATCATGTTCTACTAGACTTCTACAAGCCCTATCTTATCAGAGAATGTAAACCTTGCTACGCAACCACGCCTTATTCACGTCATTTCTTTTTGGCAATGTACATTTGTGAACAAATGTTTGCAAGGATGAAGCACAGGAAGAATAAAATTTCACCCCAAATCTCTGACGACACCCTGAGAACTCGCTAAGAACTGCAACCAATTCCACGGAACCAGACCGATGCACCAGTTTCACAAAACCAAGGTCAGGTACCACAGAATCATACCCCACTAGTTTTATGTTTTTGTTGCTATGTTTTAGTAAAAGATACACATTTTAAAAGTCTTGTTGCTTATATACGTTAACTACATTATATATTTTATATGTGGCCCAAGACAACTGCTCTTTGCTCAATGCAGCCCACGCAAGCCAAAGTGTTGGCCAACCACGGTCTAGCCCAACCATTGACCCACCCCCACCATGCCCACTAACCATGTCCCTCAGTGCCACATCCACATGGTTCTCCACCTCCAGGGACGGTGACTCCACCACCTCCCTGGGCAGCCTGTGCCCGTGCAGCACCACTCTTCTGGGGAAGAAATTCTTCCTAATGTTCAACCTGAACCTCCCGTGGCACAACCTGGGGCCACTGGATCTTGCTGTGCCGCTGTCACCCAGGAGAAGAGGCCGACCCCACCTCGCTACCCCCTCCTTTCAGGCTGTTACAGACAGCAATGCAGCCCCCCCTCACCCTGCCTTTTCTCCACAACACCCCAGCCCCCCAGGAAGCCCCGCAGGACGGATGGGGGCTCACCGGGGGTGCGCTGCCCGTCGCTCAGCGGGTGCCAGGGGTCGGGGTCGGTGGCCACCAGCAGGCAGCGGGGGTCCCGCAGGTAGCCGCAGGCCCTCGCCAGCTTGCCGAAGGTGAACTGCTCGTCGTAGCCCACCAGCACGGCCCGCACCGCCTCGCCCTCGCCCTCCCCCTCGTCCGCCAGGCGCAGCCCCGCGCCCCGCACCTCGCCGCGCAGCCCCTCCCCGCCCAGCACGAAGACGCGGCCCTCCCCCGCTCCCCCCTCGCCGAGGAGGCGCTGGCGGCGGCAGAGCGCGGAGCAGAGCGCGGAGCTGAAGACGTGCTCGGCGCGGACGCCGCGGAAGCCCAAGCGGCTGAAGCGTAGCTCCAGCTCGGCCACCGAGCGCCGGCTGTTGTTGCTGACGAAGAGCGCGGCCTTCCCGCAGCGCTGCAGGCGCTCCAGCAGCTCCGGGGCGCCGGGCACGGCGCACTCCCCCGCCCACAGGACGCCGTCGCAGTCGAAGAGCAGCCCCTGCGCCGAGCCCAGCACCTCCCGCAGCCCCGCGCCGCTCAGCCGCCGGCAGCTCGCCATGCCGCCGCCAACGGCCGCCGCGCCGAGCACCGCCCCCCGACGCGAGGCCTCACCAATGGGAGACGGGAGGGAGCGGAGCGACGGTCGCGCGGCCCTATCGCCGGCGGAGAGGTGGAGCTGCGCTAGGAGTGGCAGCGGCGCCGCCCTGTCGGCTGCTCAGGAAGACGGCGGTGAGGCGGGACAAAGCCCAAGCGCGCTGGCTGATTGGCTGAGGTCAGCTCGCCGATCGCAGGAGCAGCCGCAGCCGCCATTACGTGCGGGGTCGGGGTGCTATTCCGCCCTCGTCCAGCGGCCGCGCTCACGTCCTGGGGGCAGCCGTGCTCCATGGCCCCGCCTCAGGAAATAACTCAGTTGCGATACATAGAAGTAAATATGTCCACATGCGTGCGTGCAGGCATATTTTTTTTAAAAATAAAAACCTCTCACTGGGAAACCAACCATACCCGTTCCTGGGCACAGGGCATTCTGAGGCAAAACGAGGCGACATGACGGCCACATACGCACCAACAGCCGTGCCGGGGCCTCTGTCCTCTGCAGCATTTCCCACCCGCAGCCGAAATACCACGGGGGCCTCCCAGTCCCTCCCTGGGGCAGTGGAGGATGGAGGGGCAGCAGGCGGAGGCTCCTGGCCACTGGGAGCCCATGGCGGCCATGCCCCTTGCTCAGTCGTTTTCCACTGTTGGGGACGCAGCCACGGGGCTCTGCCCCTCCGCTGTCCCCTCGTCCGCAGTGCAGTCCAGGGTGGCAGTGGGAGGCCCTGGGGACGTGAGGGCCTCGCGGCTGTGGCGCGGTGCCGGCTGTGGGGGCAATGGTGGGGGGATGGAGGGAGCGCCCAGACGGCGCGGCCGGGCCTTGGGGCTGGCGGTGCGATTCGGGACCGTGCTCCGGGGCTGGGCCACCGGCGGTGGTACTGTGGGGCGGGCTGGAGCCGGGCGCTTGGCTGGAAAGAGAGCAGAGGGGTCATGGTGCCGGCTGTGGGTCTCAGGTGGGCTGGGGGATGAGCTGCCCCTTGCCTGCCTAACACAGTGGAGCTCCACATGGGTCAGACAGAGCACATCCCATTTTTTGGGGTCTTTTCCCACCCTCTTCCCTTTGCAATGGGGCATGAGCTACCTGGCCTGCAGCCCTTCCCCTCCCACGTGGTGGCCCCTGCACCCTGTCCTGCAGGATGTGGTGAGATGAGAACAAATTGGAAAAGGTGGAGATGTCTGCCCTGTAGGCATCTCCCACGCATTGTGTCTCCATGTTCTAACCTTTGCGGGCTGTGTCATTGGCTGGCGTCGGAGCTGGCGGCACTGCAGCTTCAGGGGACGGCCTGGTCACCACTGGGGAGAGCGGCTGGGAGCTCACCTCGGGGTCCTTTGTCCTGGAGGAGAAGGGGACAATCGGGTTGTCCCTGTACCATGGGTCATGGTGGTCTGTGGGGTGGGGTGGAGGTAAGGAGCCCCTCGCCCCTGTCAGACTTACGCCTCTTCATCCAGGGGAGCTGGGGAGCAGGCTGGGGGGGACTTAGGAGGTGGCTCATCTGCTGGAGTGGCCTCATTGAGTCTGACATCCGCAGGCGGCGTGAACATCCCTGAGACGTTGAAATCTACCTCTGGGTGGGGAGAAAGGCCAAGAAGCACTTGCTGCACCCCTGCTAGACACAGAGCATCCCCCATGCCGTGGGGGCAGACTCTACAGCAGGGATCTGCAGCTGCCTGGGATGCTCTTCGTCCATCCCCCTGCTCTTTGCAGAATGACCTGGTGCTTTCCCTCCATGCCCTTCACCCTCTGCCATGGTCCCCTGAGGATGGAAAGGCAGAACGAAGCCCTACCTCCAGGGAAGAGGGTGTCTGCGTTCTGGATGAGAGCTTCTATGACGCCCACCACCTGGATGGAGGAGACCGAGGCCAGGTCCAGCTGCACAGGGTCTCTGAGAGGCAGAGGTGGGGGAGCCATCAGGGAAGGACTTATGGGAATTAACCCATTTTATGCTAATTCTGGAGGAGCAGAGCCTGAAAACGGGGACAGGCCAACCAAAGGGCATCCAACCCAACCCAACCAGACCTCACCCTGTGCTCTGCTGTGGCCACAGCAGGTTGGGGCCCAGCACGATGGCGATGTTGCTGGGGGTCATTTTATTCACCTCCTGGTGTTCAGCCAGCTTGGCTAAAAACTTGATCAGATACCTGCGGGGCAGAAGGAGGGCGAGGGGGCAGTGAGTGCACATTTGGGAAAGGAATGGCTGCCCCTGGTGATTGCATGGGATCAAAGAAGCCCCATCCCACAAAAACACCTCAAGTTGTTGTAGCTGTCCTGGGGCAGGCGGCTGCAGGTGTCTCGCAGGCTCTGTACACGCTCGTCAACGTCCTTTAAGCTGCAAGAGAGAGAAGAGGAGAGCTCAGCCTGCTTTTGTAGGGCAAAGACAGACATGGCATGAAAGGGAAAAGGGCTGATGGCAGGCACTGCTGCATCTCCTCCAGCATTCCTCCTTTCCCCAAAGTGAGAGGCCAAACTGCTGCTGGGCTGCTGGGCTTGTGAGCCCTGACCCACCTGGCCACTTTGACCCATTCATCATAGAGCTCAGAGGTCATCAGAGGCTCGGGCAGCTCCCGCAGGTAGGACTTCAGTGCGCCTGGGAGGGGAGCAGGGAGGTGATGGGCGTTGGGGACAGCAGTGACTGCCTGCCCCCGCCTCCCTGCCCCACGTCACTGGCACCCACCGGCCACAGCGTGGGGGTCTGAGTAGAACTCCTCCAGGGCATTGGAGCCGCTGGCCAAGCTGCTCTTCAGCTTCCTCAGCACCGAGGCACCTGCCGCGAGCCTGAAGAGTCCCTGGGGATGGAGCGAAGGGATGCAGGGTGCCATGGGGCTTTTCTAGGGGGTGAAGGGTGATGAGGGCTGCCTACCTCCTCCCTCATGCCAGAGGCCAGCAGCATCATGACGCAGGCCTCGATGGGCAGCGCGATCTCCCGGCCCAAGGTCCTGAGGTGCGTCTGCAGGGGCACGCCATAGTACCCTGCCACTGGGGTGTCTGCAGAGAGTGAGGGCTCTGGGGCAGAGAGGGAGATGTTAGGGTTGGGGATCCCATTGGCATCCAGCTGTGGTGGCATCTCACTCCAAGCTGGGGCTGGCTTGGTGGAGGCAGCATCCCCTGCCCACCAGCTTGAGCTGGGAGGCAGCAGCAGGTGCAAGGAGGAGAAGCTGCCTTTCCCAGCCTTGCTGAAGAGCAGGCAGGTACCTGTCTGGCTGTGGCTCTCCTTCAGCTCCATCAGAGCTGAGTCCAGAGATTCCAGGGACTGCCGGTGGTACTGGGCCTGGATTTCCAGCAGCTGCCAGAACAGGGGACATGCAGCCAGTGCTCAGCTTGGCACTGGCCCCTTTGCAGAAACCCCATCCCCAGGACATTGTACCCATAAGAAGAGAGTGCCAAGAGGAGCAAAGATGCTGCAGGAGGAATGCAAGGGGAACCTGGTCTATAGACCATATCTATGGTGGTCGATAGAGGACCAATTAGAGAGGGGGATGAATTGGCACAAGCTGTTTTATTTGCAGGCATCTGCTGGTGCATGGGGCACTCTGCCCTGGCTGGAGGGCTCAGTGCGAATGGGGACAGTGCTGGACATACCACAGAGGACATTCTTATGCTAAGGAGAAGGACTTACTCTGATGAAGTAGCTGGCATAGCTGTCCTCTTTGGTGGAGAAGTGGTAGAGGTCAGCCATGTACTCATCCTGAGAAGGGAGACACCGAGAGAGCACTTTCCCCCTCCTGCCTGGCTCTCAAGGGAGAGAGGATAACTTCACGAAGTCCTTCACTCATGGAGGGTGATGGGAGGGCAGGCTGGGAGTGCTCGGGGCTCCTCCTCGCCCCCATCACTTGTGTTTGGGTCACGGCAATGACCTGCCCTACCATCAGGCCCTGGAACTGCACAAGAGGCTCTCCCAGCTCTGGTGGGCTCTGCCAGACAAGGCACAGGGCTTGCCAGAGAACCAGTGTGGAGGTGAACAAAGCTGATGTGAGTCAGTTCCCAGTCATGTAGCATAGACTCCAGCTCAGCTGGTCCCAGCCTGGGTGCACCCCATAGCCTCCCTGCTCCAGTTCCTGGAACCTCCTCTCTGCAGCAGCTCGTGCTTCCAATCCTTTACTCTTGTTCTTCCCCAGGCTTGGGGCATTTCCCCATTTCCACACCTCAAGGGTTTGCTTGCACAGCATGGGCTGTGCCAGCTGGTTTGCGTTGGTGTGGAGGTCAACTTGGACGGAGCTGCTGGAGGGCAGCAGGTTTCCAGTCCTAGAGCTGCCCCATGGAGGACAGCCAGTGATGTTCTCACCTTGCACTGCTCCACTTTCCTCTTCACCTCCTCCTCCTCTTCCTTCAGGATCTCCAGTTTGTTGGCAGCAGAAGACGCCCCTGGGCCAACTCCAACTCCAGTGCTGTTACTGGAGCTCTTGGCAGCTTGGTTCAGCCTTTGGGGTAGGAGAGAAGAAGCAACACCCACAGCCTCATCAGTGGAGATGAAGGGTGGGGTGAGTGTGGAGAAGGGGCTTGAGGACCAGGAGGGGGACAGGAAGATGTTCTCTCTGGTTTCCCTAGGCCAGCACTGCTCACTCCCCTCACCCAGAGGGAGATTCTGCTGCACCCCACAAGAGCCAGAACAAGGCAGAGCAAGTGCCTCCATAATGGCACTGTCCTTCTTTCTGGTATGATCAGCCTGGGGCAGGATGTACCCACAGAGAGGGTCGCTTGTGTTGTATGGGGCTGGGGACAAGCTGCTGCCTCTTTGGCTTCACCCCTGGCCGTAGGAGATTCACTCTCCATACTGACAGAGGGCAGTCATCTGCCCCTCTCCCCAACCTGGCTGCCCCCCATAGCTATGCTGTGCCCCGTACCGGCTCTTGATGGCATTCCAGTCAGAGATCAGCTTCTGGAGGGTCTTCTTGCGCTTCAGGATGATGGGAAGCTCCTCCTAGGAGAGAGGGGCCAGGATGAGTGGCAGAGCTTTGGGGATGGAACAGTGGGGCCGGGGGTTGGCCAGGGCTACCTCGCTGAGCTTGTTGAGTGGCTGCAGGATGTCGCGCTCCACAGCAATCTCAAACTCAGCCAGGATTTTGGCCAGCGAGCTCTGGATGCAGCAGCCCATCTCCAGGGCTCTCCTAAAGGGGTGTTTTCCATGATCTCAGGACAGGGTTTGACAGCTTGGATTGACAGTGGGAGCCCTGGAGCCCAGGCAGTGGCTCAGCCAGGGTTTTGCCATCTTTCTGCCACAGGCACTTACCCAAGGCTGGACTCTGTGTCCAGTTCCTTGAAGCTCTCAGCCATCGTCATGGACAGAGCCATCAAGGGCAGCTTCTTCTGCACAGAGCCGAGGGTTTGGGAAAAGAGATGATGAGCTGATGTGTGGCAGCCCCTTCACCCTGAGGCACGCCATCATGGCATGCGAGCAGGGGACAGGCAGCCTCCCAAACCTGCGCTGGTTCCCCACACCTTCCCCTGGGCCTGTTGGCCTTGGGGCCTGAGGAAGGACCCGTTGGATGTCCCTTTGGCCAAAGCCAGGACGCAGTTAGCTAAACAAGGTACCGAGGCTCCACAGCTGCTTAGAATTTCTCCAGCCTTCTCCGAAAGAGTGGAGGACTGTGGGAGTGGTGGAGGACACTACCAAGCTCAGCCCTGCCATGGCTTCAAGCATATGGAGGATTTTAATTATCAAGCGTAATTAAGCCAAGCTAGGTTGCCAAGGAGAGGAGAGGGTCTGCAAAATCACGGGAAGGGCTGAGGAAAGCACAGGGCTTGCTTTCCAGACAGGAACTGGTGAGCACCAGCTGAGATGGAGGTGGCATGTTCAAACCAAGGAAGAGGAACTGGTGGTGCACCCATGTCTGGCCACACCATGCTGCTCCTCACCACAGGGGTTCAGGGAAGGGCAAGGACACAGGGCGCTGGGGGGTTACCCATGCAAAGACACTGTCTAGGACTCGGGAAGCACCTTGGCCACAGGTCAGTGGTGGCTGAGAGGGTGTCCAGGGGACACTCACCACTCGCTTGTCCATCTCGGTGCCACAATGCCCCTGCAGACAAGCCTGGAGCCGCTTGGACACGCTGTGAGCTGCTCGCTTGGCTGGCTCGATCCTCTGCTCGATCTGTGGGTGGAGAAGTAGCACTGGTGAGCCCTTCCTCGTGGCATGGGGGCATGTTGGAGCAGCACTCGCTGGCACAGCCGGGCTGCTGAGTTGTGCCAAAGCCGTTGGCCTGGCCAGGAGCCACCCTCCAGCGGGCAGGAGCATCCCAGCCCCATGACAAGGAGGTGCTGGCAGGGAGGGTGGCAGGCAGGGACGGGGCACGTCCCCGCGTGCGGGTGCGAGCTGGCGCTTGCCTCACCTGCAGCAAATCTTCTGTCAGGAGCTCGGTTGCTTCTTGGGCTCTGTGGAGGGAGAAGAATGAGCCATGAGGAGATGGGTGACCTCCTTCCATGTAGAATCATAGAATCACAGAACAGCCTGTGCTGGAAGAGACCTTACAGCCCACCAAGTTCCACCCCCTGCTGCGGGCAGGGCTGCCACCCACCAGCTCAGGCTGCCCAGGGCCCATCCAACCTGACCTTGAGCACCTCCAGGGATGGGGCACCCACAGCTCTCTGGGCAGCTACATCTCACTCTCCTCTCCTTGAGATCTTGGGAGAAGGAGATGGTGGCTGTGGCCCAGACCATCCTGCACAAGGCTACAGGCAGAGTGAGCCCAGGGGGAGAGCACCAGAAGCATGAGAAGCAGCCAGCCTTGCTGGCAGCAGACACCCTGTCAGCCTGGGCTTTCTGCTCATAAAGTCCTGATGGGACAGGGCCATGGCTCTGGTGGGGAGCTTGGGGGTGAAACTTTCTCCCCCAGCTGCCTCTTCCCAGAAGGTGGCTCCAAAGCAGCTTCTTCTGAAGCCCTGTGGGCATCTTTGCTGGGCAGAGGGCAGGAAGCTGAGGCACCACCAGGACTGGAGTGAGGATAATGTTGTGGAGGTGTAGAACAACGCCAACCTCCAGAAGGGCCAAAATGAAAGCAGCTTTCTGGTCGGTTTTGCAAGCAAGTAGTCAGAGTGAATCTTGCAAAGGAAGCTTCTGGTTTGCAGCAAACTAGATCAAAACCCAGCGAAACCCAACTCCCATGGTTGCCAATCCTCCATGACCTTATAGGGCAAACCTTGCTTGACGGACCCATCTCCTCACCGTTCCCTGGGAACCTCCTCAGCTGCTGCCTCACCCCCTGCCCAGCCACCTCACATTTCTGTTCTCAGCCCTGCAAGAAGCGGCATGGGACGAGCCCGTGGAGCGGCAGGAAACGGGGGCGGCTGGCTTGAAGGCAGCCAAAGTCATGTGAGGCGGAGGAGAGGCTTTGCAGCGGGTGAGCTGCTCGCTTTCGGGTGCACGAGACCTCAAGCAAAACGGAGGCACATCCAGGGAGGAGAGGTGGGAGAGGAGATCTGGCTCACAGTGGGGAATGCAAGAAAGGCAACAGATGGGGAGGCAGCCCCGCTGCAGTGGCTGAAGGACCCCGGTGGCCTCAGGGCTGCTCCCCCTCAGCCTCCCAGCACCAGGAGTTGGTGTGCCCATGTGTGTAGGAAAGGGGGAGCAAGGGGGCAGGGCCCAGCCCTGTGATTTCAGTTCTAGGTTTTGCAAGGGGAAAGCTTTGGAAAGCCAAAAAGAAAAATAAGGAAGCAGTGGAAGTGGGACCAGGCTGGAGGAATACATGTGAAGCTGTGTGTCCTCCGCGGGTTCTCCCAGAGGATGATATCCACAGCGTGGGTCAGGCGCAGGGCATCGGGCACCCTGTGTTGAGCAGGAGGGCACGTCCCAGCTCCTGTCACCGCACAGCCCTGGGCATGGGCTGGGGAGACCCTCCCCGTATCCCTCCCATCCTGGAGGAGCCAACCCAGCGGGCAGGGTGGGTGCAGGAGGGGCAGCCACCCTGGGGAGCCCATCTCTGATGGGTAGCACCAAGCCGCCGTCCCTCCACCCCCTTGACACTGGGGAGCTGATAACCACAGCCCCTCAGCTTACGCTGGAGATGCTCTGAGCTCATTCCCACTTTTCCCTCTTCCCTGGCCACCAGGGAGGCCAGTCCAGCCTGGTGCCTGCCCCAGGCCCCATGTCCCACTCCATCCCGTCCCGCTGGCACAGGTAGTGCAGTCCTTACCGGCTGGTGGCGTTGGGATGGGACAGCTGCTGCCGCATCCGATTGAACTGCCTCTTCATCATCTTGAGAGACAGGAGGGGACCCGGAGAGCCGCTCCGCTCGGCTGTGCCCACTCAGCACCCCTCGGTGACACTCAGCATGGGCCCCTCTGCTCCCCGGAGCTGCCGATCCCCCGACACCTCTCCCTCCTCTCTCCTTCCTCCTTCCCTCGTTCCCCCTTTTTCAGTTTCCCAGCTCGTCCCCTCCCATGTCCCTCCTTGGGGACACCCTGCTGCTTTCTCTTCCCCTCCTTTGGGCTCTCTCTCTCGCTCCCTCTCTTTTGCTGAGCTTCCTTCCTCCTCCAGCCGCCCCTCGCTGAGGATCAGGTAAGAGCAGCTCAGGGCTCCTGCTCCGCTCTGTGTTCCTGTCACCACCCCACAAGTATAAATAACTTCAGCCCAGCCTTAAAGGGGAAATATTATTGCAGCACACACGTAACAAGGCAGGACAAGCACACGCTGCTGCTGAGCCCGAGCGAAGGGCCCACGCTCTGTTTTGTGCTTTCCGTCTCAGCCGAGGTGTTTACCACCAGCTGTGGTGTGGGGCAGCACTTTGGGGCTCACCACACCCTACAGCTCTGCTAGCACCCCTCTGGCACTTCTCCGTGGATGGCAAAGCTGCCCCCCTGCCCCACCGTGCCCCACAGAGGCCCCTTCCTCCCCAGCCTTGCAGGGCTGCACGGGGACCACAAGCCCTGCGTTCCCATGCTTAGCGCTGCTCACTCTGCAGAGCTGCACCGTGACTCAGCTCGAGCAGGGTGCAACTTTACTGCTTTGCTAAAAACACCCCCCCAGCCACCGACTTTGTTCTGGTGCAACCCTTGCCTGATCTCTGGCTACCTGCAGCCGGGGCTTTCTTCCTCCTGCACTAAGAGCAGAGGCTGCTGTCTGCTGAGCTGCATGGCTGGCGAAGGAAGCAGAGCCCAGATGGGAAGCGGTCAGCCTGCGGGCAGATATGATGAGCAGCAAAGGAAAAAGAAGCAGAGGGGCTTCTCCACCTGCACACCAAAACCTTCCACTCTTTGCACTCAGGAGCTGCTGGGCTCTGCTCTTGCTTGCTGGAGGGTGCAGCAGAAGCAATGCTGGATCCCCTGTTCCCAAGGGAAGAACAAAGCAAGGGAGTGTCACTCACCCTGCCTCAACACTGGGTTGCACTAAACCTGCAGCCACCTATGCCTGACCCCCTGCCAGCAGCCCCAGGTGAGAGTTTGAAGGACTCAGTGCAAAAGGCCCAGGAAACCCCCAACCCTTCCAGGCTGCACTGAGAGGCTGCCAAGCCACCACTCCCCAGAGCAGATCCCCTCCACCAACCAGCCCTGCAACAAAACTACCCCGCAGAGCCGCTTCCGAGCGGCAGCCCTGGGGAGGAGGAAGTGCTGCGAAGGCAGCAGCCTGCAAGCAGCCCTGCAAGGCATGGGAGCAGCTCAGCTCTGCTCCCCAGCAGCTGGGGGGCACAGGCCCCTGCCCACCAGAGAAGGAAGCAGCGGCCAGCTTGCAGCATGGAAGTTACTTGTGCTCAAACAGGAATTGAGAGCAGCTGGGGGACTTCCACTGCTCACTCTCCCTGCTCATGAAGCAGGGAAACAGGCACAGGGAGGCCTGGAGCAAGCTGGGGCAGGACGGGAGCTGGAAACAACTCCATGCAGGGTGGAAAGAGCTCCTGGGTGCAATCAGGGGAGAGGGGAACATGCGTTCAGAAGGCACAGCATCAGGAAAGAACTCTTTATTTCCCATAAATACAGCAGATTCTTCGCGCCGGGCGTTTTTTTTGTTTGTTTTCTTCCATTTACAGAATTTGCACTGAAAATATATACAAGTCTGTTCAAGAACCAAACAAGATCTGCAGAGAAAAAACCCATACAAAACCCTGAAGAGACCAGAAAGGGAAGTAAGACACAGCAGAACCTCAGCGTAAAGACCTTGCTTCCCCCTCTCCTCCACCACGCGCTGCACCCAGCTCCCACCTCCACTTCCCCAAGCAGAGAACACAAAGCATCTCACCATCTCCATCATGTGCAGGTTGCCTCCTACCTCTGGCAAGCTGACCCAGCGCTCAGTCTGCCCCTAAGATGCAGTTAAAACCAGCTTATGGAAGCAGCTCCTATGTTTGTAAGTCCCATCAGGACGTGGATTGCTTGAGATGTGCCACCCCCTGGTCTCCTCCATGCCTGCAGATCCCCCCCCTCTAGTGTCACAGTGATCAGGTGGCTGGGGCAAGCCCCTTCCCCGCTGCAGGGAGAGGGGCAGAGGGGCACAAGGCACAGCTGTACCCCCATGTCCTCCCCAGCACAGAGCTTAGCAGTGCCCCCTGGCGATGCTCTGTCCCTGGCTCCCAGCCTCTCACCTCCCCAGCTGCTAGGAGAAAGGACTCAGCCCCCCACCCCACTAAAGGCCCGCTCTGAACGCCCCCCTTACAGGGCTGGCATGCGGGTCAAACAGGTGATAGCCCACCCACAGTCTGAAACGCTTGCTGTATTACCTTCTGCACTGTGGGAAGGTGTGCGCTTCCTCCTTGCAGGGGTTCAGTGCCCAGAAGCCAAGGAGCCAGAGCTGAAGCAGATGGGGAGGCACAGAGTGAGCCCTTTGCAGTGCCCACCTCCCACCAACAGCTCTGCCTGCAGCTGGAAGGAGGGGGCTGGGGAAGATCTCCCCCTCGCCCCTCAAAGGAGGGGTGGCTGCCTGCTCTCTGGTGCTGGGAAGACACCCAAGTCCCTGTTCAGCCACGTTTGGTGCCAGCTCCAGGGGGATCCCATCTGACAGGGAACCACTGGGGCCCAGCTCCGAGGAGGGGACAAGGGAGGACACCCCCAGAGCTCAGCATTCGCTAACATGAGGGAGCACTGCAGAGCATGAAGCAGCTGAAGGGCTGGGAAGGGTGGAGAGAGGACAGACAAGGGAAAGGATCTTCCTTTGCTAGGCCTTATCCCAGGCTGAGGCTGTTAAAAGCTCCCCATCCTCGCTCCCCACTGTGCCTAGAGAGGGAAAGCAGGGTTAGAAGAGATGCTGGACAAACTGGAGAGGGAGAGATGCCTTTGGAAGAGCAGGGAAGGCAACTGTTCACCCACAAGAAGCTGGATCACACTCTTGGAGGATGAACATCTCCTGGTGGCTGCTCTCATCCTGGAGACACGCTCCCTCTGGCCCTTGCCCGGCAGATTGGAGAATTGAGCATGAGCAGCAGGCCCCCACCCACCCTCCCCGTCTCCTCAGGCTGCTCCAGCCCCACAGGGCTGGCTTCCCAAGTGTAGTGCCCACAACGTGCGGCTCTAGAGGTTGCCCCAGGACTCTGGTGGGGGAAACTGGTCCACATCCCCCATTTCATTGTAGGTTTGCTCTCCCATGGTGAAGGTCAGCTTGTATCGTAGCCTCACTTTCTCCTGGAGACAGGGGAGAAAGAATAAACAGTCAGGAGGGAAGGAAAATGTGAAGCACAAAGCATTCAGCCCTCTAGGAAGCTGCATAGAGCACAGGGAATATGGACAGGGTCAGCTCATTTCAGGCAGAGGGGAGCAGGGCAACAAGACCAGCCTATGCATGCCCCAGGGATGTGGTGTTACCTTCTGTGGGTTAGCGAGCAGCAGGACTTGTGTGATGGCACTGGGATGGACAATGGGGTTGAACGCCGGCAGCTCCGTGCCTGAGGGCGGCTGTAGTTTCACCTTCATCACCTAAGGAGAGAGAAGAGCATCCCACATTGCTGAGCTCAGAACTGTCTGTCCTTGCTACACTTCCAGAAGTGGCTGCAGGGCAGCCAGGGGCCCTGCTCCCTTGAGGTTTATGGGGTGCTTTCACCGTATGGTCAAAGAGGAGCATTGTGTTGGGCCCTGCTAATTTGAAGGCAATACAGCTTGCTCTCAGCCCCAAAGAGCTCTACTCCCCACCCACCCTGCCTCTCCTGCAAAGGGAAAATATAATGGGAAACACGTCTGTGGACCTGAGCTCCAGTAGCCTTACCTTGGGGACAGCAGACTGAAAGACGATGTTACGGATGGGCTGCGGGGCCGTGCTAAGCATAGAAATCACCACCACCAGCACGTCGGGCCTCTCAGGCAGGGCATCCTTAGCAAAGTGGAAGAGGACGCGAAAGCCATGCTGATCATACACTGTCACAGGGAGGATGCTGCCTGCGGGAAAGGCAGCAGTCAGCCAGGAAGGAACTGGCAATCCTTCCCGTCAGCCACACTCCACACAAGCAGAGTAACCACCTCTTCAACCTCCCCAAAATCCAACAGGCAAGCTTCCCCACATTCTTCCCTTCCACACGTGCACTCTTCATACCCTGTCCAGTTTTTCCCCTCTCCGATCTGTCTGGTTCCCTTCAAGCAGTCCATTTCCCCCCCTCCCAAGCTTTCCCCAGCCTTTCCCTCCAGCTCACTGGGTTTGATTGACTCCAGAGGCACAGTGATGTTGACCAGCGAGATCTCCGGGGGCAGCGTGGAGGCAGGAGGCCGTGGTGGGACTGGAGTACTTCCTGGCGGTGTGGTGGCAGCTTTTGGAAGCGTAGCAGGGGCAGGCAGCTCCGAGCTCAGGGGCAGTGTGGGGTTAGGGGAAACGCTCTGGAGCACAGGCAGAGCGCTGGGATTTTGGGCTGTGGTGCCAGAGCTGCTCCGGTTCTGGAGATCCCTCAGAGTGAGCCGGGGAGGCGGCTGCTGCTTCTCCCTGTAGGGTGTGAGACAACAAGGAGTGGAACAGGGTGCTGAAATGTCTGCGCCCAGCCCCCTACAGGTGGAAATGGTGGGGAGAGATGCAAGATTGCCCTGACCCTACTTACCATCGCACTTGTTGGGACTCTGGAGGCAGAGACTGTTGCAGCAGAGTCTTGCCCAGGAGGTCCAAGTCATCCAGGCCACTTGTGAAAGCAGGTTTGGGGGAGGATGTGCCAGCATCTGCTTTGATTGGTGTCGCTGCCACAACCGGGGTGATGCCAAGCTCGTTGCTATCTGATGACTGCAGGAAGAGTGCACAGGAGAGCCCCCCCACCCCGAGCAGGGTTCCACGTCAGCACCAACTGTTGGGCCTGGGACACTTCCTTACCTACTCCTTTCGTTCCTTCCACCCCCCTCCCCACTGGCTTCTCTGGCTCCCACCATGTTACCTGGAAGCTGTTCCAGCCACTGCTGTCACCAGCTGGGGCAGGATGCGGTGCTGGATCGTTCAGGCCTGCCAGGGGTAAAAGCAAACATGGAGCCCATCTACCAGGTGGGTAAGGACACTAAACAGGGCCTGAATGAGGCACCTGTAACAGAGCCCTCTGGTCAGGCAAGGCACAGAAGCAGTAGGGCAGAGCCACCAACATGGTCTCCCACCTCAGGCCTCCATCCTTGCACGGGAAGGAGCAGGGAGGATGATGGTATTTTTTCCTGCCCAGAGATCCTCCCTCTGAGCCTAGTTTCCATTGCAACTGGCAGAGGAGTGAATACTGGTGGGCTGACAGACCCCACCTTCACCCGCATCTGGGGGACCATATTGTCTACTTCACACTGCTGTACTCAAAGCACCTATCCTAGGAAACAACACTTGGCTGGAAAAAAAAACTCTAGAGCTTTCTAGGACTGGCACCTCACAAGACTTACAGCTTGCATGTCAACAACTTTGGAATTCCTCACGCATCTATTGTTAACTTGTGACATCAACTCCAAACAGTAAACATGAGGAGCTGGGGGTGATCCACCCTCACAGTGCCATCTGCTGACGGCCGTTGCGTCCGTTCTTTTACCTGCCAGGTCAGCTTACCCTGAGCAAACCAGAAGGTACAAGGGAACCCTGTGGGTTCTCTCTGGCTTGTCAGAAAAACACTGCGGGGCTGAATTTCAGGATCATGCCAGAATTCCTGCTTTCTCCCTTGCACTAAGTGAGGGCCATGTCTTGGTCTTTCATGTTCACTTCTCCCAGAGCTCTCCCTCATTCATGCTCCTGCTGCAAGAACCACCATCCGCTCAGACTCTCCAGGGCCAAGGACGTAACGGGGAGCTTTTGCTCTGGTCTTCTCACCTAAAGACATGAGTTCATCATCCAGCAAGGAGACAGAGCCAGCTTGGTCAGGCACAGGGACTGCTGAGCCACCTGAAAGGGTGGGCAAGGCTGGGTAGGAAGGGCCTGTTGCTGGGAGGTCCAGTCCTGACAGATCCAGGAGTGCTGAGGTGCTGCCTGAAAAAGTGAGGTGAAACAGGACTGGAATAAGGTATCTGTCTGAGAGTGCTGACAGCCAGTTCCCATCCTTCCTCACACCTGGGAGAGGGAAGTCCCCATCTGCTCTCCCTTCCAAATTGCTCTCTTCATGCATCAGCCATCTCCACAAGCCATTTATTTCCTCATCTCACCAGCCCATCTCTGACCTCCTGCAGGTATCACCTGGCCGCTTCTCTCAATCTTCTCTTACACCAGAGGAAACCAGCAACAGCACCCCTGCGCTGGATCTTCCAACTCCCCATCCTCACCTCGAAGCGGACCGGCCACCATCTCCCCGTTGATCTCTTCTCCCCTCACAAGCTGCTTGTAGAGATTGATCACCTGTGTCAGGTTGTCATTGGCTTGCAGGATTTCCGCTGAAGTGGAACAGGTAAGAAGTTTTAAAATAGTAATGAAACAAAGAGGGTAACTTTTACACCCCGCTCAGTCTATTTCGACAAATTAGGGCCCAAGGAGCTGACAGCAGCCCGCTACAGACAGCATTTTTGCCTCTGCTGCAAATTGCATCAGGATACACTGGCAGCTCCACAGCAGCTTCATCAGGACAAGCACAAACTTTGTTTCTACAACAAAGTGAATGAACGCTGCTGATTGGTGTCTTCTGCCCCCATCTAGTGCCAAGCCACAGTACAACCTTCAGTGAGCAGTCACCACCACCAGAGTGGCAGCAGCTAACAGATGCTGTACCACAGGCAGCCCAAGCACAGACTCCCTAAGAGAAGTTGGGCTGAGAAGTGGACAGGAAGGCCAGGTCTGCCTACCCAAAGCTTCATCATTGTCTTCTGTGTCACTGGCGAGCCGGAAAAGCATGGGCCTCATGCGCTCGCAGCGCTGATACAGCTCCTGGGGAGAAGAGAAAGGGGACTGAGGTGAGCAGCAGGATACTCAGCTGAGGTGCAAAACAGGAAGGAGGAACTCAGCAGGATAACAGTCAGTCATCTCTGCTAAGCTCAGAGGAGATGCTGGGATGGCCTCTCCTCACCTTCATTAGGTCCTCATTGCTCTCTGTCGTCTCCCCCTTGCTGTAGTTTGTCACCATCTCTGTCAGCAGCTTCACGTTGTTGTTCACCTCCTCAATGGCATTCACCCTCTTGGAGATCTTCTCCATGCGCTTCTGGTCCTGGAGGAGAAACGCATGGGGAAGGATGTCCTTGTTTGGCAGCAAGTTGGTGTGCTGGCTGGCCCAGCCTTCCTCCTCCCCAGCTCTCTTAGACACAGCAACACCGCCCCCAGAACAGCTTCCACTCCAGCGGGAAAACCCCAGGTTATTTCTGCACCAGCACTTGCCAGACAGGGCTGGAACTGCCACAGATCTTGTGCTGCAGCAGGGCTGGTGCCACAGGAACCACCCAGAGTCATTCTTCCAAGTAGCCAAAGAACGGCACAAGTCACACAAGGACTCTGTGGCACTGCTGCTGCAAAATGTGCAGATGCTCTGGATGTGGGATAAAGCCCTTGAGGGGAGAGGAGCCCAAGAAAGCTGGTTGGTATTCAAGGGTCATCTCCTCCAAGCTCAGGAGCAGTGCATCCCGAAAAAGAGGAAAGTGGGCAAGAATGCCAGAAGGCCTCTGTGGATGAATAAGGAGCTCCTGGGCTTTCTAGG
>WBMW01002985.1:373377-398615 GCA_013396635.1 Penelope pileata
AAGCCAGGCTGGATGGGGCTTTGGGCAACCTCCCAGAGTCATTCTTCCACTTGCCCATAGAAGGGGGGTTGGAACAAGATGATCTCTAAGGTCCCTTCCAACCTGAACCATTCTATGATTCTATGTCTGCACAAGGACAGAGACCCACTGCTCCCTTGGCATCAAGCAGTGCCACCCAGGCCATGGCTCCCTGCCCCCTTTCTCCCCCGCCGCACCTCCTGAACCATCTCCTTGATGAGCTTGTTGGCAGCCCGGAGGTCCTCAGGATGGGAACTCTTCAGGAGGCGAGCCAGTATCTGCAAGTGAGAAAGAACCTCTGAGCCCAAGCTGGCTGGGGGGGCAGCCAGCATTGCTCTTGCAGCACAAGAGCTGGTGCAGATGCCCTGCCCCAAACTCGCATCTGGCAGAGGCAGCAGACTACAGCAGCCATTTGAAAGCCCAGCTTGTGGGCCCCATTAGAGACCAGGGAGAGGAGTACAACTGGTTTTCCTTTCTCCGTTGTGGTTCTGGTTGTGCAACAGAGGTCTCTCCCTGAAACTTCCCTGCTTTCAAAGCCTGTCCCTGCCTGCCTGTTATGCACAATGGAGACCCTGGAGCACAGCAACACTAGTATGGAGATAGACAAAGCCTGGTTTACACAGGGAAATGCCATGGGATTGTAATGGGCTCCTACTCTGATCTCCTCACATGCCCCTTTTGCAGCTGTAATTGGTAGAGAGGGAGATCAACCATCTTCTGTCCCACTTTGTAGCCAGTGAACAGTCCTGCAGGACACCTACAATTCCCTGTTTGTGACCCATGGAGACAAAATATACACCACCTTGCAGCAAACTGATGAACTAGACTCAGACAAACCTAATACTTGCTAAAACACACCAGAGCTTTATCTGAATGGTGACATGACAGATGGAAAGGCTATACAGGATGGGCTCAGGAGGGTACAAGTAGCTGGGCAATAAGCAGATTGCAGTGGTGGGAGTGGGGAAGAGATAACAGCATCATCTGGGGCTGGGATTTATTTAAACCTCACGGCCAGATAACTAGATCCCTGAAAGAAGACAGAAAATCTTTCAGAACCTGCTAGGCTCATGTCAGCATGTCACCCATTGCATCATCCTGCAGTTAAGAGCTTCAAAGGTCAGACAGACCCACATGCTCCACCTTCAGCTGTTTCCTTTATCACAACTTCAGAGCAGGCCCTCAACATTCCTGTGATGCATTTCCTGTACCATACACAGCAGGAGCCATGACTCTTACTAGATCTCCATCCTTGGGGTACAGGTGACCCCGGAGCAGAGTAGAGGTTGCCCTCTGCCCTCTCCTCGCACAGAGCTCTTACCTTTGATTTCTCTTCATCATCAAAAATGATGTTTTTGGGCCGAGGAGGAGGTGGTGGAAAAGGAGCATCATCAGGCAGTTTGGGGTCACATTTCACAATACCTGCAGCAGAAACCAACAAAGATAACAGGAGGCCTCACCCGCTGGGGGACACACTGCCACCTAGGTCAGTTCTCCCTAGCAGCTCATCAGGCCCAGCTGGAATGGAGGGGATTACGGTCTGCTCCTGCCACCAAGATCCTGGATTGTGTTGTTATGCAAGAACTGCCTCAGTGCCCCTCACAACCACGTCCTGTCTTCAAAAAATCCAGCACTTACACTACCAAAGTACTCACATCCCTTCAGCACCAACACACTCCAGTGTGCCACCTCCTGTAGGGAACAAGCAGATATCCCCTCCAACTCATCAAGCACTTCACACCCCCAGGAACCCCCTCTGCCCAGCCAGGAGCCCCAAGGCACCCATTTCTTTGCCAGCCCTTGCTGTGGAGTCAGGCAGAACGAAGGATGTGCTGGGTCAGGGCACAAGGAAGGTAGAGTTTGTTTTAGATTCTGCCTGGACGAGCAAGGAGAAAAAGCAAACCCTCCATTCATCTTCCCCTTTCAGACTGCTGCCTCTCACCTTGTTTCTTCAGCATCTGATAGGCCTCTAAGATCTTCACTTCATGAGGCAGCCCCAATGTCCAGCTGTACATCAGCTCCAGGATCTTTGACTTCACTTTTTCTGGTGTCCGGCTGCCAAGATACTGGAGAAAGAGAAAAGAGGTGGCTTGAAACTGATCTGAGCTGTTGCAAAAGCCCAGGCTGCTCCCCTCTTCCCCTCCCCCAGAAGTGAGACAGTTCCCAACGGCACAAGGAGGGGGAAAGAGGAAGCAAGTAGGAAAGCTCACGAGGCCCTTGCAACACGCCCTATGCTCTGCTTGGTTTCCAGCACAGGAGGTGGGGAGAAATGCTGCGCCAGCAGCCCCTCAGCAACACCCAGGGACTGGTGAGAAGGCTCGGGTGGGTCTTTGTCACCTTGTGAAGGAAAGCATACTGCTAACAGAGGCTGCTGGGCAAGGCAGCCCTTCAGAAAGCAGGGCTGGGAGGTAAAGGGCTGTGGGTGACAGTCCCTGGGGCAGGGCCCAGGGCTCCCTCAGCAGGGCTCTGCACCACAAAGTGCCCGACACTCTTTATGGCAAGGCAAGCCACAAACATCTCACTGCTGGATGCAGCTTTCCCCCTGCCGTGAAATCACCCTTCACCCTCATGCCACGGGTCTGCTGTGTGCTGCTGGTAACAATGCGCCTCCAGAGGCCAGAGGCTTAAGAGAGATGATATCCTCCAGATCACCCCAGCAGGACAACTGCAGGACTCCACTATTACAGTCCCTGAATATACATCCTCACAGATCACAAGCTGTGACTGACAGCCTCTGGTTTTCCTTAGTAATATTTAGTCTGTGTTCCCTTAACTCCCTCCTTGCTGGCATCACCACCTGACTGCCCTGGCTGAATGGAGGAGCACAGTCAGTGTGTGCTGCTGCAGGAACAGCAGCATCAGCAGAGCCACAGGTAAGGACCTGGTGCTTCAGATGGACTCGCCAGAGCACCACTGACCAGGCCTGAGCTTGCCCTCAGTGTCCCAGACAGGCTGGGACGCCTTAGAGAGGCAGGGTCACAGTGTCAAAGCTGGAAAAGGTTCCTGAGCACAGAAAAGGCCCAGAAGAGATGCAGCAAAGGTGGCTCCAGGCACGCAGATGAACTCAGAAGTCTCACAAATGCTGGTTGCATCAGGTCTAGCTGGCCCTCAGCTTCCTGCAACAGTCAGTCAGCCTGGAGCAGAGGGGTGAAAGCTCAGCATTCCACTGGAAAACTTACCAGGAGCATGGACAATGCTGGGAAGAGATTTAGCCCTGTTTTCCCCACACCCCAGAAGATGCTTGGCCCCTCTACTCCACCACCACTTCCCAAAGCCCTCCTTTCACGATGCTGTGGTCCCCTTCAGCAGGACAGCCCGGGACCCACCTTGGGCGACACCACCTTGATGAGCTCGTTGAGGAAGCGGAACTTGCCCACCTCATCATGGAATCGCTTGCCGCAGCTCTTCATGCATGACTGCAGCACCTGGGGAGCGGGAGAGCCCCAGCACCAGGTCAACAGGGTCAGCATCACACAGTCACAGAACAGCTCAGGTTGGAAAGGACCTTAAAGATCATCCAATTCCAACCCCCTGCCGTGGGCAGGGCTGCCACCCACCAGCTCAGGCTGCCCAGGGCCCATTCAACCTGGCCTTGAGCACCTCCAGGGATGGGGCACCCACAGCCCTCTGGGCAGCTGTGCCAGGGCTCTCTCTGAGTACAGAGCTTCTTCCTAACACCACCCCAGGCTTTCCTTACAGCAGCTCACAGAGACACCTGCCATCCCTCCCTCCCATCGCCCTGCCAAAAATGGAGCATAGTTTTCCTCTTTAGGATTGGTCACTGCAGCCCATGGAAGGGTGGACGCCTGCCACCCCCTGTCCCCCCAGGGCTGTCTGAGAGCAAGGCACAGCCCCACAGCCCTCCACCTTGCCCAACCCTTACCGTGAGGGCCTGGAGGGCTTCCCATTCCTGCGGGGACTGGATCTTGTGGGCGAGGAGCCGGGTGGCGAGCGGAGGGCTGTGGGAGGAGAGCAGGGACATGGGTACGGATGGAACCCAGGACTGAGAAGCATGTCCCCGCCTGGCACCGAGCAGCACCCGGCGCTGCCGCAGCCCCGGGCCCGGCAGAGGCCCACTCACCCCTCCAGCTCCCTGTTGAGCTGCTCGCAGAAGGCGTTGATGCCGTCCCAGTCCAGCTCCTTGTTCAGCGGGTTGGTGGCCTTGTCTGCGGGCGGCACAAGGACAGGCAGCGTCAGGCGGGCCCCCAACCCCCGCCCGCCGGCCCCGCTCCTCCCCCGGCAGCACTCACTGATGCGCGCCTCCAGCGTCTCGGCCTCCATGGCGGGGCCCCCGCCGTGCCTCAGCGGGGCCGCCGCCGGCCCATCGAGGGCGCCCAGAAGCCTCTAGAGCGCCGAGCCGCCGGCCCCACCATGGAGCGCCGGAAGCTGGAAGGGCAGAGCGCCGCCTCACGCACCGCGCGCCCCCTGCCGAGGCGCCGACCGAGCTACTATAGAAATCACCGCGCTTCCCGGAAGGAGCCCTTTTGCTGGCAGGTGAAGCTACTTCCGGTAGGGTCGTAAAGCACTTCCACCTCGCGGGGGAGCCTCATGTCCTTTAAAAGGACACGCACCTGCCGGCTGTGGCGCATGCGCAGCGCGCGCCCGCCCGCTCTGAGGGGAGCGGGGCCGGGCAGGGCCTGAAATGGCGGCGGCACCGCGTCCTCTGTGGGCTTGGTGTTTTAAAGGGCGTTATAAACGTTGTCTACCCTCCTTTTGCGTCCCGATTGCAGTTATTTTTTTAAATTGTTGTTGACTTTCTGTCAGGGCTTGGCCTTTTCCCACCTGGCTGATGGGAGATGGGCGGCAAAATCCAGGAATGCAAACTGCCGTCTCCTTTCTCCCTGTGCTCTGGCAGTCCTGGCCAACTCTGTGGCGTGTAATAAACATTATTTTCTCAGTTCTCCGTGTGGTGATTTACGTCATGCACAGAGCGAATCTGGCAGCGGGAGGGGACTGCCCCGGTGTCACCCTGATGGCTTTTCCTTACGGACAGCCATTGTTTAGGGGGGGATTTGTTGGCCCTTAAAAGGCCTTTCTGCTGCTTAAAGTGTAGTTCTTTTTTTTTTTTTTTTACCTTCTGCAGCCTTGCATCACAAAGCCTTTTTAAGGGCCCTTTCTAGAGAATTGCCACATCCTTTGCTGTGCTCAGGCACGTTCTAGGTGAGTTAATTTTAGTCGGATGAGTCAGTGCTGCTGCCTCTCATTTTCTTGAGAATCCTGAAGTCATTTGCAGGAGGCCCAGGCCTCGGCACAGCTATTCTGGGTCCTGTGTGATCGCTGCAGAAGGTGTGTGTCTCCTCTCCCTGACCCAGAAAGTGTTCTTTCAGTCTGGTGTTTCACAGCCCTCTTTTCATAGAATCACAAAGGTTGGAAAAGACCACTAAGATCACCCAGCCCAACCACCAGCCCACCCCCACCATGCCCACTGACCCGTGTCCCTCAGTGCCACATCCACATGGTTCTTGGACACCTCCAGGGATGGCGACTCCACCACCTCCCTGGGCAGCCTGTGCCAGTGCAGCACCACTCTTTCTTGAGAAGACATTTTTCCAAAGTTTCACTCAGCTCTAGTCTCAAGGTGTTGGTTTTCCTCCCTTTGGCAACACCCAGTTGTTAACGAGCATGAGGCCAGTGGCAGGCTGCACCTCTTTTCGGCTGGTTGGAAACAATGGCAACGAACTCATCCGTAACACTGATATTAGCAGCGGCTTTTCAGACCTTCCTTTCATTTCTGACAAACTTGGCAAGCTCAACCCCTTTGGTTGCGCTGCTTTCCATGCAATGAGGACCTTCAGTGAAACAAAAAGAAGAGATTTCTTACATTCTGTTCCTTTTAACAGGGCCTGATGCCTCCTGAGAGAAACCTTTCTCAATTTATTTTTACTGACAGCTGGAATCCCTAACAAGATTTAAAGCCTAATGGAGCGAGACGCTCCGTATTGTAATTAACGCTGATCCAGAAGGAAAATACTGGAACTATAATTAGCTTGGAGCCAGTTGCAGAGGAAAGTGATTACGCACAAGCCGGAGGCCTGGGTGGTATGCGTGCCAGGGAAACAGCAGCTCATGCTGGGGCTGTGCTGTCCCACAGAGGGCAGCAGCAGGCAGGAGACGGGCTGCTTGCTGCTGCTCAGCCATGGCTCGCTGCAGCCGCAGTCCCGGTGAATCATGCCGCAAGCAGAGCTGCAGGAATGTCTGGGTGTGCTGGGTGGGGGGTTTTCCAGGCAGCTGGGACTCCCCACCTGGCTGTCTTCAGTCAGACAGCCCTGCTCCGTCACCCACGCTCTGCTCCCATGTTTGTTTGGTTTCTCTCCAGCGCGTCTAGGTGAACCGTGCCATGTTTTCAGATGTGCTCGTGTAGGAGCGAGAGGTATTGAGCGCTTCCTGTTGGCTCTGGCCTCTGGTGTTCCCTTTCCTCTGCCACATTCCTCCTTCCATGACAACGCTTTCTGCCAGAGACCTTTCGCTTCCTGGCTGTGCTGTGGTCTGTTGTTCCCTTTTCTGATCCTCCTGCTGCAGCTGACTGCAGCGGGCAGTTCCTGGGTGTTGGGCTCAGTCACTTCGGCCTCTTACCCTTGGAACGAGGCTGGCAGCTCCTCCTGACGTTGCCCCGGACCATGCACCTCTTACACAATCCCCTGGATTCGCAGCCCTGCCATTTCCTGACCTCGGCTAATCTTCCTTCTGCAACACTTCTAAGCACCTTTCCCAGTGGAGTGTGGCAATTAGAGAGCCCAGTAAAGAGCTGCATACTTCTCCAGAGGGAGAGCAGGTTTGTGCTCCTTTCATCTAATAGGAAATTTCTTCTTCCCTTTCATATGCGGCACTTTCTTGTGGTATGCAGTCATCCTGCAGGATCGCTCCCTTTCATTTCTTTCAGCATTTCCCTTTTTGCTGCAGGAAGGCCTGTCTCCAGTGATCAAAGACATCCTTCTACAACTGCAGGAGCAGAATGAGGAAATTGGATGCTCTGTAGGGGAATGGAAAACCTGCTTGCAAGATCTCTGCCAGTACGGGTTATGCATCTGGGCAAGCCAAAAACAGCACAGGGAGGGAAAGATCTGCCAGGTCAGAGTGAGAAGCAAGCCTTGAAGGCTCCAAGCCTGCGAGGGGGAGCCTCGATGAAGTCATGCTCCGCAGAGTTCCCATCTGCAGAGCTCCCAACCAAAGCAGATGCGCTACCGATAATGTGCACTCAGGATTCAGGTGTTGAGAGAGGCACTCAAAGAGGTGAACACGTTCACCTGTTCTCACTCCAGCCCTGACTTGCTGTGTTATCTGTAGCGGATTGAAGAGGTGTCATTGGAAAGCACAAGTGTTGGATAAAATGGCTTAAGAGCCTGGGATTTGTGGAGGTACAGCTTGGCTCTAAAGAACAGCAGGAGGGAGAAGGAGAAAAATCCTGTTGCTGAGGCATTTTTCCCAGGCAGCCAAGCATGATCTGTGCAGAGACCAGCGACGTGATATGAGGAACACTGGAGCGAATCGGGGAGCCCAAGTGCAGCAAATCCCCAAGCCTGGCTGATGAACACATGCCTGCATTGCAGTGCCAAGGAAGTGTGTGACTTAGCGAAGCGTTTGCTGGGGATGTGTAGTTTTGCAGCAGCCTGGGGAGCTCAGAGACGCAGCCTTGCGCAGCCTCTCCTCCCAACACAGCGCAGGGAGGAGGCAGTCCCGCTGCGGGGTGCCCTGGTGCTGCATGCACGTGCTCTCAGCTTGGTTTTGGCAGCTGGTGAGCTTGAATAGACACTTTTTGGCCCAAGATTGAAAATCCAACATTGCCAGCAATCCTGATTTGGCTGCAGCTGCCTCAGGTTCCCTAGGAAACTTTGGTGCTGGCTCAAATCCAGGCTGCAAAATGGCAGGAGCAGGCAGTCTTGTGGCTCTGCCTCCCACCTGGCCGCTCTCCTTTCCTGCTTGGCATGGATCCAGTGCCAAGGCACGACAGGCGGAGGGCTGGGAATAAAAAGGGAACTGCGACCCAGGTGGAGGTGCAGAGTTGTGCGCCTGTTTCCCAAGGGTGGTCCTGGCCTTTCATGCACTCCGGCATGGCAGATGTGCACCTAGCACCCAGGCACAGCTCGGGGACAGCATGGGCTGGGGACTGTTCCCAACAGAGTCACAGTGTCACCGAGTGTTTGACTCTGTGGCTGGGAGCTTTGCCCTGCTCCTCACTCTCTGGGCCAGGAGCGAAACAGCTCAGTCCTGTAATCTCACTGAAGGCAGGCTTTTGAAGTGCAGTCCCCTGCAGCAGCTGCTGGAGGCAGCTGGAGTCTGTGTTTATCTGCTAATCCTTCTCCCATTTCCACTTTTCCTCTCTGAAGAGGGAAAATGTCACAAAACAGGTTGTAGGTGAGTGGGTAGGGTGTGAGTGTGCGCTAGGCTGAAACTGGGAAAGGCTCTGTCTGCTAGGCAGGGCCGAGCATGCAGCTGTGACTCAGTGTCCAAAGCCTTGTGCTCTGGGCTGCTGGCCGTGTTTGACCTCCTGGCTTGTGGGGTGGGAGAGGCAGTGCTGCCTGAGTGCTGGAGGTGATGGGGGTGCAGGGATCAGCTACTGAAGTTGGGGTTTGCATATGTTGAATTTGCTCCTCTGGCTCTCCTGCCTTGCGAAAGCACAATCCAGAGAGCAAGTATTCTGCAGGGGTGTCCTATGCGCACTCTCTGCCCTGTTTTCCCCTCTACCCCAAACCCCGTGAGGTTTGAGGACTCACTTGGGGAGCAGAATGGGGACAGATCTCATGTGCCCCCTGATTATCTGCTGCTGGCAGCAGAGTCCCACCCCTGCCAGGAGGAGGCTTAGGTGAGGCTGGGGCTCCAGGTGCACCTGCATGGCCAACCTGAGCCATGCCTCTGCCCCGAGGGTGCCTTGTCCATCACCAAATTGCAGCCCAGGTCCCACTCAGTGCAGAAGCAAGAGATGCTCCCAACTGATGCTGCTCCTCCTTCTACCTCCCTGCTCACCCAGATAACTCATTCTGGGTGAATTTTGGGGGGATGTGCATGCTGTCAGCACAGCTAAAAACAGTGGTGTCACAGCAGGGCTAGGAGACCTCTCAGCCCTGGTGATCCTCACGCAGCTGTTCCCTGCTGGCTGCAGTGGACACTAGGCTCTCTCCAGCTCACCCTGAGCTGGCTCCCTGGGGAGCTGTGTCTCCGTCTCAGCCATTGAGGAAAGACTCACACCCCTTTCTTAATGAGACCGGATGAGTAATAGAGATGCTCCTCGGGGACAGTGTTGTAAGCAGCTCTGTGTGCGTGTTCAGGACCAGAGAGCAGGTCTCCACTGGCTTCTCCCTGCTGTTGTGCAGCAGACACTGATGCATGTCCCATCTTGACAGGAGAGATAAGCTATCTGCGTGCTGATGGGAAGTTGTGTCCCAGCTGCAGCCACCAGTCCTCGCAGTGTTCTTATCAGACCTCCTGGCTTGGCAGGTCTCTTTGTCGCACGCTGGATGTTTGGTTCTCCATGTGATAAGAGTTGTCTGGTGTGAATCGTGTTTGAAGCATTCAGCTCATAATTCTCTTTCCCCCTCTTGGGAGCAACTGTTCTCCGTCCAGGAATCAGACTACAATTAGAGCAGTGTCTGCTTCGTAGTGGGGGAGCTCTGCAGAGGAGCAGCACGAAGCAACCCTGGGGCAGCTGGAGATGTGCAGCCAGAGCCTGGCGCAGGTCTGCTGGCAGCAGTGGGGAAAATAACAGCAGCAGAAAGAGGCACAGGCTGGAGGGAAGGGAGCCAGGGAGAGCAAATGACACAGCACGACCACTGGGAACGCAAAGTAAACATCCCCTGTGGTCAAATGAGGGCTTTTGTAAACTACTGACTGGCTTTGCGGCTGCATGGGATGGATCAGAAATGGGAGTAAAGGCTCACAGGAGCATCAAGAGAAAGGACAGCATCCCATATGGGAACAGTCAGCCAAACAGCACGTACTCTAGCACACAGCATGTCCCTCCGTGCCCAGGAAAGGGAGATGGGGTGTCCCAGCTGTGCTGCTGCTGACCCCCTCCCTGTGGTACCATGCAGGGATGAAACATCCCCTGACCCCGCAGGCCAGCTGCTGGCTGTGAGAGCTTTCTTTGAGAGCTTTGGGAGCTATGAGCAAGGCTGTGGCTGTAGTTTTTCACCAGGCAGCAGGGAGAAAGTGATTTAGCACTACTTGTGTCGGTGAGAGTGGAGCCTCTGCCCTTTGCCAACCATGGCGTTGTTCCCTGGAGCTGCTGCGGTGCTTGCGGGTCAGCCTCAGCTCTTCTCCCCATGCCTTGTTCTGAAGGTCCACCAGTTCGTGTACTTCTGGTGCCCTTGGCTCTGGCAGGGGAAAGGACAGGAACAGGGAGAGTCAGCTGTGTGGGGCCTGGCCTTTTCTTAGGTCTGCTTTAGATGCTTGCAGTTCTCTCTTTAGAAGCCCATTTCCCGCACTGAGTCACTCATTTTGGGATTTTGCTTCCCTTTTTTTAGCAGCATTTCTTTTCCATTTCCATCTGGTTTGGTTTTTACTGTTTCATTTTGCAGGACCATCAAAGGGAATGCGTTCAAGCTAATTTCAGAGCAGCAGCAGCAGATAGTTTCAACTTGACAGCTCCTTCCTCTGCAGACCTCAGCCACAGCCTTGGATCCAAAGCCCCTTTCAGACCCTCTCAAAGCCAGTGGGGTAAGGTGGCTTCCTGCTCCCTGGCAGAGATGAGGGGTATGAGGGTTTAGCAACGTGAGCAGAGAAGACAGACTTTTTTCTTTCCAGCCCATGAGCTGTTAATTCTTGTGGCTTTTCATAACTTGCTATTTCTCCCTTAGCATTTTTCTTTCTCTCTTTCCTTTTTTTTTTTTTTTCCAGTGGATGAGCCACCCTTGGCATCGCTCCTCGTGCGTGTGACTCAGACAGATTCTGCTTGTCTGAAGAATTCCTGCAAATCCTCAGAGTTGTCCAACCCGCCTCGGCGCAGCGCTGGAGCCCGTGAGAAAGGCGTTGGGAGCGAGCTGTGCAGCACCAGCAGTCTTCTTCTCCCTGTAGGGGATGGACCGCTGGGCACGGGGACTTGGCTCACGCTCCCACTGCACACCCAGGCTGTGGTGTGGGGCCGGATCCCGGCATGGCCACTCTGAGCTTGATGGAAGGAGGTCCCCACGGACGTTTTGTGTATGGTGCAACTCTGTTTTTCTCTTCTGCTTGTTTGGGTTCCAGCCAGCTGGCCTCATGCTGTCTCTGCTGTGGGAAATGGTCCCCTTGAAGTCAGGGAAGTTGGACTTGGGGCATCTTGGAAGTCCCCTGGTTTCATTGTTGGAAGGCGACCATTCGTTTTGAATGCCTCTGGTTTTTGGATTTAATGGACCCACCCAAAGGCTAGTTTTTTTCAGAGGCACTCAATACCTCAGTAACTTTACTGATAGTAGATGGTGTGATGAGAGATCAGCATCTCTGATGCCTGGGCTGCGTTAGCCAGGAGAGCCCATCTTCCTTTCAGCTTCTAGGACAAGTTTGCAAATCTAATTTTTATTTTGTAAAAATCTGTCAATGGCAGTGAGAATCCAAAACAGAAGAGCTGTTTGAGGGTTTAAGCCTGTGTGTCTGTGCTTCCGTTTTCCCTTGTGCAAGATGAGGGGCCTGCCATCTTCCTTTCTCAATGGTAAGAGAAAGCTGTTTTTTGGGATCGTAGTCATTTGGCATAAGATGCACGTGGAGCACAAGACCTCACAAAGCTGGTTCTTTATGGAGAATTCTCGGGAAGATTCTTTTTCCATTTAGCTAATAATATCTCACCCAACAAGTCTAAAGCAGGGAGATCCCAAAAAATGTGAGAGAGGAGGGAGCCAAGAGCCTTCTATGCATCCTCTGCTTTGCCGGTATGGAGGGAAGTTTTCAATACAAATGCATTTTTATCTCCAGGCATATTTTTGAAAGCCTTTCCCACAACAAACATTCCTAGCATACCGCATCAGGGAAAGAATTAGAGAAATGAAGGCTGGAAACGGAACTGGGTGGCATGTAGTCAGTCCTCCGACCTCTCTTCCCAACTCTCTGCCAGTTCTCCTGCCCCCTGGGCAAGCTGAGGACCCATAGGACATGACTCATCTGGCTGCTTGGGTCGATGTCTGGTGTTATGAGCCAGCTTCCATGCACACAGACCTCTGTCCTCCTCTCCCTTTGCACAACTCATGCCACACAAAAACGCTGCCACAGGCTTCGTTGCTGCCTAAGGGAGATGCCCTCTTGAAAGGCAGAAGGCCATAACTTGGCCCTGGCAATGGAAACCATCCATCAGAGTACATTTGAACTCCCTGTGGAGATGAGAGATGCCAGTCACTGTGGCACCTTTCTGACATGGTAGGGAAAGAGATGAAGTCTGAGGCTACAACCCTTCCTTCTGCTCTTGATCTGCTCCACTACTTTGGTGCTGGTTCCCTCCTTCCCCGCAGCCCTCGCCCTGAGGAAAGGTGGGGCTTTTTGGCTAGATTTTAGCTCTTCAGTTAGCCATGTCCTTCCTCCTCCTCATTCCCCACAACCTAAGGAAGAGAAAGTGCACCCTATAGCTGGAGGGGGTTGATGCTGGTGGAGAACCTACCTGGTGTTGGTGGTCTCATCCCTACTTTCCAGGTCCAGAGCATGGATGCTACTTCCATACTACCCAGAGGCGCTCAGGATGATGCACGCCCAGGGAGCTGGGGTATGCAGGGTGGCAGGGGATTGCACCTTGTCTTCCTTCTCATTTTAGTGGATCCAAATGTGGTGGATTCAAGGCCTTCCCTAGAGGAGCCGTCCTGCTGTGGTTAACCTGTTAGGCAGCAGGTTGGTGCTCATAGGCACTAGTTTCCTCATGTTCATCATTGCCTTGGCTTCTCCTGCGTCTCCTGGACAATCCTCTCCTGCACACACCCTCCAGATCTGCAGACCTACTTATCCAGTCTTCTGCTTACCTCAGTGCTAAGGTGAGGTAAGTACGTTTTGTTCTCTCCGTCCTCCGCTGTTAGGAAGCTGGCTGGCTGTCAGAGCTTCGGGATAGGTTGGGCGAAGGTTGCGGCATTATCTGATGAGAGGCAAACCAAAACCTCTCTGCTACAGGGGAAAACGGTCCTGTCAAAACTATCTGGGGAATTTTGTGACTGGGGAGAGTAGAGGACTGGACCCTGCCATTGAGCTGATGTCTATGGTTTGTTTTTAGAAAAGCTGCGTGCTCAGCTTCTTGAAATCCACCCCACAGCCCTCTGAGGCAGCAAGGCTTCATAAAAGGGGGAAACTGAGGCAGAAATGAGCCTCAATGAGGACTGCAGGGAGGAACGGTTTCCGGAGCCCGAATGAGGTCAGAGAACATGGTTTAAATCAGGTCACCGCTTCATATTTATTGTGTAGGGTTTTTCTTTCTTCCTTACTCTCTCCCTGAAATCCTTCCCCAGAGGCTATTCGAGGAAATAAATAGCCAGTGGAAAGGGACAATAGCTTGCTGTGGAGCACAAATTATACGAAGCAGTAGGAAATAATAGCAGAGTGAGCAGCTGCTGCTCTGGGAAGGAATGCATGCTCTCTCCAGCTCCTCTTTGCCTTGAACGGGCGCCGAGGCCTGGTCTGCAGCGCAGACTCCCTGGTGCCTCGGGTGTGCAGTGGGACAAAGCCTTTACCCCGCGGCCTCTTCCTCCAGTGCTGACTCTTTGGTGTCTGGTTCTCTGAGGGAGACTCTTTATGGCTCGTATCATCTACAGGAAGGGACATGGTGGCTCCTCTGAGCCCCTCAGTGGGGTGGGAGGAAGGGGGATGTGTGTGCATGCTGGCGTGGGTTTTGGGGTGTCCTCCTGCCATGAAAGGCTCTGTGGAGCCTCTCGCAGCTGGGGCAGCTCTGCTGTCTCAGCTGGGAAATTGGGAAGCCTATGATTTTCCTTGGGGCTTCAGACCAAGCTGGCTTATCTCTTGCCCAAGGAAGAAAACAAAATAAACACCACTGCCAGCGATGCTGCTGCCGAGGATCCTGGCAGCCTGCCGAGGAGGGGAGTGTTAGTTCTGGCTCACAGTGCGGCTGCCGTGTGGTAACGGTGCTGTTATGGCTATGGGTGCTGTTGTAAGGAGCCACCCCAAGGGCCCTGAGCCCCCATGGGTGCTCCCACTGGCCTGAGGCTTCCCCAGGACTAGAGGAAAGGCCGGGAAGGACTGTTGACCCCGAACCCTACCTTTTGGGACCACGTTTCCCTTGTCATTGTGCTCTCTCCAGGAACACAGTGAGGCCTGCTCCAGCTCCAGTGGTGTCAACATGAGCATCCCACAGCAGTGCGCGCCAGCTGCCCTCCAGCCAGGGTGGACATGGGATGGACCCCCAGGCAAGTACCCTGTTGTAGGATGATCTCTTTAGGGGTGAAGGGTTCCTTGGTCCCTCGCACTGGTGACCACCCTCTTCCACAACCATTATTTATGTTTTCCTCACTGCACAGACCCTCCGCCTCTTTTGCAGATGCCCTGTAGCCAAATTTCCTCTCTTTTTGGGATTCCTCTTCTCATCACATCACCATTTCTCCAGGCTTTCTGCTTTGTGGTGTCTTTGGGGAGATACCAACCTGCCTCCTTCCCCCTCCCATCATCCCAATCACCACCTGCTATTGCACAGGAGGATTTCAGCCTTCCTGGGGTCCCTCAGGTGTGTGACTCCTCCTGCGTGGGGAGCACACCCGCTGCATGAGCCAGGCCATCTGCACAGAGCTGGCTCCTGACCACTCAGCACTGCAGACGAAGGAAGTCGCCAGCGCTGGCAGAATCGCTGCTGGGTTTCCCACTATTGTTCCCAGTGGCAAATAAAAAAGGGGTGAACGCCCCTGCTGAGCGCTTGCCGGGGGGGGTTTAGTGTTATCTCGGGAAAATTTCACGGCCCCTCTCTGCACAGCTCGCACCTCTTTCCTGCATGTCTCCCTGCCTGTATATATTCTCACATCCGCGGTACTTGCAGCTCTGCACATAACCCTCTGCACAAGTGGTTTCCTCAGACACGTGCTGCTCTCCCTCCCGGGCAGCCTCACCCTCTGCCAGGGATATCAGTGGACATGATGAAGGCAATGTGAACACCTGTGTGTGTGGGACACATGGCAAACAGACCCAACACCAGAAACCACTGTTTGTACACCACCATCCACAGCACTGTCTCCTGGCAGCCCAGAGCTCAGCCCTGGGGATTTTCACCAGCAATTTCAGTGAGTTCAACAGCAATTAAATTTCCAGAGCCTGCTGGACTTTATGACCCACTGGTCATAAATAAATAGGAAGCACCTACAGGGAAGGAGTCCTTATCAGCATTTGTCTCTTCTAACGTCAGGAGGGGATGGGCAGGAGCTGTCTCCCAGCTGGCTGTGCAAGATAACTGTGCTCAGGGATGGGGCTTGGGAGGAAGACTGAGGGAATGCTGAGCCTTGGCCTCCTCCCTCTTGCTTTCCCACTGACTTCTGGAGTCTGGGAACACAGCACCAGGTACTTCTGCCAAATCTGAGGCACTGTCTGCTGACCTTAGCTCTTACCTGGGAAGAACACTGGTGGAGTGAGGCTTCCCATTTCTGTTTCTCAGGGCTTAAGAGGATGGGACTATCAAACCTGCTGTACTTGGCTCCTGAATCTCAAAGGCTTGGGATTCAATGGAACTTGAACAGGAGATTGCAGAGAGCTCCCACATATTGCTGGCGCAGTCCATGTGCTGGGGCTGAATCTAGAGCCACACGAAGGAAAGGAGCTGGGATGATTTTTTTTTTTGGCTGAGCTGTTACACAAAGAAAGCAAATCAACACAGTGGTCAGACCTCCATGGCAAGCTGGGGAGGTGCTTGTCCTACATGGTGGCTGGAGCAGCACCACTCAGGGCCATGTGGTGCCTTCACAGAGAATACACCAAGGAGGCTGGGAATTGATTAGGTCTCCCTTAGTCACTAGGGAAAGGTGTGTGCATGGCTGAGCTGTTCACCTGTATCAAAGTTTCTTGATAGCCTGTGGTAGAGGCAGCAGTTAATATGTAATCCACAAGGTAGTTAAGGATGTTAATTCCGCCGTGTGAGCCATTTCTCATCTAAACTCCTGGTGGCTCCCTTCCTGGTGACTGCCCTCCGAGGAAAATGGCTGTAAGGGCTGCTGCTCCTGTCTGCTGTCACCCAGGGTGGTGGGCGAGGCCGAGCAAGTGATGGGCAAAGGCACCGCGGCCTCCATTCTCACCCCTTGCATTTCTTGGGCTGCGGGTGATGCTGTCCTCCAAATGGGGGTTGGACCACTCTGCTTTAATCCTCTTCATACCTCTTATACTCCACCTCTCCTTGTGCTGAGGGCAAGCCTGTTTTCATCTCCTTTCTTTCTCATCTTTTGTCGCATGCTGGCTCCCCTTAGCCCGCTCTTCCCATCAGTGAGAAACCCATGGTTTCAGGCCATGAGAGGAACCTTTATTGAGAGCAGTAGATGTTCTCCTGGCTGGCTGGGGCACCTTTTCCAGGTAGCACGCTTCTCCCCTGTGGTGGCAGGGGAGGAATGGCAGATGGAACCGCATACACCTTATTTTTTTTCTTTTTTTTCTCTGCATCAGGGATCATTTGAAATGTTCAACCTGGATTTGAAGGCTGGAGGCACGATGAAGATCAAAGGCCGTATTTCTGAGGATGCTGAAGGGTAAGTGCAAAAAACGACCTCGACTATTGGGACTGCTGGTGGGCTGCTGGGGGAGGTGGCTTTCCCAAGTCACACGCGAGGCTTGCCTGGTAAAAAAAGTCATGAGCATGACCCAGTGTCGTGGGACCCCTGCACCACCACCGTTCAGACTGCCCCGAGCAGAATGAGGGCCTAGGAGGTGTCAAACATCTTCATTGCCTGTTGAGAAACTGGTGGCAGAACCGTGTGTTGGATCTCAGCTCTTCCAAGACCCTGTCCTGCCCACACAGCTGACCTTCCCCATGCTCACCCACAGCTTTGCTGTCAATCTTGGCTGCAAATCCTCGGATCTGGCACTTCACTTCAATCCCCGCTTCAATGAGTCTGTCATCGTCTGCAACTCCATGTGCTCCAAAGCCTGGCAGGAGGAGCAACGCGACAAACACTTCACTTTCCAGAAGGGCTCCAGTGTCAAGGTGAGGGCTCTGTGCCAGTGTGGGATTGTGGGGTATGTGGGGTATGTGGGGTATGTGGTGAGGGAAGCCATGGTTAACACATTCCTCCCACTTGCCTACCCAGCACCTCCCTCTGCCTTTACTGCTCCCTCATCCTCTGTCTTTCTGGTTCTGATTGCTATTTCCACCCCTTCAATTCCCTATGCTTTCTGGATGTTGGGGAAGAGGTGGAGAGGTGGCAGCTTTGGGGAACGATCCCTTTCATTTGTGATGATCGTTGATGAGTTCCTGTTCTGTTTGACCATGTTTATGGCTGACACTCCTTTTCCCAGGTTGTGTTGAGGACAGTAAGGCAACAGGTTTATTCTACCCTGTTCAGAGCAGGTCTAAGCCACATGCCATATGGAGAATCAATGGAAGCAGCACTTAGGTTTAAGTGCTCCGAGTTTACAACCTGAGTAGTTGAAACAGCCCCGGGAGAGATCCTGTCCCCAGGTCACAGTCTGGTTTACAGCTCAGATCCTCAATACCAACTGCTCATTTCCTGCAGCTCCCCCAGCCCAACCCTCAGCCCTGGTCTGACGCTCGCATGTAGCAGTTGTGCCTTTGGAGTGGATGCTCACCTCCTACTCTCCTTCTTGTCTCTGATTCCTACCCTCCCTCCCCTCTCCTAGCTCGTCGTTGAATTCCTGGGAGACAAATTCCGGGTGAAACTACCAGATGGGCATGAAGTGGAGTTCCCCAATCGGCATGGCTATGACAAGATTGACTACTTGAACATTCATGGAGGATTCAAGGTCACCTCCTTCAAGACAGAGTGATGGGTGCCGCTTCCTAGCTCCAATAAAAACCCAGCTGGGACTGCTTGCTCCAGCTGCTCTGGCTTCCGTGAGGTCTCTGGCTCTGTGGCTCTGTGCAAGCCAGCAAAGAGAGAGCTTTTTCCAGCAACAGGAAATAGCTCCCAGATAAGGCCAGGTACTTTTCCAGATCAGACCAGGATGTGGGGTTGACCAAATAGCACACAGGGCAAAGTAGGCTGTAGGTGGGGTTCAGGAGGAGGAGGAGGAAGAAGATGGGATGCAGTTGCTCAGGGAATGCTTGTGTAACCTCTTCACAATGCACCATTTCTTCTTGCACCCACATTTTTGGGAAGGAGGGACGGGAACAAAAGCACTGACGTGAGCAATGTGGCATTCGGTGCCACAAAAGCGCATAATTAAAGGTTTGGGAACCTCAGGGCATGGCTTCGCTGTTTCCTCTTGGCTGCCTGCACTGGCAGGCAGGAGGAAGGGCTGCCATGCCCTCCTGCCAGCGTGGTACCAGGTGAAGCTGAGACGGGAGCTCAGATGTGCCCCCGCACTGGCATTCCTGGCAGTGATAAGGGGTTGTCTCCTCTGGCTTCCCACCTTATCTCGCCTAACTTATCTGCCGGTGCATTCCAGCTGGGTTACCCATTACTCCGACATTGCCATGCCGAATCCTGCTCAGAGGGAAAGTGAGGCAGGGGAGGGCATTGTGGAAAGAGGAGAGGGTTTTGGCTGGGTTAGACAGATCCTGTGTGTGTCCCTCGCACGAGACTGCAGGCTATTACTGCTGGTTATCTGACGCTGCTGCTGTAATCTAAAAGTGTCTTGCCAGTCGCAGGGAGAGAAGGCGGGCCTGAAGCATGCTAGGTCAATCCTGTTCCCAAAGTCCCCGGGGAAGGAGAATGAAATATGCAGAAAATGAGGAAACAGAGAGATCGCAATGCCTCCAACAGCGCTGGGAGGGAGGACCGGGGAGGTCTGAATGTCAGCGTCACCTCCTTGCCCTCACTGGTAAAGCCCTAAGGGATGTTTATGTGAAACAGAAAACTTCAGATGAGATGAATCATAGAATCACAGAATGGCTTAGGTTGGAAGGGATCTTAAAATCTGCCCAGTTCCAAGCCCCTGCCGTGGGCAGGGCTGCCCCCCACTAGATCAGGCTGCCCAGGGCCCATCCAGCCTGGCCTTGACTGCCTCCAGGGATGGGGCACCCATAGCTTCTCTGGGGAGCTGTGCCAGGGCCCTGCCTCCTTCTGAGTAAAGAATTTCTTCCTAACATCTAATCAAATTTCCCCTCTTTTAGTTAAAAGCCATTCCCCCTTGTCCTGTCAGTATCAGACCATGTGAAAAGTTGATTTCCCTCCTGCTTATAATCTCTCCTCAAGTACTGGCAGGCTGCAATGAAGAATTCCCAGAGCCTTCTCCAAGGTAAACAAGCTCAGCTCCCTCAACCTTCCTTCATAGGAGAGATGCTCCAGCTGTTTGACCATCTTCATGGCCTCCTCTGGGCCAACTCCAACAGCTCCACATCATTCTCCTACTGGGGATGAGAAATGAGATGATGAGATAGGATGAGAGCACAATAGAAGAGCATCTTACAGCAAGCCTGGTCCAAGGGAAGGTGGCCCTACTGCTGCCCATCCTCTCTGCTTCCCCAGTGCTCTTGCCAGCTTTGAGAAGGGCACCCTGACCTGCTATGGGGTGCCAATGAGTTGCTTCTGGGCTGGGGAGGAAGTTTTCTTCCTCCTGTCTTCCATGTGCTGAGTGAATCCAGGCATCCCGGAGGTGCTGGGAAATCCCACAGGGCTGGGACCAGGGTGGCAAACATGGAAGATGATAAGGTTGCTGCAACTGAGGGAGGGAGGCACCAGAGAAGTTAGTATCAAAACTGCTTTAATAAGGACAATAAGTGCATGGGGTACAGAGTGGAGGCAGAAAGGCTATTCCACAGATGTGGGTCTTTGGTCTGGAGCTTGTGCTACAGTCCGAGAAGCAGAGAGCAGGGGGAGCTCATCCTGAAAGCCAGCTCCCTGGCATGGGCCGGGTGCTGATCCTGCATGGCCCTGCTGAGTGCTGGTGGTTGGAGCTGGGGATGTGTTGGCACCACTCAGGGAGGTTGAGGGAGGAGGGTTTGCCTGTGATGGCTGCCTGGCTCCCACGTACAACACGCGCACCCTGGAGCCTCTTTATTCTGCAGAAGGACTGGGTGGCGGGCGAGCCATGTAGGAGCGCAGCCCAATGGCATCTCCCCCCACCGCACACCCCCGTCTGTCCTGGAGAACAAGGAGGGTGCTGTGAGGGTCCCTCCGGTGACCTCAGCCCCCGAGCATCTCGGCTCCACGCCACAGCACAAAGGCACTTCTGTGCAGGGCAGCGTGGGGGCCGCTCGTCCCAGGGTGGCCGCGTCACCCGGGGATGCTCGATGAGGGGCATTGAGCATCCTCCACGTGTGCCCCTAGGACAAGGCACTCTGGAAAAATGGATGTGTGTGTGGGGGACGGGGAGAGAGGCAAGAATGGGGAATAATGGCTGCAGAGAGGGAGTCTCCTTGTTCCAAGATGGGATGAAGGGGAGTTTTTAGGACATGAACTGCAGAATTTGGTGCCCAGACAGTCTCACCTCCAGCAGACCACAAAACTTCTCCCTCTCCCTGCTGCAAGGGTTGGACAACGAGACTTTGTCAGTGATGTCCAGCAGCAGGAGGCAAGGGGAAGGTCCCCTGCGAGAGGCAGGAATGCTGGCCACGTGCCTGGAGCATCCATTGCCACCTCCATGGACACCACTGCCTTCTCAAGACAGGGCTTTGTGTCAGGGTTCAAGCCCGGTGCCTGTGAGCTCTCTCTCTGATCTGTCTGTCATCGCTGCTTTGTTTCCTGAGCAAATTGTTTGCTTGCTGGGAGGATGCGGGATGGGGTGGGAAGGGAGTCAGGGGTTTCTTTGGCACGCGGGAATGTCCCTTTGACACCTAACGGGGAAGGAGAAGGGCTGCAGCACGGCACGCTGCAATGCACAGCCCTCACCCATCCCTGCAGCACCCTGCCAGAGCTGGGGGGGCCCTGGGGGAGATGGGCTCTCCTCCTGCCCCCCTTGCACTCCACTGCCCTACGATGGAGGCCAGGAGGTTGCCTGCCAGCTCTGCCACCAGCTCGTGGGTGGCATCTGGAGGTGGGGGACGAGGAGGAGGGCGAAGACCATGGTGCTCTTGTCTTTGGAGGTGGGGCCATGACAGTGGGACGGCCATTCACACCTTGACTTCATCGTCCTCCTCCTCCTCGTCGGCATACTCGAAGGAGTTGCTGCGGCCCCCCCGAGTGCCAACATACCCCTCCTGCAGGCTGGGGAGCTCATCCTCCTCCTCCTCCTCTCCTTGGTCCCAGGTGGCCTGTGGGGACCGTCTTGCTGCTGTCACCTGTGACCGCCACAAGCTGCTGCTGGGGCTCTCCCAGGCAGCCTGTGTCCGGGCCTGCTGGGCACCCTCGCCCTGCTCCGAGCTGCGTGGGGTGCTTGTCCCCCCATAATGGCGAGCCAGGACCTGGGCTGCCCGCTCAAACTCTCCCGCCTCAATGGAGCAGTCATTCCAGTGCCTCTGCCATGGAGTCCCTCCGGGCGCTGCCCCTGGCCCCGAGGCCCGGGCTGGGTCCTCTCTGGCCTGCTCAATGGCATGTGCCTCTCCGTTGGCATGGATGGACAGTCCCAGCAGCGAGCCAGCCTGCCCAGAGTGGTCCCAGAAGCTGGGTTTTGCCTTCAGCTCTCCGTGCGATGTGCCTGTTCCTGGAGGGACCCCGTCCTTGGTCCCCTCGCTGTGTGGGAGCACACGGCTGCTGGGCAGGTCTTTGCCATCCTCTGCTACCTCGCTCCCATTGGTTTCAGAGAAGCTCATCACCTGGAGGAGTTCACTCATGAGGGAGGGCCCCAGGTCCAGGCGGAAGGAGAGCAGGGAGTCCGAGCGCGCCAGCTCCTCTTCCCCAGGGAAGGTGCTCTCCTGGGCCTTTTCCAGGCGAGGGACGCGGGGGATGGTGCAAAATCCAGACTCCAGCCCTGCAAGGGAGAAGTGATGGCTGGTGAGCACAGCTAGGGTGCCATGGTGGGAGGAAGCCCGTCCTACTTGGCCATGGGACAAGGGATGCTGATGCTGGCACAAGTGGGTGGCACTGGCTCCTGAAGGACGGGCCAGGTTTCCTCCCTTATTGGGCCCACTGGCCCTAGGCTGCTGAGGCCCGGTGAGCAGTGGCATCACACTACTGCATCCTGGGGATGCTATCTCCAAAGCCCAGAGCAGAGGTCTCCAGGGGGGCACCAGGCTTGGTGCAAGGCTGATGGGAACAGAGCCAGGCAGGTGGGACCAGGAGATGGCAGCATTGCCTCAGCTTGCCTTTCCCTCTGAGCCCAGCCATGTCTCCTGGCTACCGCCAGCCCCCAGACCCTCCCAACACCTTCTACCTCAGCCCATGGAGAAAAATGGAGTCACAGCCCAGTGCTGTGAGGCCAGAGAAGAGCCACACAGCTGTCTCATCCACCTGCCCCACAGCCCTTCCCAATGGGTCCCTCCTGAACGCTGGCCAGCAGGAGGGATGTGGGCACAGTGGGAAAGGGAGGGACACGTGGAGATAGATGGAGGGATTGGCAACACTGGGGACTGCTGGGGGCTGAAGGATGGAGGTTGTGCTGTGGCATGGGCATTGCCACACTGTACCAGCCCCACGGAAGCTGCTCATGGGGAAGTTGTGGGGCTGGGGGGACAGGAGGGCATCTGGGCACCAGCCACCACCCCATGCTGCACTCACCGTAGGTCTGGTGCGTTTTGGAGAAGTTGTTGGAGGCACTTTTAAAAGAGAACTTGCTGGTCAAGCCATCATCGCCGTCGTACGTCACCTCGTTGAGCTGCGGCAGCGACACAGCGTTCTTGATGATGGGTGAGATGGCCGGGGGCTCAGGAGAGGCCCCCACCTGCCCGCTGCCCCGCCTCCTCTGCGGTGTCCGGCGGACGTGCCGCAGCGTGCGGGTGAAGAAGTTGTTGGCTTTGGCTGTCTCGGCCCCACCATGGTTGCTGAGGAAGGAGGTGTCCCCAAAGACGTCCCCGCCTCGCCCCACGTGCATGGTGTGCCGGAAGTCCCCCAGCGGTGGGCTGATCATGTCCGGCGTCAGCTCCGACTTCAGCCGCCGCTTGCCATGGGAGCCCGACACCCAGCTGAGCACTGGCAGCTTCCCCAGGCTCATCTTGCGCCTCCTCGTGCCCACGCCTTCTGAAGCCCCAAAAACCAGCTTCCAGTGCTGGGGTGGCCTGTCACATCCCCATCGCCAGGGGGAGCAGATCGCCTTGGCTTTAATCTGGTGGCAATGCTGCCTGGGCCGTGTCCCTGGGGCCCTACGTTACAGTCATGAAGTCACCCAGAGCGAGGATGTCCTGGCAGTTGGTGGTCTTGGCAGGGATGAGTCCTTCCACGGAGCAGTGGGTGCTGCTTTCTCACTTGGTGATGAAGATGGTGGTGGCACGTTGATGTCCCCAAGGGGGTCTGCAGTCACCCCAGATTCTGTTGGAAGCTGCACCTGGGGCTAATCTGATGCCTTCTGCTGTGGGAGCTGGTGCACAGGTGAGTGCCTGGAGCTGTAGGGTGGCAGAGAGTGAGTTGGTTCCCTAAAGAAGACAAGAGCGGAGGTGAAACCCTCGGAGAGGATTTTCCCAATCCTGCTGGCTGTACCCCAGGAACAGTGGGGCTGAACGGCTCTGGGGGTGGTAAGGTTAAAAGGCGTGCATGAGCAGCAGTGGGGAGGCTGTCCCCAGCTGTGTCCCTTGCCTGGTACTCCTTATGGGGAGAAAGGAAAAGCGTCACCAGGAATGTGCCCTTCCCTCTGCCCGCTGCAATCCTGGCTGAGGATTTCCTCGCCATGCCCTGCCCATGGGATGAGAAACCTCTCCCTGCTTCGTGCAATTCAGACGAACCCTTCAGCAGAGGGTGAGGCCCGAGGACTGCGTGGTTCTCAGGGAGGAGGGGGAAAAACGCGTTATTTGTGTATTGGTTTGTTTGTGCTCCCCTGGCCAGCTCCCCAAGTGCTTTGCTGGGGCGTGGATGCAGCGCTGAGCAGCTGGGCACGGCGGGAGGCAGCAGTGCTGGGGACAGGGGAGGCAGTGGCAGGGCGATGACCGCAGGGCTGTGTGGCCCCTGTGGGAAGAGGCCAGCAGGGAGGACGTGGGGATCTGCACGGCTCCAGCAGCATGTGTGGCAAGAGCAGGATGGGGAAGGGAGAGTGGGGGTGCCCAGAGTGGTGGGGGGTACCCAGAGCATTGGTGGCCTCCTGGGCACAGCTTTGGCACAGCTTTGGCTGTGGGGACACATTCCTCCCTGGGCTCAAGGGCTGGCGACGAGGATGGATCAGAGTCCCTTTATCAGCAAGGCTGGTTGTCGGGGGCAGGATGCCAAGAGGCGATGCACAGGGCTCACATCCCTCAGTCCCTGCCTGCCCAGACCCCCATCGTTGTGTGGCTCCGTCAATCTCCCCCTGCAATGCCGCCCGCCTCCTGGCTGTGTCCCCATGTCACCTTTGAGCAAGTGCCAGGGAGGCCAGGCCTCTGCCGAGGGGGAGCCCTGGGCACTGGGCTGCCCTCCTGGCAGAACACGTGTTTTCGCCTTGCCCTGGCCTTGTTTGCTCACCCGGGGCCCCTCTTATCTGCCAGGGGTTAATGCCTGGGAAGGGAAAACAAACCTCCCCCCGCGGAGGCTGCCACCATTGGCTGCCTCCCTTGGTGGCACTGGTGGGGACAGTGGAACAGTGGCAGCTTCCTGCCCACCCCCAGCCCTGTGGCTCTTGCTGCCCGTGGCTGTGAGAGGCCTCGAGGCTGGGACACAGCAGGCACATGGTGGATTTGGGGTGGGAGAACAGTGGGGAGACAAGTTCCTCTGGCACAAGCCACAGGAGCTGGGAGCAGGGGAAGAACCCTCCCTCCCAGGTCTGAGCTGCCCCATGGACCCCCATGGGGACCCCCCAGAGCTTTTACACCCTCCCCTCTGCCTCTGCTACATCTCTGCCCTCCCTCTGCCCAAGTGTGTTCCTCCATGCCACAGGAGCTCGTGATTCTCAGGGCAAAGGCTGACCCGTGCTCTCCTTTCCTCCACTGGGCAAGGGGAGCCCTGTCTGTCTGTCCGTCTGCCCACCTCCCCATCCATGGCATCCTCTCCCCGCTCCCCACTTGCCTCAGTGTCTGGGAGCCTCCTCCTCCTCCTCCCGCCCTATGTCCCCCCCGAGCTCAGCTGGTTTCCACTGGTTTTCCACCCGCCAGGAATGGCCGGAGCTGCTCTGCTCGCTGGGAAGAGCGGAAACCAGCGAGGGGGGGAAAATAATCCAGATGTCTCGTTGGCTGAAGCTGCAGAAAGCAGCCT
>WBMW01002985.1:398661-414923 GCA_013396635.1 Penelope pileata
CACACCCCAAGGGGACACGCTCCAACGAAGGAGAGGAGATGTTTGGGGTGGTCTCAACAAGGGGGACGAGAGAGTGGAAAGGGCTGTGGGCGGCCAGGAAGCCTTTCCCAGCCTTCCCGAGTGCTGAAAAACTCCCTCCCTGCAGGAGGAGGAGAGGCAGAGGCTCTCAGCTCACTTTGTTCTGGGATGGGGGAAACAGCAGAAACGGGGTTTTGGGAACCATGCAGGCAGGAAGGGGGTGACGGGCTGGGCTGGCCGGGCTGGGGCTCTGCCACAGTCCTGGAGCAGTGCCGGGCAGTGGGCGGACGAGCCCGAGTCCAGCTCCCGTGCTGCCTCCTGCTATGTATATATTTATATCTCTGCCTATAACAAGGGCGTTTTTCCAAGCAGGCACTTCGGGACGTGGAGGCAGTGCTCCAAGCAGTTTCCAGCCATCCCCTCCCTACTCCTTCTCTTGCTCCCAAACCCCCACATTGAGGCTTCCTGGGGTGCTCAGAGCTGGGCGAGAGCTGTAGCAACAGGAGGGGGCCTGGATGCTTTCCTCATCCTCGGGGTCCCCTCCTTGTCCCGCTCATCTCCTCGCTCCCCTCTCCTTGCTCCCGCTTTCCCTTCCTTCCTCTCCTCCCCATTTCCCGTCACATTCCTGCCTTCTTCTCCCTTTCTTTTCCCACATCCTCCCGTCTCCATCGCTTTCCCACCCCTCCCGCTTCTCCCACCTCCTCACCCCCCTCTTACCGCCCTCTCCCCCCTTCCCTTCTCCTCCAAAACATCCCTGGCTCTCCACACATCCGTATCCAAACTTTCAGGCTTTACCTCTTACGAACCAGGGCGACTTTTTTTTTTGTCCTCTCCTCCGGCCGAAAAGTTGGGAGACGCTCCCAGTGCGTCCTTCTGAGCCAGTTGGGAGGGCAACCAGCACCACGTCCCAGCAGGGAAGGGGAAGGGGAGGTGTGCCCCCCTTTTCCCACGCCTGTGCCTCCAAGCTTAGCTCCCTTTAGGCTGCTCTCTGGGTGCCTGACGCCCCGGTGCCACGGGAGCGAGGGAGCGAAGCTGGCGGGGAGGGGACGGGGGAAGGAGGGGGCGGGCTGCGGCACCGCCGAGCCAATCCTCGTCCCGGCACGGAGACCGGAGAAAATGAGATTTATTCCAACTATCCAGGACAGAAAACTTCAGGAACTTCTCTGCCTCCCCCCCTCCCCTCCCTGCTTCCCCAGTGCCATTTCCTTTCCTCCAGCATTGGCTGTCTCCTGCTTGCCCCGGCTGCTCACTCTGGTGAATTTGGGGGAAGGGGAAAGCCCAGGTCTGTGCTGAGCCGGCTGGGGAAGGCTGGCAAAGGAACTGAGTTTGTCTGAGGTGTGTGAAAGCCCTTGTGATAACATGGGGTCATCCCAGACCACGTCGGATGGGAAGTCCCCAGTCCCTACAATACAGTGCTGCCAGCTCAATGGGGAGAGAGACCCCAAGTCCAGGGGTGTGCAGCCACGCCGGGACCTCTGGGCAGTGTTGGGGTGAGCACTGGCAGAGCCTCCCTGAAGGCAGTGTGGGTCAGATGGGCATCACGGGCTCAGGACAAGCATTACAAGGTCAGGACAAGCGTTATGGGATCAGAACAAGTTATGGGGTCAGGACAGGCGTTATGTCAGTGCCACTGCGGGGGGAGGTGGCACTGAGTATAATCGAGGAGGTGACATGAGTTTCTTCCCACCTATGGTACACCACATCCCTCTGGCATTGCTCTTCTTTGCTTTGTCCCTAGATGATCACGGGGCAGAAGACCCTATCAGTGCCACCGAGTGCTGGTGGAGCTGGCATTGCCAATGTCCTTGGTGGCCCCACGGCCTAGAGATGGGGCTTGGTGGCTCTGCTTGGCCAGACACCAGCACTGTTTACAGCTCTGTGCAGGAGAAGGGAGGTGGCTCCACTAGCGAAGGCGAGATGAGACTTGTTGGGGTGAAGCCGAGCCTGGCTGAAGGGATGACAAGATGTCTGCAGAGATGTCAAAATGGAGCCTGGCCTCTCGCTCAGCTCAGGTGGCCACTGCTGGGGTGCCCTGGGCAGGATGGGCACTGCGTGCTTGGCCATACAGCCCCAGCTCTGCTCGCTTCTGGAGGGAGGAGGTGGTGGCTTCTCACCCCCAGGACCGCCACTGCTGGTGGAAGGGCTGCTTGAACCTCTCCTGGGACTCTAGCTTCTTGAGGATTGTCATTCCCAGTGAAGAACCCATAGCTGGGTGCCGTGTGCGCGCTTGTGATAATGAAGGGGAGTTCTTAGCTGGAGATAGGCTCCGTGCCACTTCCCAGGGGCTGTGGGCAGACCAGCTTGGTGTCTTGCTCATCGCTCAGAGCAGCGGTAGGGTTTTGGCACAGCATCAGACTCTCAGCCTCAGGCTTCTCCCCTGTGAAATGGGACAGTGGCATTTTCTGCCCTCCACGAAGGCCAGATGCGATGGGAATGATGAGTACAGAACATTCTGGGGGTGTTTCTAGAGGGTCTGCAGCTTGGAGGGAGATGGGAGCTCAGGTATGAGGGAGACTGAGTTGTGCCAATAGTGGGGAAAGGAGAATAAACCATGACCTACTCCCTCCCTGTTTGCCAGAGCTACAGCGGGCACCTCTTCCCATATGTCCCACTCAGAGGAAACCAGCAGGGTGGTGGGAGAGGCAGGGAAAGGCGCTTTCTTGAGCTCTCCTCTCTCTGCAATCTCCCAGGGCATCTCTGCCCCCAGCCCTGTCCCGGTGCCCTGCGGCGGGGAGCAACGGCCGACTGCTGGGGAATGCAGAACAAATCTCTTCCAGATGGGGCAGGGGCCATGCTCAGCTCCTCGTGGGTCGCCTCCTCCTCCTCTTCCTTATCCTCCTTGCCTGTGCTCAGAGCATCCCTGGGCACGCTCCGTTTCCAGGAAAGTGTCTGGAAACCCCCCCTCTCCCACTCCACAAGCTGTGTGGTTTTGTGGCTGTGCCAGCCGGGCTCTGAGCTTTGTCCCTTTAGGGATGGCATTGGGGCGTGCTGGAGACCTGCAGGGGACATGCAGCTCCAGGACCCAGCACCCATCCCAGCCACTGGGCACAAAGTGATGTGGATCAGCCCCACCAGCTGTACCCTAACTTGGGCTGTGTCTTTCCTTTATCATCCTCTCCAAACCCTCTCCTTGCATATTCAGCTGCTTGGAAAGCAAATCTGTATAATCCTGCCTCCCAGCCTCTCCTCGTGCTGTACATCTGCCTAAGCTGAGAGATGCGGTGGGTCTGGATGGTCTTGCAGAGCCACTGCAGCACCCATGGGTGCCCCGGGCAATAGCAGGGGACCTGGACCCCTCCCAGCCCCATCACCTAGACACCCAGCTGCCTCATTTACCCGCAGTCACCCCCGCCCTCCATCTGTCTGCAGCCTCATGCCCCAGGCAGTGCTACCCGTCTCGCAGAGGCCGGCTATCGGGCTTATCAGATGGGTGGCCCCGCAGCTCTGCGGGTGCTGCTGCTTTGATTCCTGCAACATCAAAGATGGGGCTGTGCAAGTCGTCCCCCTCCTCCCTGTGCTCCTCCCTCGGACTGGAGCCTCGCAGGTTTTAAATGTCCTTAGGAAAGCAAGGGACTTGGGGACATGGGGAGAGCCCAGCTCCTGGCGTGGTGGAGGAGGTGGTGAAGCCTCCTGAGCCCCATCCCCAGAAATTTCCCAGGGAAGGAGAGCAGAAGGGCGGGCAGGAGGGAAGGGGCGCCTGCTCGGCACACGAGCAGCAGATATCCTGTTGCTGCCTGGGCTCCCTGGCTCATATTTCCTCATTAACTGGGAGCGCCGCTCGTTTGCGGGCGACTTCCAGATGTTTCCATTCTCCTCGCAGCAGCCGCGAGGCCGCATACCGCGCGGGCTGGGAGGTGCTGCTGGCATCCCCCCGCTGCTGTATGGGGCTGTGCATCCCAGTGTGGGTCCAGGTCCCCTCACCCTGGCATTGTGTTGGGCAGTCTTCAAGGGTGGCACATCCCATGGTGGGGGATGGATGAACCCTGCGTGGTGAGCTTTAGCATCTGGCTGTTGCTTCCCCAGCTCAACCCATGGTTTCTCTGTAGGGATGGTACTCCCTGAACCTGGCGATGATGCTGGGGAGAGGGATGGGGCCTGTGGTGTTCCCAGCACCCTTGTGCTGCAGGGGGATGGCTGTGCAGACAGCAGCGTGGGGCTCACATAAGGAGGGGTGGTCTGACAGCATAAGGGCACATTTCTGATTTCCCTCTGCCCCGGAGCAGTGGGAAGCCAAGGGAATGGGATCGACCGTGTCCCACTTGTGGGGTATGCAAAGGAGGAGGTGCTTCTCCCCAGGGAGCTGGGCCAGGAATGCAGAGCCTTGGGGTTTGCCAAAGCCCAGGAGGAGGTAGGGATGAGTTCCCAGGCTTGCTGGTGGGCTGCCTGCCCGCCCTCTGCCCATCTCCTCCTATCCCAAATGTTTTCATCCTCCTCCCTCCTCTTGCCCATGGCTTTCTCCTCATGTTCTCATACATGTGGGTGTGCTGTGGGTGGAGGATGGAGGGAGATGCAGACCCTGGAACAGAAGGGAGGGAAGGGGTGCTTTGGGACATGGCTAGGAGCAGGATGGGGTATGTGGCATAAAGCAGAAGCAATCCTGGAAACAGCTGCCTATGGCCTGGAAACACCTCTGTGATTCTGTGCGCTGCGAAAGGAGATGCAAATACCTATATAAATATGGATATTACCTCTCCCACCACCTGATTCTCCAGTTCCTTTTCACAAACCTCATGGAGGTGTAGGAGGGACCTGGGGGTGGGTGCAGGCAGCAGTTTGCCTCCCTGCAGAAGCTACGGTGAGGAGCAGCTCTCTGCACGTAGGGGCTTCACTGGGTCTGTGCCCTTCCCAGCTTGGTCCCCTGGGCTGGATAAGGAGGAGGAGCACATCTGTGGGAGTTCAAAGGAATAAAGGGAAAGGGGAGCTGGGGGTCCCCAGAGAAGGGAATGGGTCCCCGGGGTTGACATGGCATGAGAGAGGGGACTGTCACAGGATGAGGGACGTGTCCGTGGAGACAATGGGGAGCGAGGCGTGGGGATGAGGGAGGGCACAATGTATGGAAGGAAGGCGGTGTTGTGGGGATATAGGGAAGGAGGGATGGGGATGAAGACATGAGTCATCCATGGGTCGAGAGGGTTTCTGTGTGTGAGGAACCTGCCCTGGTCCAAGGGAGTGGGTGGAAGCAGGGCCTGGACAACTCTTTAATCCTAATGATTTTGCCTGTCCATCTAGCCTGCATATTTTTGGCCACGGAAGGAAGGGGGTGGGGTGCAGAGGCAGCTAAAAATAGGGGTGTCCCTGCCCATTCCCCCAAGGCGGGCATCCGTCTGTCTGTCTGCCCGCCTGCGGGGCTGCTGCAGGATCTGGAGGAGGGGAGCAGGCCCGGCCTCCTCCCCAAAGAGTCTGGCTCTGCTTTTGTTTGTCTCTGGGCCCTATGGGGACAGGAAGAGGCCGCGGGGCCGGGAAACAATGGCTCATTCTCTCGGCGTCAGCGCCTGGCCAGCAGCGATAGGGGACGCGGGCTCCTGGCCAGGACGCAGCACGGCCTCGGCCGCCCCAAGGAGATGGTGGGGGATGATGCCAGGAGGACTGGTGGGACATGGGCTGCCTTCTCCAGCCTGCCTCTCTGCCCCACTGCACCCCACACCAGGGGTGGTCTCATGTAGGTGCACCCCGTGGAGGAGGCGACGGAGGTGATGGCTGCCACCCAGCGAGTGGTGGGAGCTGGCTCTGGGGCAACACCTCCCTTGTCCTTGGCCCTGTGCAACCTGCAGGAGTGGTGTGTGGACATATTTGTCACCCTGCAGTGGGAATGCCCTCAGCTGCTGCTGGGGAGGTGCTGCGTCCCCACTGCCCTGGCTGTCACCATGCTGGCTGGGGCGGTGGCACTGGGGCAACTCCCTCCCTGCTCTGAGAAATGGCCAAGGAACATGGGTGAACATGTGCTGCAGGGTGGGTGATCGACCCTCCCATCCCACTTCTTGCTTGTCCAGACCCTCCTCATCCTGTGGCAGCACCATCTGTGCCAGAGCTGCCTCTCCATGGCCAACAGTGGGGGTGGCAGGGGTGCGAGGAGGCAGGGCTGGCACCCGAGGTGGGGCAGAGGTCAGGAGGTGTTCTGCAGAGGTTGGGCAAGGAGGAGAAAGGAGCACTTCCCTGTCTCCAGACCCCTTCTCAAGGTCTTGGATGCTTGGGGCTGAACGCCTGCCAGGGCTCCTCTTGTTTACTCAGATGGGAGCTGACACATCCAAGGTCTCTGCTGACTCCACTTTCCCACATGCTGCTGCCGGGCGCATTCCAGGGCAGAGTGGAAGTCAGCGCTGAGGCATGCGAGAGGACTCGGTTCAGGGATGCCACTCTGCACCTCTGGCCAGGCAGCAGGGAGCGGGCACTGAACATCACCTCTGCCTGTCATTGGGGCTTTTACGAGCTGGGGCTGGCATGAAGCCCGGTAGGAAAGCGTGGATGGGGAGTTGGGGGATGCTGGCAGCAGGGCTGGGTTGTCACTGCCACCCAGAGATCTGTGCTGGGCTCTGCAAGGGTGAGCGTGAGCTGAGGGAGTGGCTGCTCCTCACTCTTGTGCACACGCCTCCTGGCCTGGCATGAATGCTTTTGGTTTTAGGAGGGAACACCACAGAGCTTTCATAACTAAGCACCAGGAGATAAAGAAGGGTTTGCAGGGCTGGGGCCAGGGAGCTGCACTCACCCTGTCATCTTGGCCGCACTCTCCTCTGACACGTGTGCGGTCCCAGGGATGCTCCGACCTCTGTCAGGGGATCTGTCACCTCTGCATCGCTCAGGCTGCTGGAGAAGGACCATCATGACCTCTGCTTCCCGGGCTGGCCCACAGCGGCTCCTTTACGCCCAGCCCCAGTGTCTGGAAGAAGGGGCCTCATCTCCTTGGCTGCAGCAGGAAACTCACAGCCTGGAGGTCAGGGGCCGGTGGCACTGTGGGGCCAGCTGCCCAGCACAGGGGCTTGCATCATGCTGGGGAGGAGGAGGGGGAGAGCCAGGCTTTTCCTGTTTATGTGACTTAACAGACCCCCAAGAAAGGGAAAGGGCTTGGAAAGCGCCTTGCTCTTGGGCAGGATCCAGTGAGCGCTGGGGGCTGCGTCCCTGCAGGAAGGCACAGCTCCTTCCCAGAGTGCAAAGGCATCCAGATCCTGCACCGTAGAGCAGGGGTTGCTGGGGTCAGGTCGAGAGGGGAGGCTGGGGCTGGCTCCCTGGGAAGTGAGGCACAGCTCCCTCTGCATCCCGTCTATATGTGTTAGCTTTGGGAATGCCAGGCATGGAGGAGTGCGTAGGGGAAATGTTCCAGCAACGCCACATGTACTCAGGATGGCTCCAGCACAGAGCCCATGCAGCACACAGAACCTCCCATGTCATCTGGGGCCACATCCTGCAGGTTGTCTCTGGTAGCCCTGGTGGTGTGTGGAGAAGTAAATAAGGTCCCGGATGTGCTCGCTGCCCACTCTGTCTTCAATCTGCACCAAGTCTGTCAGGTTCTCAGCTTTGGTTTCCTCAGCAGTGCCAAATGTAGGTTGGGGAGTGGGCTGCGCAGACCCACCTCCAGCTCTCCACCTCTGCATAGCACATCCCACCAGGTAACACCAATGGGAGCAGAGGGGAGTTACGGCCCCTTTAGAGGAGAGGAGCTGGTGTGGATCCAGCATCTCCAGGGTGGAGAGACTTGGGAAGGGCCCCAGCGGCAAGGATCAAGGAGCCCCGGCAGATCTGATCTGCGTGGCAGGAATGGGCACAGCCTTTGGCTCCCCACGTCCTTTGCAAGGGCTCCAACAACAGGCCTTGCTGACCCGAAGCTTTTGGGCTTGGCCCTGGCACTTCCCCAGCCACATACTTCTTCAGGGGCCGGGACGGTGGGGTGGTGCCACCCTATGGCTCTGCAGCAGTGTTACAAGTGCGGGTGGCACTTCGCTCCACTTTGCCCTCTCCAGGAAGACTTTTCCCCCTTTTTTCTTTGAGCTCAGTTGTTTCGCTCTCCGTATCCTGGACAAGATTGCCTTTCAGCCATGGGAGAAAGGTGTTGTCCTGGTCCTGCCCTGTAGAAACCCCAGCAACACCTCAGCACGCCTATCTGTTGTGGTTGCATTGTCCTACCTAGGGCAACCAGGTATTCCTGGGGCTGGAAACCACCAAGCTGGGGTTTGTTGCCCAAACCATGAACCACAAGGCCAGGTGTGCAGGTGAACTGGGATCTCCTCTCTGGCAATTTCTGCTGGAGCTTTGGTGGATTGCAGGGAGAAAATGCCTTCTCATTAGCAGCCCATGCACTCAAAGCCTCAACTACTGTAGCAGCAGAGAATTTGCCAATCAGTATGATGACATCTGAACTGTTGCTTGTGATTCTCGTTGTCTTGCTGTCATTGGCTCCAGCTGTCCTGCAAACACAAGGCAGGATTTGTGTTCTCATTTGTCTTCACTCCCTTCCTAAGCTAGAGCTCATGTGGGATGGTGGAAACATGCTGGGGCTGGGCGGCTGGCTCCCCCTGGTTAGAGTGAGATCTATGGGCTCTTCATCCTCTAGTCCACTGGAGTCTTCTTGGAGATGACATCTCTCCCCCAGGGAAACCTGACATCCCTCAGGGTTGGAGTAGGAGTGTTTTGTTTGCTCTGACCACACAGGTGTCCACACAGATGGTAAATGGGCAGAGAGATTGGGATGGAAGGGGCCTCTTCAGGACTGTTTGAGGTCTGGGGGAGGCCACAGATGGGATGGAGGGAAGGTGACTGGTATGTGCAGGAGTGCAGAGGAATGGCTGGATGCCACAGAGATATCTAGATACGCTGACTTCTGTCCTTCGCAGTGCCATCATCGCTGTCTGTAGCCAGCCTGTATCTAAGGCAGACCTCATTCATGGTGACCTTAGCCCCAGGGAGAAGCAGTGAGAGCCAGGGAAGGACAGACAGCCCATTTCCATCTGTTGCCAGCAATAGAAGGTGCAGCTGAAGCACCTGTGGGATCCTGAGAGACCATGGGGAAATGGCAGGGTCTCAATTCAGGGTGTTTGCGGGATGCTAGTTGGGGAGGGTATCATTCTTAAGCCCTGTTTTTCAGGATAGCACCGAGGCCATCTTGCTTTGCATGTTGGTTTACATGAAAATTTACTCCAAAACTTTTTCCCAAGATGTGGAAGACAGTCCCTTCTTCACATTTCTGTTTGGCATCCTAGTGTTTCCAAGGGCTGTGTGAGGCACCCAACAGCTGGTTGAGGTTGGTGTGGTCACATTGACCTCTGGTGGCTGCAGCCTCAGCGTGCAGGGAAAACACGGCGGAAAACCAGATGGGTATGGTGAGCTGCTGAATACTGCAATTAAAATGTAGTTGGCTTTGGTCCTTCTCCGGGCTCCTTCCCTCACAACTTTTGGGAGCAGGGCTGACATGGGAGAGGTGTGCAAGGAGAGTTCCAGTCCCATCCCATTGGCACGGAGGCCCATGGGGCAGCTGGGCAGCTTTGGAGCGAGGAAGCCAACCTTAGTGACTTGAATCCCATGACCCTCCTCTAATTCAGCTCTCACTTCTCCACCCCACACACCTGGATGCCTTGATGAGGACGGAGATGTGTTGCCAATACCTAGCCAAGAAGCTCCCACATGCTTCTGCCTCTTTTAGCTCCAGGCAATGGGTGTATGCGTGAGGGGGAGGAATATTGAAGGAAGTGCTCGCTTGTTTTCCTATCTTCACACACATACGTGCATTTCCTTCCTGCCATGAAGGCCACTCATCCTTTTTTGGGTGCTTCTTCCCCCTTTTCTGCAGTTATCTGCATCACCATGAAGGGAGGAAACCACTGCTGTCCTGATGTGATCCTGAAAAGCGCTGGGGAGATGAGCAGGCAGAGCCCTTGCAAAGGCTTTTAGTACAAGCCCTGAGCTCCACAAGTGGTAGTAGGAAAAATAAAAGTGTTTTATTTTTTTGGTGTGTCTCACCTGGTGTGAGACAGTGTGTGAGCTGATCAGACCAGACTGGAGCTGAGAATTCTGTTTCACGACATCTTCTGAACGTTTATTTGTGTTCCTCTGTGGAACAAAAATAATGTGTTTTGTGACACAGCTTGGTGTTGGGACAGCTAATACAGGGAGGGAAGGTTCAGGGGGGTGGTTTCATGCTCTCTGGACCTGATCATAGAGACCAACTGGAACCTTAGCAAACCTCTCAAAAACCCACTGGAAGATGTAAATCTTCACAAATCACTGGGCTGTAAGAAAAATACAATCATGGAATCACTAAAGCTGGAAAAGACCCTAAGATCACCCAGGCCAGCCGCCAACCCACCCCCATCATGCCCACTGACCCGTGCCCCTCAGTGCCACATCCACACGGTTCTTGGGCACCTCCAGGGACGGTGACTCCACCACCTCCCTGGGCAGCCTGTGCCAGTGCAGCACCACTCTTTCGGAGAATTTTTTCCCAATATCCAACCTGAACCTTCCCTGGCACAACTTGAGGCCATTCCCTCTTGTCCTATCTCTGTTACTTGGGAGAAGAGCAAAGTTTGATGGGAAATAAAAGAACAAGACAAGAAGTATTTTACTGAAGATGTTGTGACTAGGTAGGATGTTTCAGGGCAGCTTTGTAGATACTGTAGTATCATCATCTGCTGAGCGTTGCAGCCACACAATCAAGAGTTTAATTAATTCCTTCCATACCTCGGGCTTTTTTAAAGCTGTTTCCAGGAGGGGGAAAATACTGAGCATCATTTGTTCACGCACTGCCTGGCTTGCTCGCCTCCAAGGTCCCCACTGGTGGGACCTGCACCACAGGACCCCACAGAAGAACCCATGGTTTGTGGGCCACGTATGCTGAGCCCTTCCTCTCTTGGTGGAAACACCGCATGGCTCACCATTTGCTGGCCTGTCATAGGTTTCCTGTGTGAGCTGACAGCGTTTGGAAAGTCTTACCGTGCAACTATTTTGGTCAGGATTTGAGATTAAAAAAAAAACACTCAACCAAAACACAAAACCACCAACCCACTCAAACACCCCAGTGCACAATGTCATTCCTGGCGTGAACTCAACCGTATCAGGGCAGTTGCTGCTACCAATGGAGCCAATTGATACCTGGCTGTGAGCGCGTGTGGTCTGCTGGCACTGGGACAAACTGGGACGAACTGGCCGTTCCCTGGCCATAACATGGACAGGACATCTCCCTGCTCTCAGGAGCTCTCTGTTGGCCTTCAGGGTGGTCTGCAGCTCCAGGGGCACCTGCCCAGCTCTGAGGCTCTACAAGAGGGAGAGCAAGAGATGTGGGAATTGCTCTGTCTGATTTCAGTGCTCTGAGTCACCAAGCACCGCAGCCATTGCCCGTGGGGTCAGGGCGGGTGGAGGAGAAGCTTCCTTCAGCTTGCTTCTGTCTGGGTGAATGAGAAAAACCAAAGCTGTTTGGGGCTTTTGCTGTGACCGTGGAGATCTTATCTTCTATCACCACATAATATCCTGCTCAGGAAATCTTTTCACTGGAGAGAGAGAGACTTACGATGTCTGCAAGAGAATAACTAGCAGGCACGAATTGACACGGCCTGAGTCAGCACCGTTCCCTGCAGGCAGCTTGCTCCTACTTGTTTCTGATCACTCATTTGCAACTGGACGCCTCTGGCTGGAGGTAAGGGCTGGAAGATGGAGCCACATCCCTGCCTGGAGACCCGTCCTGCCCGGAGACCCCACTGGCGGTGCTGCCTCCAGCCTCAGGGAGGGGCTGCGTGGGGGAGGCGGCACTGGGGACCCCTTGCAGGGAGGATGGATGAGTCAGCAGCAAATTCATGCTGCCTGGGGTGCCAGCGGGTGGGTGGGACGGATGCCATGCGAGAGGAGGTGGTGTTTGCCAGAAGCCCTGCGTGTGCTCGGTGTTTGCTCAACGGGCGTGTGGCATCTGCGTGATGCGCAGAGGGAAATGTTGGGAGCGAGCCTCAAAGCTTCTCTCATGTGGGGGTTGTGCTTGACCCTGAAAATAACATGGCAGCATGGGGAAGGGGCTTGCTAAAGGTTCCCTCCCCCAGCAGCACGTTGCCCTGTGGGGACCAGAAGGGATGCATCCACCACCAGGTGAAACTGAGAGATTCATTTTGGGTCCAGGGGGAAACCTACAGCTCCTTTGAGACAGGGTTCATACCTGAAGCTTGTTCTACTCTTTGGCTTCCACCTCCCCCAGACCTCTCCTTGTCCCGGTGGCATGGGACAGGTTTGGGCAAGCTGGCACAGGGCAGAGGTGGGGGCTGTCCCAGGGATGCTCCAGCCCTGCTCCTGGGGTGGCTGTGCCCACTGGGGCTGGGCTGGAGGAAGGCTCCCTGTCCCAGGAGCCCAGGGCTGGGTCAGGCTCAGTCATGCTGCTGGGGATGCCCCAACACCCAGTCCCACCCACGCACATGGCTGAGGACGGGGACCAAAATTAAGACTGCAGCACCTCTTCTCGGCCTGCTTTGGGCTTTCCCCAACCACTCCCATTTTCTCAAAACCCCTTCTATCCAGCACCAGCCCTATACACAGGCGCTTCAGGTTACAATTTCTGGAGCCCCCCCCTTGTTACGCATCTCACCTCCGGTCTGGGGGGGGCAGCGCCCTGCCCACAGCCTCCCCCAGCAGCCAGGGAGGCCAACAAACCATCGAACCCGGCCCGTCGGGATCCGAAACCAGCTGTGTTTCAGAAGAGAAGTTGCTGGCAAGCCACATCCTTCCGGAGAGCAGCTCCTAGCCCTGGGCTGGTGCTGGGTCCACGGGCAGAGCGAAGCCCNGGGAGTGCGGAGCCGGGCGCGGAGCGGGGATGGAAGGTAAGGGGGGATCCCCCTGGAGCCCTCGGAGCCCGTCCTTTCGGCTGCTCCCTTTGTCCCCCAGTGTGGATTTTGCCCCCGAGTGTGGATTTCGCCCCGGAGTGTGGATTTTGCCTGAGCGGTGGTGTTGAGCTTGTTCCTCTTCTCCTCTTCCCCCCTCGCCTTGCTTCCAAAAGTGCCTTCTGAAGGGCTCGGGCTCCCAGCCCGACAGCCAGGAGGAGGGGGGCTGTTCCCAGAGCCCTCCGTCAAGCACTGTGCACAGCAGCTGGGGTTTCACAGAGTAAACATTGGATTTAGGGTGTACAGCCCGACACCGAGGAGCAAGGCTCAGAACAGCACAGCTTCTGTTTCATCCCCCTGCATACTTGTATCCCCGTGGGGAGCAAGCCTGTCCTAGGCGAGAGAGATCAGTCCCTGCCAGAAATGCAGATTATTTTCCTTGTTCAACCTTCTTGTCGGCAGGATGATCCAGATCTGGAGCAGTAGTTACGCTCCTAAGCCCTTTGGTGCTGGAAATCAGACACTTGAGTAGCTTTTGCGGGTTCAGCGGCCCCCTTGCCCTGTTATCCTCCATCCATCTTGAGCCTTTGTATTTCTGCTCAGAGGATTAACTTCTGTGCTGCTCTCTCAGCCATTCTCCTTGCTGTGCTAGTTGGCCATCTGATATCATTCTCAACACAAGAAGAAAAAGAAAGAAAGAAGAGTGTGAGATTTTCTTCCCTCTGCCTTCATGCAACGTGAATCTCTGTGCTGCTGCTGGGGATGTTGGCGTGGCTGGGGCAGAAATCTGCCCTTGGTGCCAGCACCGGTGCAGGAGGTGATGGCACACACTGGGGAGGAGTTGGCTGTAACTTGCCAGCTAAGAGGACCTGTGCAGCTGGTGAAGTGGGCTTTGTTTCTTGAGTTAAAATAGATCATAGAATATTAGAATCTCAGAATGGTTCAGGTTGGAAGGGACCTCAAAGTGCACCCAGTCCCACCCCCTGCCATGGGCAGGGCTGCCACCCACCAGCTCAGGCTGCCCAGGGCCCATCCAACCTGGCCTTGAGCACCTCCAGGGATGGGGCACCCACAGCTCTCTGGGCAGCTGTGCCAGGGCCTCACCACCCTGTGAGTGAAAAATTTCCTCCTAACATCTCACCTAAATTTCCCCTCTTTCAGTTAAAAAGCATACCCCTTGTCCTGTCCTATCCTATATGTGTGTTTGTTGGGTTGATACCCAGGTGGGAGGAGCGCTCTCTGAGGGTACCTGGTTCATCGCAGGGCTTAATGGAGCATGTTCACCCCTGATGTAAGGTCTTTTGTCCCATTGGCTTCAGGGGGTCCCTCTTGCTTTCATTGACAGAGTGATCGCCTTGTTGCTGAGTGTTTGCAGTGCTCCACACCCATGTGTGGAAGATACACGGGAGACACACTTTTGACATGCCCCTTTGGCTCCAGCACCTGCAGCCAAGCTTCTCCGTTGGATGTTGCCCTTAAGAACTTCAATTTGGTCGCTGTTCCTTGGGGGCATGCACAGCGGAAATGGATCCCCAGAGACACCCACCACTCCCACCCCTGCATGAGAGAACGTGAATACTCTTGTCACTGAGTTTCCAGTTCTCAGGAATGGGGATTAAGGGAAGACAGGTGGTGGTCTGAGGGATTTAAGAACACTGCAGGGGTGAAGATGACATCTTCCCCATGCTTCCCACCATATATGCTTCTACATTCCCTATGCCCCACTGCCTTCTGCCTCCTGTGTGTCTAAGGGTGTAGGTGAACACATCAAGATCCTGCTGGACAGATCTGTGTGTAGAATGACTTCTGAAGGATCTGAGTCCTGACTGCAAGACTGAATCATTTGCAGGATCATACCTCATCTTTTTCTCCCACGCCTTTTGCCCTTTGCCCTATCTCTTCTATCTATCTCTTCTTACTCTTTCCTTTCATCCTCCCAGCCCTGGAGAACGCCTCTCTCCAAGCCTGCAGCCTCTCGGAGCAGGAGGATGAAGAAGATGCTGTTTGGGAGAAGATAGAGAGTGCCCGGCACCAGCTGACCCGCTCCCTGAACCCCGCGAAGCTCACCCCGTACCTGCGCCAGTGCCGTGTGATAGATGAGCAGGACGAGGAGGAGGTGCTGAATTCATGCCGATTCCCATGCAAGAGCAACCAGACAGGTGGGAGAAAGCATGGCGATGGGCCTCATTTGTGGGGGCCAACTTGGTTTTGACATACAGGGGATGCTACCCAGCTTGTGGTGGTCCTTCACACTGCAGTGCTGCCCTGGCTCTGCTGTCTCTTCCCCGGCGTGCTCCCACCCCATTCCCTTCCCCAGCCCGTCTGCTTCATGGAGGGAATCAAAATTGGTGGAGATGCTGTCTTGTGTCATGAAGCCTCACATTTTTCCCTCTGGTTTGCAGGGAACTCATCCCAACTCCTTATCCCCTCTTCCAGGTTACCTGATGGACATCCTTCGGCGCCGTGGGAAGCGAGGCTACGAAGCCTTCCTGGAGTCCTTGGAGTTTTACTACCCAGAGCACTACACCCGGCTCACAGGGAGGGAGCCAGTCCAGCGCTGCTCCATGATCCTGGGTAGGGGCAGGTGCTGTCTGCCCTTCAGCTGCTGCATGGGAAGGGCCAGAAATGTGCACATGGGTGTGCGCATGCATAAAACCGTGATTCACGCTCCCTGTGTGCAAGGAACCTTGACAGCTCTGTGCTCCAGATCTGGCAGGGAGGGGACCAAATGCATGTGTGTAATGGACCAAGGGGACCAAATGCATGTGTGTAATGGTCCGTGGTGCCGCAAACACGGGCTGCGCACCTCCGGGAGGCTGTGGCACCCCGCGATGGGCTGCTTTTGGTGTTAACCCCGTTCCAGCAGCCGGGAGCTGATTCCCCTTTGTCTCCTCCAGATGAAGAAGGCCCCGAGGGGCTCACGCAGTTCCTGCTGGTGGAGGTGAAGAAGATGAGGGCTCAGCGGAAGGAGCACCTGCTGAAGGAGCACCAGCTCCAGGCGAAAAACCAGAGCCTGGAGCAAGAGCAAGCGCGGCTGGAGCAGCGGCTGCAGGAGCTCCAGAAGGTGCAGGAGCGTTGCCAGCGGCTGAGGGAGGAGTGGGACACCAACAGCATGGAGCTGCTGAGGCTGAAGGATGAGAACTACATGATGGCCATGCGCTACGCCCAGCTCTGCGAGGAGAAGAACATGGCCGTGCTACGGAGCCGGGACCTGCAGCTGGTGGTAGGGTGCTGGGGTGACGGCTCATCAGTGGAGTGGGGGGGTCCCATGGCCACTATGGGGCTGAGTGGGGTGGCACAGCCCAGAGGGACATAGCCCAGAGAGACACGTGGATAGGGTGGGCAGTGTGGTGCCTCCTCCAGCACTTCGCTGACCACTGGTAGCACCCGATGCCCTTGCACACGCTTTCTGCCCCTTGTGCCTTGCTGCCCACAGCAGCACTTTGGCCGAGATTCTTCCCCCAA
>WBMW01002985.1:414956-444943 GCA_013396635.1 Penelope pileata
CGCTCCGCACCTCCCCACCCACACTCCTCGTCCTCTGCTGACGTTTCGGAGAGTCATGCTGCATACCTGAAAGAATTCATGACACTGCACTCCAGCTGCCAAGCTCTCACCTCCAGCAAACATGCACCCATTTCCTGTCTGGGCAAGGACCAAAGTACTAGAACCCGTTAATAACCCAGCTCCCAGGTGCCTCCTGGCGCTCCCCCCGCCGCTCTTTGCTTCTCACACAGCCCCGCGGTTCTCATTCCTTGCTCCGCTCTGCTCATACCAGGATCCTCCCCTACCTTTTTTCTGCTGCTCCTGTCCATGCCAGCAATCCAGACCTCCTCTGAGCAGAGGGGTGAGCTGCTTGTGGGTAACTGGGGTGGGGAAACCTCCCTGGAAGCCAGGCGGACCCCAAGCTCCTAGCCCACCTTCCCCTCCCAACAGCTGCTGGGGCTGGGCTAGCACAGGCATCCTTGTCACCCAGCACTGTCTCCAGTGCCATGTTGGTGGAGGAATGTGAGAGCAAGCAAGGGTATGATGATCATGGAATCATAAAGGTTGGCAAAGACCTCCGGATCACCTAGTCCAACCGTAATGATGCCTCTCTGCTGTCCTCAGCTACAGGTCCTGGCAGCACACCTGGGCTCCCCGGTCCACCCAGGGTCAGGGCAACTGCACTGTGGATGCCCCAAGGTAGCAAGAAAGTTGTTGCACAAAGAGAAGACCTGCAGACTGAAAGTGCTTATGCAAAAATGTGATGCATGTGCTCCCTCCTCCTCTGCTGCAGGGAAAAGCTTTTATGTGCAGTGCATGTTCTAGCCAAAGGATTCTCCATGTGGTTGCCCAGCCCTTGTTTTCCTTACCTTCAGGCTCTTTTTCTGCCCAGCTTCCTTTCTGCTCCATGCTCTGAGGTTCCAGGGCACGTGTGTCAGGCTGTGTTTGCTCCACGGCTCACAGGTGGACCAGCTGAAGTGCAAAGTCACCAGCCTGGAGGAGGAGTGCAGCCTGCTGAGGAAGCAGGCCTCCACCGTGCCCCAGCGGGAGGCAGAGGAGCAGGGCCAGCCTGACGCCGTGTCCGAGCTGCAGGCTGAGAACCAGCGGCTGACAGCGTCGCTGCAGGAGCTGCAGGGCATGCTGCAGGTACCCAGTGGGGCAGAACCACGGGATGGTTTGAGTTGGGAGCTCTGGGTCCATCTGGCCCAACCCCTGCTCCAGCAGGGACACCCAGAGCAGGGTGCCCTGGCCCACCTTCAGGTGGGTTTTGAAGGTCTCCATGCTGCAGTAATGATGCTGGCAGCTGTGGTCTGCCTGTTGCTCAGCTGCTGGTCTGGAGCTCCCTGGGTGCTGGCAGTGTGGTGATGGCACTTCCTCGCTCCCAGGCTCCAGGCGAGGTGCCGGTGCCAGGCTCTGAGCAGATCCTGCTGGACATCCTGGAGCACGACTGGAAGGAAGCCCAAGACGATCGGCAGGACCTCTGCCAGAAGCTCAACTCCCTGCAGAGTGAGCTGCAGTGGGCTGAGGAGCTGAGAGATAAGGTAGAGCATCCACCACCACCCTCTTCTTCTCTGCCTGCAGCCGCAGCAGCCGCTTCCCAGGGTGGCTGACGCTCGCTGCTCGCTGTCGCCAGTACCTGCAGGAGGTGGAAGACCTGCAGCTGAAATACCGAACGCTGCAGAAGGACTGCGATCTCTACAAGCACCGGATGAACACAGTGCTGCTGCAGCTGGAGGAGATCGAGAAGGAGCGTGACCAGGTGAATTGCTCCCTGCCTGCTGAAAGGATTGGGGATTTTGGCTTTGCTCTGGGCACCCATCCTTCCCTAGCAGGTCTTCTCTATCAGTTCTGGGGGGAAAAGCGCCTTTGTAGTGTGGTCCTTGTCCTTGCCTCACCCTCTGCCCGGCTCCTCACAGGCAATCCAGAGCCGAGATGGGGTGCAGCTGCAATACTCCCAGAGCTTGATTGAGAAGGACCAGTACCGCAAGCGCGTGCGGGCTCTGGAGGAGGAGAGGGACGAGCTGCTGAGCAAGCTGAGCCGGGCAGAGGGGCTGAACAGCACGCTGGAGGCACAGCTGCAGCGGTGCCGGGGCAACCGCAGCCTGGGCAAGGTGAGCGGGCACGAAGGGGAAAGCACACCAAGCTCAGGGCTCAGCTAGGGGAACGCAATGGGATGATGGGTCCCTTCTCTCCCAGATGTGCAGCTCTTCCTACTCCCTCTGCTCCAACCTCAGCAGCACCTGGAGCCTCGCAGACAGCCCCTCCGACCTCAAGAGCAGGCTCACTGACACGCTGGGGGTTTCTGCCATCACCTTCCTGGGGGACTCCGCCATTCAGAGCATGGTGAGTGCTGTGCCCTGAGCTGTGGGCAGTGGGAACACACTGTGAGGCTGGGACTTGGTGGAGGGCTTGGTATGGGGCAGGGTGAAGGGGGGAGCAGGTGACAAACCAGCCAAGGCTGCAGCACAGAGCGCAGCACTCTGCTTGAAGGCATTGAGAGGGGAGAAAAGCTCTTCATCCCACATGGCACCCTAAAAATCAACAGCCCCATATAAGATGTTATCCTCTCCTCTATAATCACACCCCAGGGAGCAATCCCAGTTTTTTTGAACCCTGTAGCAAACATCCTCTTGTTTCAATGAGATTAGATTCTTGCCGATTTCCCTCTGGCTCCTTGAACCTTCATCCTAGAGCACCCTAAAATGGGAAGCCCCACAGGCTCTGGGTGCGCGGTGGCTATGAATGAGATACAAGAACAAGGAGGGATATTCCCTTCATCTGCAGCAATCCCATCACTTGTACATTGCAAAAAGATGGGGATGTAGCAGCACGTGTCTCCATCCCTGCTGCCTCCTTGGGAAAGTAAGATGCCCCTGGGTGTCAGGAGGGATGTGAGTGATCTCAGAAGAGAGGTACCCCAGGAGCAACTCAGCCCAAGGGAAGGGGGAGGAGCTGGTGTGAGCAGGCATCTCTTTCTTACTCTGCCCAAGGAGGTGACTCCTGACAGCGAGAAGGACATCAACCGCCTCTCCACCTTCCCCTTCCCTCCATGCATTGGCTCCATCCTCAGGCGGCAGCGGGAAGACAGGTGCATGCCCTACAAAAGGTGACAGTCGGGGTCTCATATGGGAGGGCTGTGGGGGCCAGGATGGCTCTGGGGGACCTGGAATGGGGGCTGAGGGTGGGGACTTCTGTGTCAGGATCAGGGGAAAGCTGTGAGGATGGGGTTGAGAATGGGATGCAAATAGGCTTTAGAGAAGCTGCTACCTCTCACCTTTGTGTCTCCTCTATAGCTTGTCCTGTGGCTCCTTTAGCAGCATGGAAGATACAACAGGTACCAGGATGGGGGCTTTCCCCAAAGGGCTGAGCTTGGGGGAAGTGGTGTCTGTGGGGAGAGGGGTGGGAGCAGCTTGCTGTGAGGGTTCTGCACCCATGCAGGGTGCTGTGGGCCCCCATGTCCTCCCCATGCTTTGCCAGGCACAGCAGCAGGAAAAGCTGGCTTGTTCCCTGCAGAGCACGTAGGTATTCACATCTGTTCTGATTTACGCAGAGCTTTGTGGGTAGGCAACTTGATTTGGAGTTGGGGAATAGGAAACAGAAGAGAGCAGTGCCTTTGCCCTGGGGTGTTTCTGGTTCTGGGTGGTGGGTTGTGGCTCTCCTGGTGCTGGCATGTCCTCTGGTGGGTGCTGGTGGCTAATCTCCGGGCACAGCCAGGCAGCCATGCTGCTGCTGTGGCACGCTGCCTGCTGGCCAGTGTGCTGATGGGGGGAAGACCTGCTTGTAATCAGGAGACATGGGAAACACATTGTGAGAGGGTGACTGCTCAAAGCTCCCTCCAGCCTTGATTCCCTTGTCAGAGAATGTGCAGAAGGGGGTGGCACAGGCCTCAGAACACGGACATGCAGTGCTCCAAGAGGTGATGTGTGCTCTCTCTCCCTCTTGCTCTCTTTCTTAGGCAGTGGTTTTGCTAGCGTCTCGCTTGGGGCCTTCTCCTCCTCCTCCAGCAGCACCTATGCCAGGGTGAAGTCAGAGATCTGCTTGTCCACGCTTCCCAGCCGCCAGGAGGCCTCCAGGAGGTGACTGCTGCTCTCTGAGCAGGGGTGGGGATGTTGCCCTTAGAACATACCTCTGTGTACTTTGGGACAGATGCCAGCTTGGATTCTGTGTTGGGGCTGCTGTGGTGGGGCGGGACGTGGGGGTTCACAAGCCCCATGAACCTGCCTTGGTGGTGGACCATGAGCTCCTCCCTGTGCAGCACCCCATGCAATAAACATGCTGTAGCTGGGCACAAGGCAGGGGAATCTGGCCCATAGAAAAGGCATCAAGCTTCATTTGCTGGTGTTTCTTTTTGCCAGGTCTCTGGTTGTGCAGCTGACAAGCGTGGGTCACCCTGGCAACCTGTCACCCCTGGAGAAGAGCCTGGGAGCAGACATCTCCATCCTTGGAGGGAACAGGACGGGGATTTACGTCCAGTGGGTCAAGCCAGGCTCGCAGGCTGAGAGCACAGGACTCAGGGAAGGCTGCCGGCTCATTGAGGTGGGTCTGGGAAGGGGCTCGTGCTAGAGAGGTGCATGTAAAGGTGCTGAGACTTGCCGAAATGCTTCCTTCAGCTGTGGGAGGGGAAACCCAGAAAGGAGCCACATGAATTAAGATAGCAGTATGACTGTGTGTCCCTGGAGCTGCCTGTCACCTTGCAGTATTTCAGAGCAATTTGCATCCTGCACATGCCTGTTGCAAAGCAATCAATTCTGGAGCGAGATCTCACAGGCTTTCGTGACCCTCCCAGGGAATAATCGCTCCGAAGAAAGCTCCTGGAAGGAGGGAAGGGCATTTGTTTTGGCAAGAATGACACCACTTGAAATATAGCCGCTGTGCTTGAATTGATATCCCACCTGTAGCTGAAAATAACCCAGCATCCCGCCTCCACTCCCACACGTGTTTGTGCACATGTGTTTGCTTTCACAGCAGCCCAGCATCCAGACTGGGGGGCGGCTGACAGCAGCAATTTCAGAAGCAGAGGAGAGAATCAGAGGCAGATGAGGATGCTTTGTCCTCAGGCAGAGCTTGCCCTGGGCCTGTACCATCTCTTGGTTAACCCTGATGGGTGAGGAGCTGAGGGGGATCCTGCTCTTCCAGGCCCTGGATCTAACAGCATCCATTCTGTGCTAGCTGAGGATTCCGTCACTGAAGGAAGACGTGCTTTCCCTGGAGAACTGCACACGTGAGGTTGCCTACCTCAGCCTGCTGCACTGGGATGAGCCCTCCAGCCTCGTCTTCCAGCTGGACTTGCAAGGTAAGGCCCTGGTAGCTGGATTTCCTTCGAGCCTGAGCTCTCTGCTTCCCTTCCCAGACCTAGCACCCAGCCCTGGAGGTAACTCTCAGCTATTCTCCCTCTTCTTCTGTTTGGTCCTAGGCCACTAGGCATGGTGCTGGGGTTGGCTTAGCTCTGCTTATTGCCTGTCTGGTGTGACATGTGCATCCTCTGAGTTACAGGACGGAGGTACAGACCTTCTGTCTGTTTGCCTCTGCATCCTCAACCCAGTCCATAACATCGGAGCTGTGCTGGAGACTTGGCTGTCATGTTGGTGATGGTTGTCTACTTTGTCCCCACCTGCAGTGACCTATGTATCTTGCTACAGGATACCAGCCTCTGCGGGAAGCTCTGGAAGAAGGGAAGAAGTTTTCTGGAGACTCATTCTATGTCCGTACCAACCTGTCCCTCCTGGAGCCATCAGACCCTTACGCGCTGTGCGTCAAGTGCCGGGAGATCCTCCACGTCACGGACACCATGCACAAGGGGCGGCTGGAGTGGTACTGCTCCCGCGTCGACCCCCTGACCATGCGGGACTTGGACAAGGGGACAGTGCCCAACTACAGCAGGTAACAGAGGAAGGGGGAAAGCAGGGGTGTACCCGGGGTACCTGTTCTGTTTCTCTGAGGTGAACATTCCCAAGGAGTACAGAAGAATGCGGACTGGCCTCTTGGTGGTGTGGGATGTCCAAGCCTTGTGTTGGGGACCAGTGCTATAGCGTTTGGGTGCTCTTGACAGACCAGGAGGTTGAGTATGGATGTTGATATGTCTGTGCTTCAGTGGCTCGCTTTGAGGTTTGGGGAGGAGTGTCACAGCCATCTATGGTCACTGAGGTCTCTAGAATTGCTTGAGGGCACCACCTTTCTCTTTTCAGGGCCCACCAGCTTTTGAAGGTCCAGGAGAAGGTCCACATACCTGGGCAGCAGAGGGGTCACAGAATTAATGTAAGCCAGAGAAGCCAGTAAGGAGTGCTTTTTTAACATGTTTGTAATGATCAGTGCTCTCAGCCTTAATGCCCTCCCTTCCTCCTCAGCTAAAGAAACGGGCCTTGGACCAACTGCGCCTGGTAAAATCCAAACAGCAGAAGAGCCCAGAACAGCCTTGTCAGAAGCTGTGGCTGGACCCTTGCTCAGGTGAGCTGTTACCTGTGCCTGCCTTGTCACCCCTGGAGACCCAGGCACCCCCTGTGAAAAAGGACATCAGCAAATGGGATGCTTCAGTCTCCCTGGCCAAAGTCTCTCTTACTGCCTGCTAATGAGATTTTGGGAAGCCAGTGCATGTTTTAAAACTCCTGCTCCTTGGCTTTCTGGGGCTTTCCAATGCTTCTGTAGTTCTTGGGGTCATCTAACGTTTTATGGAGAGACAAGAGAATAAACTGGTGTGCAACTCTAGTGAAGCCCAGGAAATGGGCACAGGGGTTTCCAAAGCCAAGGTGAGATGTAGCCACAGTAGGGCCTCTACTGGGATGTAGGATGGTTGGTGGGTGCCTCCATGAGTGAGGATGATAGCGCAGGGAGAACTGGATGGTCTGTGGGCTGGCTGTAGCCTGGTCTCCCATGCTTTCACCTTTCTCTCCTTCCTTCCTGTCTTCCAGACCCAGACAGGAGCCTGAAGCCTTACAGCCTGGTGCACCCTGTGGTGGTGAAGTCACCCCGCCCCGTGGTGCTGTCACCCAGCTGCATCGCACCGCGGCTCATCAGGAACCTGCTGGACTTGCCCACCTCTCGCCTGGACTTCCATGTCTGCCCAGCAGGTAGGCAGTGAAGAGTAGTGGACATGCCCAAAGTTGTTTTAGGAGCCTGTGGCTGGGTGATGTATACTGCCCAAGTCGCCTGCTTCTAGGTAAAAGGGGCTGTTTTTGCCTTTTACCTCCTGCCACTTCCTAGCCATGTGGTGGCAAGCCAAGATGCTGCTCAATGAGTTCACTTCTCTGGAGGCCTTGGAGAGTCCAGTTCAAGGAATAGGTGCTCTTGGTCCTGAAGTATGAGACATGCACTCATGGAGCTCTTGGAGAGGACATCAGATGTATCTTCAGAAGCTAATTGTGGGGATATTTCAGCCTTCCCAGACAATACCCAGTGACAGGTCACTTTTTTTGGGCTGAACACAAGGCATTCCCTCCTATTCTTGACTGGATCCTATCCCTTTGGCCTCCAGGGAGGGCAGCCCTCCATGCTGGTCTTCTGAGGCATGGAGACCCTCTTGTTTCCATGTGTGAGTGATGGTGGCATTGTCTTGCTACTCTGGGTGGCTCTTGCCAGGGCTGAAGCCCTTGCCTGAGGTGGGATTTGTAGGTTGGCTTCACTCCTGCCCTTCCTCCCTGGGAATGACATTATCCAGCTGTCCCCTTCCTTCCACAGCAACCTGAGGCTGTCACTGCTGTAGAGGCAGCCAGGAAAGGAGCTTTTCTCCCATAGGGAATTTTCAGAGGACAAACCCCTCTTCCTTCCTCCTCCTTTTCTCATCTCTCTCTCCTTTCCCGTGATTACGGCTCACACTTTCCCAGCTGCAGGACTGAAAAATGAGTTGGTCTACTTTTAGGGGGTGGTGATGGAGGCGGTGAAAAGTCTCTTCTGCTGAAAAAGTATGGCTTTGCAAATTTTGGCTGCTGGGCCTCTTAGTGGAGTGACTTGACCACATATCCTGTCCTACTGAGCCCTCTGCAGGGTCCCCCTCACATTGCATGGGGACGTGCTTCAACGTCATTCACTGCAGCTGGCGACTTTACAACAAAAGCAAGAACTATGTTCTCTCCTGCTAGTTTTAGCTGTTGTGAGGAAAGAAGGTGATCTAGGAGCCCTGAGGTGTTTCCCTTCTTACCATTGCTGGTATTTTCTTTTGGAGAACTTCCCAGCCAGCACAGAATTAATATAAGCCACCCAATCTTCCACATGAGCTTGCTGCCCCCAAAGAAAAGTGTGATCAGGCACAGCTAGCAGAGGATGTGCAGCCAGCCAGCCTGGGGCTTGGGAGAGGCGGGGAGTGGAGCTGCTCTGGGCCCACTTCCAAACACACCTCGTCCTAAATAGATTCCTTTATTTCTATTCTATTTCTGTCTCTGAGATGAAGGGTGAGGGCAACTTCTAAGAGCAAGGGGAGAAGGTTTGGGTTGCCACCAACAGGTGGTTCGGCTTGCCCCTCATCTTCCTTCCCATCTCCTGCACCAAGACGTGTGCTCTCCCTGCTTCCCCAGTTACCTGTGAGCCCACGCAGCTCACCAGCCTTGTAGAAATCTTACCTGGCAAAATAAAACGTTTCATTTTCTGCTATATTCCATCATGGAGGGGCTGGAGAAGTGTGGAAGTGGGGATCGGGGCTGGGAGATGACTTTGGCTGCTGTTGTACCACAACACAAGAGCTGCTCTTGCCCTGCAAGGTCTTCTGCTGTGATATCTTGCCTGTTCTGTAAGCAGAAAGCAGCAGGAGATCCATGCCAATGTGTAATGTTGTATAATTAGAGTCAGTCTCCAGAATGCATAAACACTGCACTCAGCGAGTATCAGCACCACAGCAAGAGTGCAGGATCTGAGAAAGAAAATATGTACAAGAGGGAGACGGGGAGGATGCTTCCCTCTTCATCTCTCCTTTTCCTCTTCACTTACAGAGAAGCTGACTCAAGGAGATCCCAGTGCTGCCCATGCTCAGGAGCCCCCTGCGTCTAGAAGTGTCCCCCAGGAGCAGAGGGAGAGCACTCGAGTCTCCATGATCCGGGAGGCGATGGAGAAGGTGTGGTTTGGGAAGAGGGGGCTGGGATGGGGGACCCTGTTCAGGTGGGAGGAAAGGATGGGACAAGGGAGGGCAGTGAGGTGGTGAAGGAGTTGCTTACTTCAGGGTGGTGGGATTTGGAGGGTGGAGGTGCTGTGGGGCCGGGAAGCAGTGACTGTGGGCTTTTCTCTGAGCCTCTGTTGAGCCCTGGTGAGAGAAATGGGAACTGGGAACTGGTAGGAGAGACAGTGGAAAATGCCATATGCAGAAGTGACGTCTCTGCTTTCAAATTCCTCGTTTTAACCAGAGCTCTGTTGAGGGCAGATGGAGAAACATGGGGCTGTTGGTGACGATGACAAGGAAAGGGATGTGAAGACAGGCTGTGGCTGAGTGAGAGGTCTGGTTGGCTCTTGAGCTGGGCTGGCTGTGATGGAGTGGGTGACCCTGCTCTGTAATTCTCCCCTTCCATCTTGGCCTTGTCTGTAAATCCCACATTTAATGGAATTACTATTGGAAAAGCAATGATATTTCACAGTATGGGGTTTGATTTAATGCATCTGTCATGGGCTGGAGCTATTTCTTCTCCATTTAAATCAGTAAATCTATTCAATTTCCTTCCAGAATAAACACTGCCTGCTGGAGCTGGGAGTTCAGAGTGTGAGGGATCTAATTAAACGTGAGATATACCCCATTGTTATCCACGTCGAGGTCACTGAGAAGAACATCAGGGGACTCAGGTAAGATAAGACTGTGCAGAACGGATGGAGGGCATTGCAGGATGACAGAGAAGAACTTGCCTTTGCTCAGAGGGAGAGGAGGTGGCAGCAATAGACGTGTGCATGTTGGGGTTGGTTGCTGTGGGGGAAAAAGAGGCAAAAAATCACTTTGCGTGCACATGAGCGAGGCAACGCTGGTGTTTTTGCAACTCCATTTCCCTGTGTGAAGGTGATGCTCGTCTCTGTTCCCAGGAGCTTGCTGGGGCAGCCGAGCCAGCGGGATGCGGAGGTGCTGAAGGCGTGCCGTGGTGCTGAGCGGGCGGTCCATGCTCTGCCCTGCTCCTGGGCCCGCGTGGAGCCCCACGCCTGGAGCCACGCTGAGGAGCTGCCCAAGGTGGTGCGAGGCTGCATCTTCCAGGAGCAAAACCGCCCGCTGTGGGTTGAGGATGGTGATGACTGAGCCAGGAGGTGCAGAGCCTTCCCCAGGAGCTGTCCTCCAGGTAGCACGTCCTCTGTCCCCAAGGGGATGCTGGCAGCAAAGGCACCAGGTGGCTTTTCGAGTCCCCTTGAAGCCATGAAGAGTTGGGGATGTAACAGGTGCTGACCACCAGCTTGAGTTTTCCATATTTCATTGGAGAAAAGTCTTCCATCTTCCTGCTGAACATCTCATGGGCTGTTCCCCATCACCTTGGGCCCTTGGCTCTGGTATGTGGTGAGATCAGGAGCATGAGGGAACTGTGTGAGATGAGGCCGTGCAGGAGCACGTCTCACACTTGTACACATTCAGTGCATTGAAGCCCTTCTCTCATCACTCTGTCTTCCTGCCCCAGATCCTCCTCTACCTCACCTCCTGCCTTGCGGAGCGGGAAACACAATTTTGTCTGCTAATGCCCTGCTGCATTTGGGCTGACACTAAGTTTGCAACCAACCCTCGTTTTATGGGAGCTGTACTCTTTATTGCTTGTAAATTATTAATGGACCCTTTTACTGGCAACCCGTGTGTAAAGGAGAATTAAATACCATTCATAATGGGAATGGGAGGCTGGCTGCAGGCTTGTGTGTTAATGGGAAGGGTTGGGTGATGTGTGGGGGTGTTTTTCTCCTGAGGCCCATCTGCCCCTCCCTCTAGGGGCAGCAAGAGGAATAGGGAGAGGACAGGCCGAGTATGCCACCGTTTCTTCTTGTCCTCCATTTTTCAGCCCCTTCCCTCTCCCCAGTGCTGAAATTGGGCAGGTCACTCTGGGAGAAGCTTACTCGATGTCTGGCCAAGGTTCCTACAGCTTCCCATCCCTCTGTATCCCGGTTACCATGAAGTGACAAGCCAACTACCTTGTCCTCCTGGGGGACAAGAGCAGGTGTTTGGGGTATAGATCGTCTTTCCTGAGACACACAGAAGGAAAATGGGGGCTGTGGGATTGTCCATGGAGCATGGGACCAGGCAGTGGGCTGGGGCCAGTGGGAGAAGATGGGCCACCAGCACGAAAGACTCAAATCCTTGGTGTCCTCCTCACCCCTGTGATTAGGGAACTGCTACTGCTGTGCACTTCTGAAGCTCCAAGTAAAGATTAACTTGCTGATCATCATGGGTCCCCTGTGAGGTGTTATTTCAGGCTCTAAACCAGTTGCCTGTGTCTTTTATGAGGACGAGAGTGCAGGGGGGAGGAAAGAAAAAGAAGACTTTAACCTGCAGTCATTTAAATGTAGAGCAAAGTCCCAGATCAGCCCTGGAGCAATGCAGCTATAGAGGGGACTGCTGTAACAGGGCTCCAGCAGAGAGCTCCCATGTGCTGTCCCCTGCAGGGGAGCAGCCCGAGATCCCAGCACAGCTGCCCTGGGAGGGTGGATGCCCTGCAGGTACAAAGCAGGGCTCTTGTTGAGCTGATGAGAAGTCCCAAAGCACTCTGGATTTGCAGGGGAAGGAAGTTGGAGACTGCATCTTTGCAGGGGAAAAAATAAAGTTTGAGTACCCAGGGAAATTCTCAAAGGCTCTTTAAACCCAGCTCTCAAAATCTAGCTACGGTGAGTCCTGGACATGGGTGAGAAATGGGGCAAAGGGCTCCAAGACAAACACGATGCCCCTCCTGCCCTGCACACCCCAGCCCACCGTGGTTTTGTCCCTGGAGGGGCAGCTGTGTGCTCAGAGGAATGAGTCACGGGTTAGGAAATGGACAGAATGCAATTAGTAGCCCCGGGCATCAATTACCGGCTGTAACAGCCTTGCACGAACCCCGTGTAAAGTCACAGAGAGCAAATTTTTGCTCTCTCCAGGGAGGGCAGGGGCCAAGTGGCGCGTGTCTCTGGCATGGCAGAGCTGTGGCAGCGTGGGGTCACCTCTGCTTCAGGCATGCTTGGCTTTGTACGTGGTTGGGTTGGACCTGCTCTGCAGCCCAACAGCTCCCTTTGCACAAGGTGGACTTGGATCACCTTGGCAGCTCCCAAAGGGCTTTTTTGGGGATCCTCCACCTGTGTCCCTTTTTCTTTCCCAGAGGGCCTCCTGGACCCGTGGTGGGAGGTGCTGCAGGATGCATGGGAGACATGGAAGCCCCTGTACATCTGCCTGGGGCAAAAGATGTGTGGCTGAAGTACTCAGAAAGGGTCATTTCTGGTGGAGGAGCAGGGGCTAGTCATGGAAGCCATCCCATTAGCGTGGAGCTCTTCCCTGTGTCCCAGCCACATGGTGGGAGTGTGAGACAGAGGGACCCTGATGCTGCCCTGACCCCTTTTATAACCACCCAAGACCTGACGTGCACAGAGGAGAGGTTTTATCACACGGCACACCCTGGGAGCTATGCCTCCCACCTCAATCTTACTCCCCTTTATTTTATTTTATTTTATTTTATTTTATTTTATTTTGCTGCACTCAGGCTCGATGCCCACAGCTTGCAGCTCCCTAAGGATGTGCTCTGATTTCAACAGCTTATGTGGAGCACTGCCACCCTGCTGTCCCCACGCCTGCTTCTTCATCACAGCTGGGCTGGAGGTGCGGGCGTCAGCCCCATCCTGAGCTGCTCACCTCTCCATGTACCTCCACGTGGCCTAAATGTGGCTGAACCAGCAGCTCTATGGAGCAATCTGTGGTGCTGACCCCAAATTTCCCATCCACAGTGGTCCTTGCCTTGGGGTGGAAGGGAACAGGGGGAGAGGAACTTGCAAGAGTGGGAGGGGTTGTGGTTTGGGAGATGGGTGTCTGAAGCAAGGGTTTGATCCTAGCTTGAGATCCTGGGGTGTATGGGGGCAGAAAGGGACACAGCCTTGCTCTGGATGGGTGGGTGGTGTAAGAGTGTGGGGGTTCAGAGCAGTGCCCACAGGAAAACCGGGGTGAGGGGATTTCGTGGTGAAATGTGCTTCTTCCCAACAAGCGTCTGCCTGAACCCGCATCTGCTCTGCCCTCAGCCCGTGACAGCAAAAGGCTGCGCAGGGCTCGTGCCCTCCCGCAGGGCAGGGAGCCCCTCCAGCAGGCAGCTGAGCTCTCACGGGGAAGGGGACAACCAGCCAAGCAACACTTTGTCCTTCCACATCAGCCGCTTGTCCCCTAGGAGAGGTCCCAGCCCGGCACTCGGCACGGCAGATGAGGGAAACCCGCTCTCAGATCGGGGGCTGCCCCCCTCCATCCTCCCCTCCATCCTCTTCCTCCCCGGGGGCTGGCGCTCCGCCCCGTGCCCGGAGGCGGGACCGGGGCTGGCAGGGCCCCAGTCGCACAGAGGAGCAGGTGGACAGGCAGACAGCCCCTCCACCCGACCCCTTCCCACAGCCCCGCTCCGGCCCCTCACACCCGCCCCGGAGTCCCTGGCTTGGCTGCTGGCTGCTGGGGAACTGATGGCTTCGGTCCGATGGCTCTGACCTCCTCCGCCCCCAGCCTGGGACCCTCGTCCTCTCTGCCAGGAGCGGGGATGCTCGCTGTCCCCCTGGCACGCTGTACCAGCCACCTGCCGCCTGCCTCGGAGTGTTTTCCCACCACGTGTCCCCGTCTCGCTGGGTGATCGAGCGTCCTTGGTCCGTGGAAATTCCCTTGGGCTTCATCGGAACCCTCAGGGGCTGCCGTCGCTTTGGCTTTGTGGTCTTCACCCACCCAAGTCCTTGGCCACATCCTACTCATACCTCGCTCTCCACTCACTCTACCCCACCAGAGGCTCAGGGAGCGGAGAGGTTCGCGTGGAGGTGTCCTCGCCTGGGCTAATTGGGAGCCATGGGCCGCCGACTCATCCGCGGTCTCTCTGGAGCCGCAGTCTTCCTGGTCAGCATGGCTCTCCTCTCCGTACGGCACCGTGGGGCTCGGGAAACCTCTGGGAATGCAGGGCTCAGGGAGAGGATGCTGGAGACCCCAGAGCGACGGACGCAGGCGAGCCCAGAGGATGCCATGCGAGGTGGTGGCAGGGGGCAGAGGGAGCTGCAAATCCATCCTCCTCCCAAGGAACCCAGGACCGAAGGGAGCCTCACCCTTGGGGATGTCTTCATAGCCGTGAAGACCACCAAGAGATTTCACCGGAGCAGGATGGAGCTGCTCCTGGACACGTGGATATCCCGGGCACGAGAGCAGGTGAGCATGTGGGTTTGGGCTGCAGGGGGGATGCACGGCGATGAGAGGGACAAAGCCAACGAAAGGGGAGATTGGGCACTGCAGTGCCTCCCTTTGCCTAATTTTCCCTAATTCTCATCTCTGTTCACACTGAAAGGTGAATGCTACGCAGCAAAACGTTGTGTTGGTAGCTGGATCGTGGGAGGGGTGGTTGAGAGGATGGAGAGCTTTTGTTGGTGCTTAGTTTGAGGCTGAAGGTATTGCTTGAGCTCTGCCCACAGAGCGTGGGAAGATGCATGCTCTCAGCAGGCATCACCAGCCCCTAACCTAATCCCAGCTCCTTTGGCTTGAGGTGGGAGGGATTTGTTCATTTTCTTTAACCACTAACTCCACAGACTGCCCTGGACACACCAGATGGGCAGCATCTTCCACGATCTATCTGAAGTGGTGGCTCCCTACCTCCTTGTACCATGAGTTTGCACAGTTTGGAGCTGGGGCTCTCCTTGGCCCCACCTCAGGCTGCGTGCATTGAGCCTGGGCACCTTCACCACGGGACGGTGTGGTGTTCCCCTTTATATCAGCTCATCATCAGATCCCCTTACATGCATAGCCGTGCAGTGGTGTGGGTGGAGATCTGATTTTACTTTTTGGCTGGTGTTCTTCCCCTTTGTGGTGGCCTTTGGAAAGTTCCCTCCCTGCGAGAGGGCTGCCAGGCTGTGCTGCTCTGCTTTGCGGTGGGCAGAAGTTCTCCTCCTCGCCTCCCTTCCCTCGCAGAGCTGCTTCTCAAGAACGAAGAAATCCTGTCCCCAAAGGGCTTTTTTTTTCCCTTTTGCCTCTGCCATGTGTGCAACAAGATGACTTCAGGCCCTGGTGAGGAAGGGAGTGGGGGCGGAGGTTTTGGGTAGGAGAGTGCTTGAAGTGCTGCGGGGTTTTCTGGGTAAGGGTGGTTTTCCACTTGCTGGTGCTGCAACTGTCTGGTCTGCTGCGGTAGTCACAGGAAGCCGTGTCCTATTTCGGGCACACTTCCTCTCCTGTGCGTCCTAGCATCTGAGATACCCTGCTTCCTCCCCTGCTTGCACTTCTCCTCTCTGCTGCTCCTGCCCCATCGACTCTTTGGGGAACAGAGCAGCTCCATGTGCCTATGCTTGCATTAAACCAACAGGGATTTTGGAGTGGGTTTGCATGCAGCAGTTCACCTTCCCCTCCTCGTGTCACTGACAGATGTCTGGCCATCCTGCAGATGACCGGAGTTGGCATCTCCCCACCTTCACCTGGCCACCTCTTTTTGGCAGACAACGTCCCAGCCCAGGAAGAGGCAGTGTGCTGCCTGTTCTGTGCTGCTGCCCACCCAGAGGAAAACTTTCATTCATAGGAGAATAGGAAGGGAGGGGTCAGTTGTTTTTAAACAGTGTTTTTTTCATTGTTATCAAATTCTGTTGCAAGCTCAGCGCTTTCCTTCCCTCCGGCCCCTCTCAATTTTCCATGTTTTTCTTCTGCTTTTTTGTACTAAGTGGCCTCAAGGGCAGAGGAGGGGGAGGGAGGCAAAGAGAACTACACAAAACTCAAAAGTTTGCTCCTTAATTTAAAAACAAAACCCCAAAAATATAGCCAGTGGGGAAATATGGGCAGGTGGCCGTGCTCCTGATGCCAAGCCTGGCTTCAGAGCTAAGTGGCTGCATGCTGTCCTCCTGCAGAAAGGAACCTGGACCTCAAAGGCCAGGGGTAGGTGACCATGACAGGAGGTGGAGCAGCTGCTGGGAGATGGGGAGAGGGGAGCAAGGGGAGGGTGCTCTGCTAGTAGCTGGACCATGCTCTTCCTCTTGAGAACTGATCCACAGCAAACTTTCCCCTAGAAAACAAATTCCAGCCCCTTGCCCTCCTTTCAGCAACCCAGACATCCAGCTGATGGAAAGGAAAACTTTGACTGACCCATCCTGAAATGTTTTTCACACTTTCAGTGTTGCGAACACACTGTAGATATTAAATCTCTTCTCTGGGCGGGGGATCAGCTTCCTGCCCAGCTGCACCATTAACCCTGTGGTGCGTTTGCACTTTGGAGGCTGTTTTTTCCTGGAGAAGGGATACCCTGAGAGCCTGGGAGATGGATGTGGCCCTGGGCCGTCAGGTGCCACATATTTATTCCCTTTTCCTAGTTTGTCTTTGTTGGGGTACTTCCCCAATTCGGGCTGAAGAAGCCTCAGTGTTATATTTATCCATCACATGGGCACTGATGTTTGCCTAGAGCTGCCGGGTCAAGCCACTTGACACCAGCAGCTCCGTATCGCTGCTGGCACTGCTGTCCATCAAACAGCTTTTTCCCCTCCAGACCTGAGGGATGTCTTCCATGCTGCATCCTTCCCCAGGCCTGGATCCCCACAGCAGAAGTTCCTACAGGAGCACGTCAGGTGTCTGCAAGCAACCGTTCCCCCTTGCATCTAGAGGAAGGTGGGAGCTTCAGGGTATTTCCACAAATGGAAAATCTGGGAGAAGGTATATTCCCATTTTAAGTCAATCAGATATGAAGTTTATTAGGCACACGATTTCCGGTTAATTTGTAGCTGCGAGCAAGTCATTTCTAGAAGCATTTCTGTTTTCTGAAAATGTCGGAAAGTTTCAACGGTTTCAGAATTGTTTTCTTAAGATGAAGTATTTGCCGCGGCGGGAATTTCTGCCTTTGAACGTGCTGGCAAGGGAAGTCCTGTGCCACGAGAACTGTGCCTGACCATTGGGATACAGCCACCTGACCCAGGGGACTCCTTCACCTGAGGCTTTGCTGATTGCTTCCTGTCCCTTGATCACCGGGGAAATGGGTTAAAAAGAGGGTTCTCTTCCCACACCGCGCTGATGTGGGGCACATCACCCAACCCCAACGCTTGGTGGCTGTGGGGCGGTGCAGAGAGCAGGGCTCCTCTCAGCAGAGCGATGACAGCTCCCGGGAGCTGCTGTCCATCTGCCTCGTCCCTTTTGTCCCTGCCCAGGCGCTGCGTTTAACCAGCCTGTAGGCAGCTGGTGGAGAGACTGTTTAAGGCTTGCGCCTCCTCTTTGATTTCAGGAAAGCTCATTTTCTGCTTGAGGAAAGCTTTTCTCCCCGAGCCGTGATCCCTGCCCGGCCCCGCGGAGGGGGAGATGTGCCACATAATGGCAGAGAGGGGGATTAGAGAGCCTGGGGGGGGAGGGAGGGGAGGGGGGGGCAGGGAAGCGGCAGGGGGCTGTGCATGCTATAACGCACAAACAGATGTTCTCCTTTCAACCTGAGCATCGCTTGGCCACGGTGCTTTCATTTGTCTACAACTGACACCTAAACCAGGCCCCCTTCATCTCCTCTCTTAGCATTGCAGGCCCTCTTGTTCCTCTTTCCAAGGCTCCAGGAGAAAAATAAAGCAGGACAAGCAGGGATGGTGCTGCCTGGGAGCAATGGGTGACCAAGGAAGCGCTGATTCTGCTCGGGGCAGTGCAAGAGCAAAGCAAGCTCCCCAGCCCATCTTGTGCACTGGCAATGGGAGGGCAAGGGGGGCAGCGGTGGTGGAGGGGTGTGCATGCACCTCCTGTGAGGGTTTGGAGAGGCTTTGGTGGGAAGAAGGAGCACTGGGGCAGCCACCGTCCCTCTGCTCCCCTGCTGCCTGGCGCCTGGGATGGCAGCACAGCAGCAAGGGCTGCAGCAGGGCAGGGGAAGCACCAGCTCCAGGCCTGACGGTAACCTCCTTTCCTCGTCTCCCCAGACATATGTCTTCACTGATGAAGAAGATGATGACCTGAAGAGGAGAATGGGTAACCACCTCTTCTATATCACCACCTCTGCCTTCACTCTGAGCTAAAACCCTTGGGGGGAGCCTGGCACTTTGGCTGGCTCCAGGCAGTAGTCACACAGTGTAGACAGCCTGGAAAAAACCTTTCCCTGTATCCTATACCCTTTCTGGCCATGGGTGGGGTGGAGTTGTAGTTGACAGTGTAGTTATAGTTGGAGGGGTGGCCAGCAGGGACAGGGAAGTGATTGTCCCTCTCTCCTCTGCCCGTGTGAGGCCCCATCTGGAGTCCTGTGTCCAGGTCTGAGGCCCCCAATACAGGAAAGACGTGGAACTGTTGGAGAGGGTCCAGAGGAGGCCACAAAGATGATCAGAGGGCTGGAGCACCTCCCCTATGGGGACAGACTGAGGGAGCTGGGCTTGTTCAGCATGGAGAAGAGAAGGCTGCGGGGAGACCTCATCACAGCCTTCCAATATTTAAAAGGAGATGATAAACAGGAGGGGAACCAACTTCTCACAAGGGTAGACAGTGAGAGGACAAGGGGGAATGATTTTAAGCTGAAGGAGGAAAGGTTTAGATTGGACATCAGGGGGAAGTTCTTTACTGAGGGAGTGATGAGGTGCTGGCACAGGCTGCCCAGAGAGGTTGTGGATGCCCCCACCCTGGACATGTTCAAGGCCAGGTTGGATGGGGTCCTGGGCAACCTGATCTACTACCAGATCTGGAGGTTGGTGGCCCTGCCTGTGGCAGAGGGGTTGGAACCTGATGATCCTTGGGGTCCCTTCCAACCCGGGCCATTCTATGATTCTGTGATGAGGAACCAAGCCTTGGGCAGGGTGCTTTGCTTTCTCCAGGCTTCCTCTCCTAGTGGGGAAAGGATGGGGCTTCTGTGTCACTGGGCCACAGCGAGGTGGTGATAAGGGTGCTGGTCTCTGAAAGGTGCAGTGCTGGCAATTTGGAAAGCAGAGTGCTGAGCTGATGACTGAACTCTTGTCCCCACTATACCATTTGTGGGGTGAAGTCTAGATATGAGAATCGTTTGGGTTGGAAGAGACCCTGGAAACAATCTAGTCTAACTCCTCTCTGCCTGCAGGTGACCATGTGGTGTTCACCAACTGCTCGACTGAGCACAGCCACCCAGCCCTCTCCTGCAAGATGGCTGCGGAGTTTGATGCGTTCATGGCCAGTGGCCGGAGGTGAGCCGGGGCTGCCGTCAAAGGGAACTCCTTGGGGCTGCTGGCTCCTCCATGCTGCAAACCTCTTATATCTTCACTGCCATCTCCCCCCAGCTGGTTCTGCCATTTGGATGATGACAACTATCTGAACCCTGAGGCCCTCCTGAAGCTCCTGTCCTCCTACTCTGCAACGTGGGATGTCTACCTAGGCAAACCCAGCCTGAACCGACCCATCCGGGCCTCTGAGACACTGCCTAACAACCGGACGGTACGGCCCGTGGCAGGGTGGGACAGCTGGGGGCTGCTTTTAGTGCTCTGGCATAGCTCTGCCGTGATGAGAGAAGGGTCCCGAGAGCAAGAGACATCAGCTGAAAACTCAGTGGTCTTTTGTCTGAGTGTGGTAGAATGTGTTGACTCAATCCAGTCTCTCCTGAGGAAGGAAAGTGGTGTCCCATGGAGCTGCTGTGCCTTTGGGTACCCATCTGCAAGGAGATCAGCCTGCCTTGGGCAGCCAATTTTCCGCTTCCTGCAGGGGCTTGGCTGCTCCAAATGGGCCAGCCCTGCTCTACCAGGCTGGCAGAACTGAGCCTTGGTTTCCAGTTAGCCTTCCTTAGCACACGTGCTGTGATTTGACTGGTGGTCTCCTCACTCCTGATTGCTCTTTTCCCCATTGGTTGAGTGTGCCATGTCAGCAGCCTTTGCTCATCCTGACTTCCCTGCCATGCAAGGAGATCAAAATTGGGGCCATACTGCTAACAGCTGCCTGTGCTGGGCAGTGGCCGGGGATGACACTAGGGTCTGTTTATCTCTCTGTCAAAGCTGCGTTTCTAGCATTCCCAGCTCAGGGATCATGGTGTCATCTGCCATTGATTTGCTCTGCTGTTTCTTTCCAGAAATCTGTGCGCTTCTGGTTTGCCACAGGAGGAGCTGGGTTCTGCATCAGTCGCACGTTGGCAAGGAAGATGGTGCCTTGGGCCAGGTGAGCCGTGCAGCCAGGGGATATGCGTGTCTTTGGGATTAGGAATGCGGACACACAGTAATTCCTGGCAGTGTCAAACATGGACTTGTGTGTGTGGTGGTTGCAAGGATGTTTGCAAGCGTGCGGAGTGCCATGCACTTCAAATCTGCAAGCATGTGGGACTGGAGGAAGGATGTTGTGGGTGGGTCTCCCACCTGATTAAAGAGAGACAAGAGCAGGCACGTCAGCGAACGTTATCATACGATGACACACTCCCTCCTCCCCAGCTCCTTTCAGCTCTTGGTTATTCCCTCCCTCCTTCCCTTCTCTTGCAGCTTCCTCTGGCTCTTTTTGTAAGTGATCAGACTGAGCTCTGCCTCTTTCTGACCTCCTCTGCCTCCCTCCTGAGCTAATTTCCCACTCCCTGACTCCAAACCCTCTTCAGCTGCTTACTATGGCCGTGGTCATTTCCTCAGCATTGTGTGTGGAGGGCAGTGCTAGGTCCCAGGGTCTTGTGTTAGCCCAGCCTACAAGATGATGATGTTTTTCAGGATGCACTAGGTTATGTCACAGGCTGTATGCACATACATCAACAGGAAACATCTGTGCCAGCCTTAACCAGATCTTTGCATGCCCAGAAAGACGGATCTGATCCACACCAGGTGGCTTACAGTCCTATTTTTACTGGTTTAGCTGAAGGCCACGATACATGCTTTATGCTAGCTCCAGAAAGGATAATAGGCTGTGATCCAGGATAAAACTGAAGTGGCACGGATAGATAACACCTAACCTGGCACAAAATCTGCCACAGCTGTGTTAAAATGCTGTAAACACATTTGACTAGCTGAAGGCTGTTCTAGTAGACAGCACTTTGTGTTGTGTGGCTGCTTCCAGGTACAGGAACCCTACAGCTGGGTTTGCCACCATCAGAGCAAGCGAGTGGAGTTGCATTAGGGCAAAGCCAATGCAACTGCTCATTCCTGCTGAAAGATTGCCCTGTTCCCATTTCCTCCTGGTTCTGGCCGTGTGGTCTTAGAATTTCTCTTAGAATATCATAGGATATCATGGAATATCCTGAGTTGGAAGGGAGCCACAAGGATTATCGACTCTTGCACTGGTTTGTCTGACCCCTGAGCGACTTGGTGCAGATCACCAAACAGCTGGAAAAGGACCTTGGCACAGTCTCTGAATCAGCTCACTGAGGGGTTGGATGTGTGTCAGGGACAGCATCAGACAATTGGTGGGACAGCATGGCTGGATGTGGTTGAAGAGCAAATACATTCCCACATCTTTGCGGTAGGACTCAGGGATTTCTTGCCTTGTTCCAAGTTTTACTCTGGTTTTCAGTAAGGTTGTTGCCTATATTCCCTCTGCCCCTTTACCTAACCCACGCAGCCCTGCTCTCTTCCAGTGGCAGGAACTTCCTGAGCACCTCAGAGCTCATCCGACTGCCGGACGACTGCACCATGGGTTACATCATTGAGTGCAAAGTCGGGGGGCAGCTGCTGCCCAATGCACTCTTCCACTCTCACCTGGAGAACCTGCAGCTCATCCCCACCTCTCAGCTCATGCAGCAGGTGAGCAGGGGAATTGAAACAAGAGACAGGTGCATGAGGAAGGGGAGATGGAGGGGGGGCGCTGCATTGCCCAATTGCTGGCAGTGATGTGGAATGAATCAATTGTCTGCAATTTTGAAGAGATTTTTCCACCAATGCTTCCTTGCAATACGAAGCAGATGTTGCCTGCAGCACAGATGCCAGTTGCAATGGATCAGTGGTGGGGAGCATGAGTACAGGAAGTGAGGGAGGACTGGGGGCAGTCCTGTGGGGAACATGGCACCAGGATGAGGAGAAATGTTGACTGACTGGGAAAGGGGCTTTACACCATGTCTGCCTTGCATGGGGAGATAACAAGTGGTGTGGGGAACCATCATGGTGGATCATCATGGGAAGGAGGAGAAGAGAGTTGGAAGGCAGAGACCAAGTCAGCAGAGAAGGAACAAGGATTGGAGCTTTTATCACTCAAAGGAAGCTCCTTGCTCCTGAACTCACCACCTCAGCCTCCCTGCTCCTTTCTCCCTGCCTCTCTTTGCAGGTCACGCTCAGCTATGGTGTCTTTGAGAACAAGCTCAATGTTGTCGAACTCAGTGGCCCCTTCTCACCCCAGGAAGATCCCTCAAGGTATGGGGTGTGAGTGATCAGTGCACTGCTGTGGTTTGGGCTGGTTGGGACGGGCAGCCAAATGGGGGGCAGGAGGTCCGGAGTGAGGGACAGAAACCTTGCAGTCATGTGGCTTATTGGGTGAGGGGCACACCACCGTTAAGGTGTTTGTGAACACTTACACATTTTGAAAACCATTTTGGGTGAATGGAAAGAAAATAAGTATTACAACATTTTATTTGGATAGTTACTGAGCCAAAAGTTTTGCCATTGATTTCACACTGAGAAGGAACAAACTAACCTTTTACCTCTGGGACAGGAACTGAAATGTTCTTATAAACCCAGGAGTGGAAATTCAGCTTTTTTTTTTACTTTCTTTGTTTTGCTAAGAAAATTGAAGAGAGAAAAGAAAAAGGTTTACTTCAGGGTGACTGCAAACAAAAGCGTTCTTTAATTTACTTTCTGTGCTTTAAGTGAAGAAACCTGAAGTTATTTGCAGAGCATGGGTAGGAAGTTTCTGGCTGGAGATACCAGGGGTGGGAAGCAGCCAGGCAATTAAAAGAGCATCTACAGAACTGTGTAGCGGGGGCTGGTGCAGTGCCCATCTCCCTGCCTGTCATCAGGGTGAGCCATGAGCGAGGGCTGCGTGGTCCAGAGCAGGACTGAGGTGTTGGAGGAAGGCTTGGCTGCTCTGCTTTGCCGAGACAAGATGTTGTAAGATGAGCAGCCAGTGCCAGAGCATTGTAACACAGGGTGAGCATCTGATGTGGGATGTGACGTGGGGGAGAAGTCTTCCATTTCCCCAGCTTTGTCTGCAGTGAGAACTGCCACATGACCTTCCTTCACTCTTTCCCCAGCAGGTTTCGATCGCTCCACTGCCATCTCTACCCTGACACCTCCTGGTGCCTGCAGGCTGTTGGCTGGTGATGCCCAAGCTTCAGTGGGTCCTGGTGACACCTCTTCACCTTGTGCATGTAGTGGGTGAGGCACTGAAGAAGCTCAGTGCTCCCAACTTCCCCTTTGCTGTGATAGTCTTGGGGTTATTTTGGTCCTTGCTGAGTACCAGCGGTACAGGGCAAGAGAGATCTGTGCCAAAGATGGGCTGGACACATGGATGGGCTTCCCACCTGTGCTGGGATGCTTGTGAGAAACGGGAGCAGTAAGCTTTCCTGAATGATTTAAGGACTGGGTGGTGGTTGCTGGCATCTGGATGGAGATGGGACCTGCTGCTCCTTGCTGTGGGTTCACCTTAGTGGACTAGAAAGGCCTTGGATCAGGGAACCCAGTTCCAGACTGAGGATCACTGAAAGCATGCCTTGGGTCCAGCCTCTGAGCAGGCCTTCTTCCTCCACACGTGCCCTGGCTTTCCCCATTTCCCACTCTTCCCAGCTGCAGCCCTTTGGCTGAGTGTCTGCCTAGTTAAACTCTGATTCTACTCTCCCTTCAGGAATGGAAAATGTGATCATTTCTGTGCTAAAAGAGTGAAAAAGCATAGCTCTTGCCCATCAGAGGGGAGATGGGCAGGAAAGACAAGGAATGAAGAATTGCTCCATGGCTAGGACAAGGGAGAGGGTGTGAAATGGGGAACACAGGAGGAGAGAAGGAGATGAGGATATTTCCTGTGCTGAACATCAATGGCTTGATCTTGTACGGCCCTGCGTTATTCCTCTCTTTTTACCTTCTTGATATGGGGTCAGGATAATCTTTTGCTCTAATTATCAACCTGTCGTCTGAGATTAGACTCCAGCTCCTACCTGTGAGAGAGAAGACATAAAGAATTAGAACTGGCTGAAGGAGAGGAGAAAGGAAGAGCTGGAGAAGGAGTGCTCAGGAGTGGATTAGAGGTTACAGCTTTATAATCTTCTCTGTGCCCTGACCAAAAAACATTAAGTCATGAAGGAATGGAAACAGCAGGGCAAAGAGCTTTTTATCTCCACGTTTCTTTCCTCCAGATGCAAAGAGCAGCTTTCTGCCTTCCCGCTGTCCCTGCAAAGCGCAACATTGAGAAGGAGCTGGCCCAAATAGGTTACAGGCTTTCTGGCACGTTTACGGAGAGCCTCTTTCTCAGCACAGGTCCTGCCATGAAAGCTGGGCAATTCTGCTCAACGGGGAGTAAACTTTGGCACCATTTTGTCCTTGTGCACGTGAATAAATGGCTGGAGGAGGGCAATGCAGGGAAAACTGGAAGGCAAAGACATGTCGGGCAGCACCACAAACAGGTATTTCTCTTTAAAGAGTGTTTCAAAACAGACTGCTGGAATCTGTGAGAGATGCCTGTAATCTCCGGTTGAAAGGACAAATGCCCTTTCTCAGAAGAGCTGCTCGGCTTTGATGCTGCTGATCTGACTAAGCCTGCTGCTGGTGGGCTGGGGGAGCCCATGGGGACCATGGCTGTGCCATGCTGGAAACTGGTCACCCCATCTCCCATCCCACCTCACCCCCGGATGCCAGCATCTCCTACACAGTGTGCACAGAGCTTAGAGAAAAGGCATCAGAAAGACCTTCTACCTCATCAAAGAGAGACCTAGGAATGAATGAGCACTTTAATTACCGATGAAGAAGAAAGCAGGGGCCTGTGGAGCTGTTTTCCAGCCTGGTCGTTCTTGTGAGCTTTCGGCAGCTTGCGAAGCAGCAGAGAGCCCTGCTTTCTTCTCTTGCATGACATGTCTTTGAACTGGAAATTCATGCTGAGCAGTGGCAGGGGCTGCGTAATGCCAGTGGCCACTCTGGGAGAAGCGCAAAGCGCTCGTCTCCCACAGCCACATGAAACGTGTGGCTCAAAATAGAGACAACCCAGGTGTTAGAAGATCGGTGCAGCATTGTAAAGCCTTGCCCAAAGGGCAAATGATTTTGTTTGAACTGAACCAGAAGATGAAAAACGCATCCACGAGAAGAAATGAGTCTTCAAGAGGAATCTGCACTATTTGGACATTTTCTTTTTTCTCTGTTCAAACTCACAGCTCTGTTGTTAATTGAGTCTTTCAGTGACAATACCAGTCCTTTCTGTAGATGTTCTGATGGCAGCCAAAGCACATCGTGATTTGTGTGCTTGGAGAAACTGGAACAGCACTCCCTTCCCTGTGAAGAAACTGGAAGCTCACGTTGGATCCTGGCCCCAGCCGGTCTGAATTGGCCCGGTGCTTTCTGCATGGCTGAAGATCAGACGCTAAATGGGTCGGGTCCTTGAGTGGCTCATGGGGACCCTTTAAGACTGGGCTCTGCTGCTGGAGCAATGCCACTTCTGTGGCATAAGGGAACAGAGAAGTGATGAGGAGGTGTCTGGGGCAGGGCATCTCTTGGGCTGGGGAGAAATGAATGGCAGAAAAGTCCTGATGTGCCCATGACAACAATGCACTGGGAAGAAAATTGCTTTTCAGAGCCAACACAAGAAACTTGGTTTCCCCAAGAACAGAGAGACAGCTTAAGGGGACATTCTCCTCTTGAAATCTGATCAGTGTTAAAACCTGAGTTAAAATTAGTTTCAGGAATGGTTCCTGCCCCTGGGGCTCGCTGTCAGATGTTGTGGTTTTACACTCTCATTTTCCTAGTTTATTAAAATGTTTAGCTGCTTGGAAATGAGAAACAATATCTCATGTGAAACTTTTCATGGGCTGATCTTTTTTTTTATTCTCCTTCATGATTTTCTGATGTAACAGTCAAAGTTTTTTGAAAGGGTTCCATTGGGTCTATATAAAATGTTGTGTTTTTCTTTATTTTTTTTTTCCCTCTCTCTCACACATTCCCATTTCTCATTGCAGTAAAAAAAAAAAATAAAACTATCCCAAGAACTAAAAGGGATGGAGATGTGGCCTTTTTATTTTGCTGGGAAAAATGAGGTCAAAGTCAAAGGTGCTGGCATGACCCTGCTGTTGTACAACATTAAGTGTAGTTCTGGATTTCAAGTACAGAGACCTCAGCCTGCCCAACACCATAGCAACGAACACTATTAATGATGTTTAAGCTGTGTACTGAAGATTCAGAGAAAGGGGAAGGAGGGGGAAAAAACCAGTTACAGCATTTGAAATGTAAAGTATTAAGTGAAGCTTTCATGTTAACAATAACTTTTTTTTTTATGCTTTCCCCTGAGCTGCAACGAATTTTTATAAGAAAACCCCTATTTGACAGGGCATAAAATGCTAATGACTGTCGTTTCTTTAGGGGGAAAAGAGAAGTTAGTTGAAATAGGTGGGAAACTGCAGTTGTTGCTAAAGGCTTGAAGAGGAGAGAGAAGAATAGCAGTGCTAGATAATGCTTTTCTGGTACATCTCCTCTTAACAGCTCTGCTGCTGAAGGAAAACAGGTCTCTGTGCCCCCGTGAGATTTACGGAGCTCGTACCCAGGCTGCAGCCACAGCTCTCTCCCAAGGCCTCTTGCTAAAGAGGCAGCCTTCAAAAGGCTAACAGTTTATTAAACAGAAGCCAAAGGGTGAGAAACAAGAATGGGAAGAAAGGAGATTGAAAGGAAAAGAGCCTCCAAGCAGGGCCTTGGAAGAGTGCGGGGGAATTAAATCTGAGCACTGAAAGTGCTTGTTTGGGAGCTGCATGGCAATAGTAGGAAAAGGGGTGCTGCCTGGCTCCCAGCTTTGGGTGTTTTGTAGTCAGGACTGTTGTAGCCCACCAATGCCACAGTGGGACTTCACCTCGGAAGAGGTGAGATTGGTTGGCCCAAGCCTCTTCTTTTTCTTCCTTTTATTCACTTGTTCATTTGTTTGTTCATTAGAAGCTGCTGTGTCATTTATACTAACTTCCTTACAGAAGATTTGGCCTCTTAATTTTGAGTCTTTGTCTGCCCTTGCTTACAATGCAGGCTCTTTGGGCAGTCCAGAAGTGGGTTCAGCAGCACTTTGCACTTATTTATTTCTTCCGTCTCCAATCCCTAAACAACCCCACAGGACAGCTGGCTTGCCCTCTTGCACCACTGGCTGCCGGGCCTCTGCACACTTCTTTTTGACTCCTAGACCCTATGTTTGGGTGAGGTAATTAGATCTAGGTCTTCAAATAAACCTGGAAAAAGGTTTGATCTCCTGTTTCTATAACCACAGTGACACGCCTTCATGCCTGTCATCTACCACACACTCTTTTCCTTGTTGTCCCCGGTAAGTAGCGGGCTCCATGTGCAATTAAACCATGGAACTCGAAGCTGGAGGACAATGGCACCTCAGCTGACATTGAGGTGACAATGACAACAGCTCTGAATTACTTAGAGGCAACAAACCATGCAATGAGTATAGGTGGACTGGCTAAGCCCAAACTGCTGGTAAGATCCGTCTGCTCCAAATAACTTGGAATCACAGACTGAAGTTACCAGGAGGGAACATTGCTGGGAAAATATGTTTCCTAAGGTGCAACTTGCTGAAAAGCTAGAACGATACTTTTTTTGGAGTTTACACATTTTGGCTTTCTGATGAGATCCCCACTTCCTGCCCCAGATAGCTCAGTGAATGCTTGTGCTGGCAGAAGGGAGGATCAGAGCACGCTTTTGGGGAGGATGCAGAGGTGAATGGGTGTGATGGACTGCTCCACGTGGGCACAGACAAGCAGAGCCTGTGCTTATGTTCTTCCTCACGGACCCTGCTCACAGCTGCTGCCAGAGATGGGATCTCCTCCTGAGTGGGACTTTATTTGTCCCCTGCTGGGCTTGTGGCTCCACATAAGAGAATGTGAGTGTTGCCATAGACATAACCAAGGCCAAGATCTGTGACAAATTTAAATACCCATTTTCAGCAGCAGTTGCAGGATTTTTCCTATAGATTTTCTACCCAATTAGTTGGGATGTTAAAGGAGTGGAGGGCCGAGATATTGTCACTCAACAGGCGGTACCTCCGTAAAGCTCATCCTTGACATCCTGAGTTTTTTGTCGCTCCTGCTTAAACCATCTTGGACTCCAAGAAAGCTGGGAACTCATCTCTCTCCCTGTTTGAACTGTGTGTGATTAATTACAGACCTCAAGAACGGGCTGCTTGCCTATCTCTCATGTTTAAATTGCCTTCCAGGATCTTGCAAGGCTGAGGAGCCCCTTCAGATGTTGTGTCTGACTGCTCCTTGGTCAAGCCTCCCTTGGTTTCACTGGGAGCTGCATCTGATTCATAGCGAACTGTGAGAACAAACTAAACAGAGCACTTTGTGCATGGATTTGATGGCTGTGACCCTTCAGCCACTGCTTGAGAAGGAGAAGACTTTATTTTATCAAGAAGTGAAACTAAACAGGGCAATTGTACAGGGGGAAACGCTGCTGTGCTGTACTCCTGCTTTCCCCATCCCACCACTATAGATGGGGCAAAGAGAGAAACTGCAGCTGGTGCCTTTGCCCACAGTGTATGAGGTGGAGGATGTGCCATGAAGTATTTGATGTTGCGCTGGCGAAGAATCCAACAGCCCCAGTCATGTGCCAAGGCCAGCTTGTGCCTGGTGATGGACAGAGAGAAAAATTGTGCCTGCCCCAAAGCCCTTACAAGCAGAGACGTGTTGGGGAAGGCTTGTAAGACCAGTGGGACAGTATTGCCATAGAAGAGTAGGGGGAAGAAGATGGTGTTTGGAACAGGAATGGTCAGGAATCAGGCAAATATCCTTCTCCACGCACAAATACCATGAAGGAGACAAAAGAATGGAGATGGGGAGGTGACAGGTTAAGAAAATAGCCTGGATATGAGAAAGAACCAGAACAAAATCTGCATCCTCTTCATGGCTGTGTTGGCAGCTGATGCATGCTGGCCTGACAATTGGTCCCTTGAGGGCCAGGTGTTCAAGAAGAAGAGGAGAAAGATGGAAAGAAAAAAGCAAGAGCTGCATCTCCCCCCACCCACATGCTCAACACTGACCTGTGGCTTCTCACACATGGCCACCCCAGTGGCATACGAGATGTAGAGCTTGGAAAAGAGCATCAAGCTCTGCTCTGTGCTGCGTGTCTTCTGCCTGGGGGGATCCCAGTGCAACTCAGCTCTTGTGGGCAATCGGAGAAGCAGCAGACTGGCTCACTGAGCAGGATGGATGTACTAGAACAGCTCTGGCCCTTCCTTATTGCCCCACTTCTCCCACATGACCATCAGCTTTGACTGGAGGGAGGCTGACTGCAGCGGCTGGTCAAGCTCTCTCCACTTCTGATGGCGTTTCTTCATGCGCAGAGCAGAAAGCTCTGCTCTGAGCTCTTGGAGGGGCCAGTTTCCTGAAGGCCTGGTGTGGGGTGCAGACAGAAGGGGTCTCAGTGCAGCTGGTAGGGGCAGCAGGACCCTTTCATACCCCCCTCCTTTTCCCCATCATCCAGTTAGTGTTGGACGGTGTTTGTTTTTAGAAAAATTCAACAGCTGAGCTGATTTTCCAAAGGGACATATAAAACAAACAGGCTGCCATCTGCTCTATTGTCCTGGAATAGCAGCTGGAAGGGTGGGGGCAGAGGGAAGGAGGAGAATGAGAAATGGAGGTGGGGGGAGAGGGTTGGATGGACGGGAGGAAAAGGCAGCAAGAGAAGGCAGGGAAATGAGGAAGAGCTGATGGAAGGGGAGAGTGAAGGTAGAGGCTGGAGAGAGGTAGAGAAGGAGGTAAAGCAAAAGGGAAACTGTGTGACAGCAAGAGTGGTGAGGGGAGAGGACAGGCATGGGGCAAACAGAGCTTGCTTCCAATCACCCTGGCTACCTCCCCGCTGACGCAAGGCAGGCACCTCCAGCACCCCTGGCCCTGGCTTGTGCTGAGCCAGAGCCTGCCTGCAAAACAAGCAAACTGAACTTGGTG
>WBMW01002985.1:444995-457450 GCA_013396635.1 Penelope pileata
CCCCCCCCCCCCCCCGCCTCCCTGCTGTGCCACCCCCCACCTCCGCGCTAGCTTTTACTGAGTGCCTCAGGGCAGGGATTGAACTCCAGGTTTGGCAGCAGAGTAAATAACAGCAACACTGGCCTCTCCAGCCCAGGAGGGAGGAGGGCTGGTTTTAATCAAAGGTAAATAACAGTTGGTATTCTCTGACCCTTAATCCAATTTCCTAGAAATGGAAAAAAATGTTCCAACGTAGGTAAGTGGTGCTGGCCCACAGCAGATGGATGGCTACTCAGCCAGCTGTTGGACATAGCACAGCCAAGGAGACCTGAACTGGGGAGATGCCACAAGACATGTAGTTCATCCTTGCCATCCTGAGATTGCATGACTCTCATCTGACTCCGCTTGGTGTATTTTCCTGGCTTTAATCACCCCCCTAAATGAGAATGGCTTGCTGGTAGGCAGCGCATGCCCATGAAATGTGGGCCCAGATGGATAGAGGTTCCCTGAGCTGTTCTGAAGGCAGGAGAAGTTTGGCCCAGCTGATGCTCAGCATCTGCATCCCTGAAGGGCATTTTGCAAGAAATTTAGTTCTGAAAAGAAATATTTATGTTGCTGTTAGTCTGGTAACACGAAGGTCTGTGTGACTGGAGATCTTGCTCTCTGATTTGGTCACATATCAGAATCACAGAGAGTTGAGGAGGTGGTGTTATCAAGCCCTCAGGAGGTTACCTGGTCCTGAAGCCAGGTCAGTTACCTTGCAACCCTTCTGACAGATGTTTTTCCAATCAAGTACTAAAACATGCTGTTCTGGTCCAGACTGTTTGTGTCGGGTCAGAAAACCAGGTTGCTGACACCTCAGCAGTGGTAATAGGTTGATCTTGGAAAAAGAGGTTTCTTCTGTCACTCTCTGTCAGCATTGATTTGTAGATGATCACAGAGCAATTCTGCCAGGCTCTTGAGCACTGCTTTCTCCTCTGTGGGGCAGCTGATTTGCAGTTCTCTGGCACAAAAAAAATGACCTGATGAGGCCAGGTCATGTTTGGAAGGAGACATAGATGCATGCAAGAGCAGAGGGCAGAAGAGACCAGGTCCTTTCTTGCCATTCCATCTTGCAGGATGACCTGGCAGTTCATTGAAGGGGCTTCAGCCACTGTGGACACAGAGCATCTATGGGTGGACAGTGGTTTCAAGACCCCATTTCAGACTAAACCCTTTGTAAGCCTTAAGGACATAGAGAGAAACCTCCTCACCAAAAGCTCCCTGGTGACAAATGCAGCTTGACACACTTGGCAGTTACGTGACAGCCAGCTCCTGATCATACATTCTGGACAGGTCAAGTGCAGGAGGGACAGCCAATTCCATCCTCCCGTCTCATTCTCTGCTCTTCCAGTGCTGAGAGCCTGGGATCCAGCAACAGTGTTTTCACAGAGCACTCAGACATCTCGGGCAACACAGGATAGGAGTAGCGAGAGCTTAGCTTCCAGCCTGAGTGAAGCCCATCCTGCACAGAGAGGCTCAAAGGATGGCTGATCCTTACGTTTCACCCTCAGTCACCCAGTCCAGCCCTTAGAGAGTATTGCCTTGAAACTATCGGCCAGAGTGAGGAAAAGGAAAAACATATTTTGCATCTCTTTGATGGCATGTTTCTTTCCCCTCTGCTCGGCTCACTCCAGGAAGCACAGTGCTTTTGTAACTGCTCGAAAACCCACGCCCTCTGTGCAGGAAGGGGGCAGGAGGAGGAGAGGGACTGTCTGGTCAGCACCCTGGAGAGGGACAGGTCTGACATGCCCCTGCCTTCCCCTTGCCTTGACTTGCCTTCCCTCGCCTTTCCTTTCCCTGCCTTTCCTTGCATTCCCTGCCTTGCCTTGCCTTCCCCTACCTTGCCTGGTCTTCCTTTCCTCTGCCTTGCCTTGTCTTGCCTTGTCTTGCCTTCCCTTGCTTTGCCTTCCCTTCATTTCAGTCCAGGCTGGTGGGCAGCCTCCTGATGTGGCACAACCCTGCCTTGGCTTGCAGCCTACACCAGCCCTTTTTTGCTCTTGCTTAAGAACAAATACACAGTGCTACGGCTCTGTACACAGCTGCTCTGAAGCTGTGGCTTAGATCTGGGTTATTTTTTGCAGATAAATCCTCTTTTCTATCAGATTTGACATCAGGCAATCCCTCTAGATCCCTCCTCTTCTCCCTCTCAGACTTCCCCCTTCTCTTCCTGCCCTGTGTTCTCTTTCCTTGCATCTGTCCCCTTCCCTTTATATCCCTCCCTCCTCTTTTCTTTCCTATAGCCAGCTTTCAGTGAATATCATTTCATCTGCTCTTTTTTCCTGCTCTGCATCTCCATAGTACTCTTCATGTCTCCACTACCCTCAAATGTATGTATTGCTTTCGTCCCTGTATCTTTTTCTTTTCCTTTCCCCCTCCCCCTCTTTTTATATTTTTCGTTTTTTTTCCTTCACTCCCTCCCCTGTTTGTTTCTCTGGTCATTTCCACAGTGCTGTGAGTTTATCAGAGAGCTGTCTCTGCCACGGAGTTCTACATGTTGAGATTAGGTTCAAAATATCTAGTAGGTGCTTATTTTGGGGGTGCCCTGTTACAGCTGATGGAACTTAGGATCCTCTGCAGGGATCATAGCTGTTTCACAGACTGCCATGCCCTCCAGCTGATGTAAGGAGGAACTTTCAGGGTGATGGCGGCAAACAGCAATTGCAGTGAGGGAACCAAAGATACAGGCAGTGCACGAGAGAGCTGGAGTCACTGGCTGGTGGATGGTTGCATTGGGTAGGGCTCTAGTAAAAACAGTTCCCATATCTTAGAAGAACTTTTGGTTTTGTTTCCATCACAATCTGTGCCCACCAGCATAGGAATGGAGCAGAAGGCCACAGAGACCTTTTGGTGAAGGGTCTGGAGCACAGTCTTATGGGGAACAGCCGAGAGAACTGGGATTGTTCAGTTTGGAGAAAAGGAGGCTCAGGGGAGACCTTACTGCTCTCCACAACTGCCTGAAAGGAGACTGTGGGGAGGTGGGGTCAGCCTCTGCTCCTGGGTAACAGTGATAGGATTGAGAGAGGACGGCCTCAAGTTGTGCCAGGGGACGTTCAAGTTGGATGTTAGGAAAAAATTCTTCTCAGAAAGAGTGTAATGCATTAGAACAGGCTGCGCAGGGAGGTGGTGGAGTCACTGTCCCTGGAGGTGCTTAGGAAATGTGTTGATGTGGCACTGAGGGACATGGGTCAGTGGGCAGGATACCAGTAGCACGCATTGACTTATTTGGTAGGATCTGGTACCAAACAGGCAAGAAGCCCGCTGAGGGCTTCTGTTCTACTTGGAAGTGATCCAGTTTGGGATAATGGGATATCAGTTTCAGCTGCAGAAAACCATTTTCATTTACAGGAGCTCAGGGAACTCCCGGCCTGACACCACTTGGTTTGGGATTTAGCCAGGGTAGCATGGAGGATGGGATCCATGCCAACACCTCAGGTATCTGGATCTGGGTAGTGAGGAGAAAAGAAGGAGCTGTTGTCTGCCTTTTGCTTGTTTTGTTGCCATTTAAAACTGGAGCCCCTGTGGCAGTGACAGGCCCATCCACAGGTAAATGGACCACAGCAGATGGGGACTGAGTAGATGTGTCTGGAGGAGCAGCAGTTTTGTTCCACCTTGATCTCTAAGCTACACCATGGCATCCCAAAGAGCTCACAAACTACTCGGAAGAGGTGATGGGCTTTCTGTCAGGCTGGAGTCATCCTCTGTAAAGTCACATTTACATTTTTACCAGACAAAGCTTCTTCTGGCCTGTGAGTCTTCCATCATTTTAGGTTAATGGCAGCAGAGGATGGCTCCATGTTTTCTGGAGCTCAACATCCAGATGACTATGGGAGAGGGATGGAGGGCAGTGCTTTCAACAGTGTTTAGAGGAAATCTGAGGGAAAGGACAACCCACTTTTTGCTCCACATTTGATGCCATCAGTTTAATTTCTGCAATACTTCAACCAAGACCAGGGAAGCCTTGGCTATGTATGACAGCTCCCAGCTCCCTCCCTGGCAGAAAGCTGCCATGCATGGCATTTTAGGACCACAGGCAGTCCCAGTGATGGTGGCTACGCTGCGTGTTAGGCCCAAGCTGAATTTTTTTATTGGGCTGCACACCTAAGCCATTTCAATATCTTCTTCCAGGGGTGACACAGCACAGTTCCACTTGCTGAGGCTGAAGAACACCTTTGTTTGATTTTCTAAAAACAAATCCTTTCTCCTGCGTGTGCTGTTTTTTTTTTTTTTNAAGGCAGCTTCCAGTGGAAGTGCTCTCCAGGGCTCGGCTGCCTACCCATGGCGTGGAAGAATAACTTCCTCCTCAGGGACTCTTCCAGGACTCATCTGGGACTCCCCTCAGCTTCTGCAGGTTCCCTGGGACTGGCACGTTCAGCACCACACTGCATCTCTCCCTGTTTTGTTCCCCAAATTCTCAACACATCACCCCAGTCTCAAACCCAAGCCATCTCCCTGGATAATCCAGCTTCCAGCTAACAGTTTCTCTGACCAATAACTGGGCCTGGTGTTCAGTATTTCTGCAACGCTTGAGCTTGGGAGGAGTTCAGGAGAGCACTGCCAATTAGCTCACATTTTTTTCTGCCAGGTCGGTGTTATCCTGCTTGAATGACTTAGATGCCACAGCACAAAGTGACCATCAGCACAGAGGGACACAAACTCCTTGGGCTGTAATCTCTCTCCTTCTCTCCTTTACTGATAGCAATAGAAGGTCACCTCTGTAGCTGAGAGATAGTGGGCCAGGTTTTCTGCTGGTATAAATCAGCACAGACCCATGGGCACTCCGACCCCCACTCTGCATGAACAATTTTGGAGTTTTTAGCACAACCTGGGTATGTGCTGGCAGGTCTGAGCGTGACTGTCCTGGCTGCAGGCAGGAAGATCCTCACCTTCCCTGCTGGCTACACAGTTTCAGATTGGGGCTGCCAAAGCACAGAAAGATCTCTACGTGAGCTCAGGAGGAAAATTCAGGATGAGGAATGAAAGCATGCACATTGGAGCAGGTGAATGGCCAGGATGCTTTGCTCCAGCCCTGTGCAGACTGATCTGAAATGCCCAGAACCCCTCTCCCATCACAGGATCAGCCATCTGAATGGCACCAAGCCTCCAAGGAGACAGCGTGCTCCTCCTCAGCCCCATTCACCACACCTCTGGTTGCCTTGCCTCTGGGAGCAAAGGAGCGGGAGAGGTGCTTTGCCAACCACAGAATTGGGAATGCAATCAGAAAGCCCCTGGGAGTCACTGCCACATCTCCGCAGCAACGCTCGGCAAGCGCGAGAGCGATGCCTACACCCACCCACACGTGTGGAGCAAAGCGCTGGCTTCTCATCGCTTCCATCCCTCCTGTCCCATCACTCTGGTTCTCCTTTGGGGCCATGGAGGCAGCATGCGCCGGACCGCACTCTGCTCATTGCCCAGCTTGTGTTGCTGCTGCAGCGGTGCCCACCATGACACGGGTGTCAGGGCTTGATGGGGCAGGAGGAGACCAGCTTCGTACCCAGGGTGCGTGTCTGCGAGGCTGGGGGTGTGCGAGCCTTGGAGAGTCCAACGAGTCCAGAAATGGGGCCAGCAGAGGGCACTCCGGTACTGCCGCTCGCCCACCTCCGGCCGGGAATGGGGCCCCCCCAGAGCCGCGCAGCCCATCTCGGCCGTGCCCCGGGTGTAGGACGAAAGGGGATCAAGAGCAGGGTGTGGGCCTGCAGCATCGCTGTGGGAAGGGGAAGGAGCAAGTGGGTGAGGAGGCTGCAAAGGGGAGGTGTCCCCTGCTCCCCGTGTCTGCTCTGTCAGCTCACCGCAGTCCCACCACGTTGGACAGCATGGGTGGATGCATGATGTATGGCCCCAGGTTTTCCCCTCTGAGACCACGGGTGCCATGTGACTCTGGTAGAGGGAAGGCAGCATCTCTCCCTACTTCGAAGAGCTGCTGAGCCTGAGGCTTAACAGCGGGACAGCTGCATGCTCATCATTAGACCCCATCCCTGAGGTCTAATCCCCCTTCCCCAGTGATTCTGGTGGTGTCACTCGCAGGGACCAGCCCTGGGCACATCCCAGCCATCCCCACCTTGCAGGCAGCCTGCACCAACGTGCTCAGGGCTGACTTGTAGATGAAAGATGGTTGAGGCTGATCCCTGAGCACATTCCCATGATGGGAAGGCACCACAGCCATTTTGATACGGCTGCCCATGGCATGGGGTAGCCATGGCAGTGTGGAAGGGCCCCTGATGGGCTGAGACATCCCTGTGAGATAAGTGAGGTGTCTGGCAGCAAACTCTTCTGGAAAGGATCTATTTTGCACAGTCCACAGCGCAGCACAACCTCTCAGGAGATTTCCTGCCGCAAACCCTCTCCCATCTTTCAAACACCAGGGAGCTCTCTGCGAGCAGCTGGAGCAGTGTCACATACCAGCACAGGAGCACAGCTAGGGCTGTGCTCACTGCAAAACCGAGCACATAGAGCCCAGCGTGCCTGTGCTGTCCTGCTTGTCTCTGTGCAAGGTCTGGACACCTTCCTCACCATAAAGCAGTGTGACAGCTACACGGGAAATTGGGATTCCCTGGAGATCTCAGGGTTGGGGGGGTCTCCTGGCTCCTCTGCAGAGGTGACAGGAGCTGAGCACCTTGCTACGTGCTCGGAGAGCCTGAGCGCCCTGCGGTATTGCTGCAATAAATCTGGAGCAGCTATAAATCTGGAGCAGCTGGCTTAAGTTCCTCCAGGGTTCATAAGAAAAAAAAAAAAACATCCAGCCTGATGTGCTCTGTTTGCCCACTCGCTGTGTTTTTAATTGGAATGTTTGTAGCTTGGAAAATCATTTCTTAGACTACAATACCCACAGTCCTTCGCTGGCAGCTTGGCATAGGCTGTCAGGGCAACGCCAAACCCAGACCTCTGGATGGGTCTCCTCACCTAGAAGATGCACTTCTTCAGTTCACTGGGAACAACGTGGTGAGATGAGCGAGTGAGAAATGCGGCTGTGACTCCCTGCCCTCCCCCAGAGACCACAGCCAGACCCAGGTCCTAGCAGATCTGGGTCTCCCGAGCCCGTTTCTCTTCCATTCCTGCCAAACCCTGTCCAGAACGTTTTCTAAATGAAACTTGAAGTCCAGTTTGGGAAAGATCACAAGGCAGAAACAACAAGCATAATGAACCATATTTAAAATGATATTTTTTCTGCCTTTGGAGTTTGGTTAATTTATAATCTATAAAAGTCTCTGCATAATTGTGTCTTGATTAAAATGGTATAATTAGGCGCTCTGGATCTCTCTCCCCTTTCCCTAAGATTATTTCTGTCTAATTGCTTTAATCTGTGTTTTCATGCACCCACTAGAAAATCAAAGCGTGCTCCCATGAGGACGCGGGTGAGAGTGAATAAAGCTGACGACTCATTAAGTGCAGCAGAGAGAGGAAACCGCATCTAAATCACCGCTACATTAATGAGGTAAAATAAAAAAATCGAAACGAATAAATAACAAAGAGAGAGAGGATTTAAAAAAACCAACAGCAACAACAAAAACCCCAACCTGACATAGATTTTAATATTAATTAAGAGCGTATTGAACAGCAAATTGTCTGTCATTAAAGCCAACTTCCTCCATTGCTGATGGAGAGGAAAGGTCTGGGGATTTTAATTCTTCAAACTGGGTGATGATTTGTGGAGGGGGCAACTCGTGCAGAATAGGGACAGAATGAAGGTCGCCGAGCAGGGATTGGAGGAGCTGGGTGGGAAAGGTGTCAGCTTCACTCTGCAGCTTAACAGCGGTGCCACAATTAGCCTGGATTCGAGTGAGAACTGGATCAGACCCCAGGGAGAGCAGCCTGGGACTCCTGCAAAGGCACCGTCTGGCTTGCTGCATTGCTGGGGGGCATGGCGTGGCCCTCAGGGCTTGATCAAGCCCATCCCCAGCCCCAGGACCAGAGCAACATCACCTCTCCCTTCCAGGTGACTTTCTGTCTTCTTATCAATGATGCTCATGCTGCAGACTCTGCCAGCTAGCCCCAGTAACCTACAAACAGGTCACTCACTTCTCTCTGAGAGAGGAATCAGGAAAACAAGGTAATTTCAAAAAGCTTCTGGCTATGTTTGTGTTTTGTTAACTGCTCTCGTCTCCTGAGGACGGCACCAAGGTAGTGCTGTCCTCTGGTCCCTTGTTCTTGCTTGCAGGGGAGACTCTGCCCTGAGCCATTTGCCCAGTTCAAGTGCTGTTTGCCTAGTTCAAGCGCAAATGCCCTCACTCTGTGGTGCAGGGGCTGCCTTTTACCCCGGGTGTGATACAATAGCTTTGTCACCACACTGTGCACAGCATGTATTTGCTTTCAGCAGTGGTATGCAGCCCAGGAAGTGCACTGTATGGAAAGGGCCTCTCTGCTTGGGAGCTCTGCACTGTGTGATGCTGACAGGCTCCCTGTGTCTGTGTCATGCCCACCCAGGGCATGGGTGGGCAACGTGAGTTCACCTCAAGTCACCTGTGACCGCACGATTTGTCCTTAACCCAACCATCTGCTCCCTATTGCCATGGGGTGGCATGGAAGTGTACCTTCATATGCAGTTGTGCAAAGGTGCTCAGCCAAAAACTGGTGGGTCTCTGTCTCCTTGTGAGCTTCACAGTCATTGCTACACTCTGCTTCACATTTTCTCCAGCCATAGACACACAGATTGCAAAAAGTGAAGGTGAAAGGGAACAAGGCAAGGAAAGCCAAGGAGAAAACGTCTTGACCAGTGAACAGGAGCTCAGCAAAGTTTATCCCAGCTATATCCCCTCAATCCCAACTGCAGGGCTTTGCCCCTGCTCCATCACGGAAGCACTCTGGTGCAGGGGTAGGGGCATGGTTTTAAATGCTCTGCTGGGTCACGGCCTGATCACAGCTCTCAGGCCCCTAGGTTTTCCCTTTCAGCATCCCTTGAAGCCCATGGAGAGAGGGCTGATGGTCACATTGGCGTGGCAGCTGGCAGGATAGCGCTGAAAAAGAAAGCAGGATCAGCTGCCTGTAGTCCTTGAGTTCAAGAAGAGCCTAATCTAATTAAGTGGAGACCACTATCAAATTACCAGCTCTCTTTTAATGTAGCCATTTTAAGTGGTTCAGTATATTTATAGTAGGCGAGTTAGGGCGGGCGCTTCTCTCTCGGGGTTACGCTTGTGTATAAGGGAGAGACATATAATAATGTTAAGGCTCCAGCTTTGAATTATTTCCTGTCTCCAGCCTGGAAAACATCGTGCACAAGATTTAAGATGTTGAAATCTGCTCCCAGATAGCCTCTGCGTATGTTCGTGAATGTAGAGTTTGTCTGGGTTGGTTTCTTCTCTTGCCCCAAGCCAGCAGCACAGAAGTTTCCTTTCAGGATTAAGCTTCACTTAAAGCAGATGTACCTCGTGCAACTGTCCCACACCAGTTTACAGCTATGAAAGGGCAAGAGGAAGGGCTTGCTGTGGCCAGAAGCCAGCAGCCTGTTTGCAGCTGAGTTTTGGTGGGAGTGGGATGGACCTGTCACCAGTGGTTAGAGAGAGAGGAGAGGCTCTCAGCCCCACAGCCCAGCGTGGGCTGCTGGTTGATGGAGTGCCCTCAATTTGTCTTCGCTGTAATACTGTCCCTCCCTCAGCCCTCTCTGCTCCTCTCCCTGTAATCCCATCTCTGGGGGAGTTCCTGTGTGGCTGGATCTGTGTCAGACCATCCCCTGGGCTCGCGGGGGGAGGAGGTGGGAAATGCTCACTGGGAGCAGTTTCCATGCAGAACAACAGTCATAATCCTGAGCCTTTTATCTGAAGCTTTTGCAAACATTAATTCATTAACCTCTCGCAGTCACCCTCCGAGGTGAGGATTATTATCCTCAGGATTGGACAGATGGGGAAGCTGAGACAAGGATGAGGCAGTTGGTGCCACCAATTCCTCCCTGGTCCTTCTATCATCCATCTCTCCTCTCCCAGCGAGGGGTGGGCCGGCTTCTTTGGGGCACCCTGGCTGGGACAAGGACAGACCTTGCTGGCAACATTTGCTGCTAGGCTCTGAAGAAGCCTTCCATGGGGTACTGGGCTTTGTGTCTCTGCCCCACAGATGGTTGTCATGGGAGGTCTTGGCCCATGTGGCACAGAGGCACTGTCCTTCCTCCAGAAGCCCCCAGTGTGTTTCTGTGTCTATCAGGTCAGTGTTCATATTATTGCTGTAAGCAGAGAGGAAAAAGGAACAGAGGAGAGAGAGAAAGGTAACAAAGCAGAAGACAAGAGACCTTTGTGTCTCTTCCACCATCCCCATCTCCCTTCCAAGTGGGATTTCTTCTTGTCTTAATGTTGTATCTCATTCTTGACCTGAAAGATTAAAAACCAAGAGATTAAAAGATTACTGAAAGTGGATGAGATGGACTTTGCTGCTTCCCTCCCTCTTGCCAGGACAGACCTCTGGGAAACCTGTCTCTTGCTTTTCCCATCTTCTCTTCCCTCCTCTTCCCCTCCCACCCCTTGATCCTTGGAGATGAAAAGGCCCTTGCCTTCTGACAGTTTGAGTCAGCCTGGCCATCTACAAGGCCACCCTTTGATCCTCGTTCAGGGTCAGGTGCAGAGAGAAAGGATGCATTTTTGAGACTGCAGAAACCGCTGTCCATCTGCAGTAACTCTGGCAGCCCTTCTCTGAGATGCTCTCCTTCCCCAGGCCATCTATCCATCAGGAAGGCTCTACACCAAGGCAGCAAAAAGCCCCAAGGCATTCTGAACACATTGCCATGAATGTACCACCCACGGTGACGTGAAGCCCCTCTTGGGAGGTGAGTGTGTGGGAAGGGGGCTGGAGCAGAACTGACTGGTGCTGGGTTCCTTGGCCGTTCCTCCTTTCATAGGGCAGGTAGAGGACTACTGGAGTTCTCCTTCAGCTCTGACAAGGGGATTTTTTCAACAGCAAGTCTGATAAAGCAGACATTTGCTCCCATTCACTCCCAAGGTGTTGGGGTGTGTGGAAAGGAACGTATTCATTGCACTTTGGGTCGGTCCCACCTCTTCCTTGGACACCAGTTCCTCCAAATTGCTAAAGGAGCCTTTAAGGGCTTGAACTGTCCTACTGAGGTTCCAGACCAGGGCTGGAAAACCCAGCGCCCTTTGATTTCACAGAGGGATTCACTGCTCCCACCTTGGCTGAGTTCACACTCATCTTCATGGTACAACAACCGATGGAGTTAGGCCCAAGCTTGGCTCCACCTGGGCAATGCCCATCTGTAGTGTTCCACATGTAGGGCTGAGAAGAAGGCCAGTTCCATGTCTCACCCTGACAGAGGGTGTGCTTGGAAACTCCTCCTCTAGGTCCACCTGTACCGGGGCAGAACCTGGCAGTGCTTCCATCCTGGACGCTCTGAGCAGGTTAATGCCCAAAGCTCTCCGGGGATATCATTCCCAAACACACTGAAAAACACTCCCTGCTCCCTCTGGCAAAGAATGAGGTGTCAGCACAGCAGCGCAGGAATTGTCTGTGCCATGTAGAGCTCGCACAGTGCTTGCCGTATCCCGCGGACGCGGCGTGCAGCCACCAGTACAGGAGGAGCCTCCTGTCTGCACTGCTGACAGCTGTCAGTCTCGGGGAAAAAATCCCTTCGCTCCCTGCTCCCGTGGTCCCACGAGCAGGGAAGAAAATCTGCCAACGCGGTGCTTCTCCCTCCTGCTCTCTCTTTTGCTGCCTGTGAGGGAAGTTGCAGGGAAATAATGAAATAAAAGCCAAGGCCCGGAGAAAGCTGATTCATCCACAGCCCAGGGCCAGCGGCCGGCTCCAAGCAGAGCTGTAAAATCAATCTGTCACTGCTCACTGCAGTGTAGATCAGGGCAGAGATGGGGACTGCAGTGTGGGCAGAGCCCAGCATCCTCCCGGGGACCTCTTTCCCCAGATGCAGGACCTGGCTGCTCCCTGGGGAGGGGACAGACAGATGGACAGGGAAAGAGGCAGAGAGGGAGAAGGGCTCCATGGCTGCTCACTGATGGTGCTTGGCACGCACCCATGTGCTGCCTGGCTGAAGGACCTGGGGATGTGGGACGTGAGCGCTGGTGTCCCCCAGCCTGCAGCACGGGGGTTACAACTTCAGTTTTGTCATCACCTTTGTGATTCCCTCATCCTGGGCTATTCTGGGACTTCACAGCCCCCCAGCATGTGTTGGAATGATGCCAGGGAGTTGCTGTAGTAGGGTCCGCTCCCCTGTTCACCCCAACAGCATCTCCAGCCTCAGGGTGTGCAGCAGCCTGGCAGGGCAGCGTGTGGGCAGAAACCAGGGCAATCCTTGGGGCTGTTCCCATCCCTGTTAGGGGGGCAGAGAGGCAGGAGGGGGGTGGTCTCGGTGACATCAGCACAGAAGAATTAGAAGGTGATTATTCTCCTGTAGCGCTGGACGTGGAGCAGAACGCCTCTGCAGCTGACTTCCACTAAAGTATCTGTGACGTACTTCTGTTTTTTTTCCTTGGTGAAGTTTTTTTTTTTTTTTT
>WBMW01002985.1:460407-490857 GCA_013396635.1 Penelope pileata
GTATGTATGTGTGTGTGTGTGTGTGTGACACATAAGCGTGTGCGGCTGCCACCGTGTCCCTCGCGGGGACGCGGCTGAGCTCGGAGCGGGGAGAGGGGAGGATGGAGGGATCGCCCTCTGCCCGCGGGTGGGTGCCGCTGAGCCGGGCACGGAGGCACGGGGTGAGTTGGGGAGTGGAGGGGCCACGGGGAAAATGCCCCCACGGGGAGGTGGGAGGGAGGGAGGTGCTCCCCGTCACCCCTTATCTGTGTCAGTGTGTGTATGTGTGTGCTGGGGGAGCCGGGTGGGTGCAGGGATTGCTGTGTGCTCTGCTTCGGTTCCGACCCCGCGAGAGAAAGGGATACGTGCATGGTGTGTATGTATAGATGTGTATGTGTGTCTGTTCATCTCTCTATAGGAATGTATACATCTTTCTGTATAAACATATCCACAGACAGATGCATGTACCCCCCATCTAAGCAGAAATACAGCCGAAGCTTTGTGCATACACCCCTTGATACCCATCTGCTATAGACACACAGCCCCCTATGCATGCTGCTCGCAGTTACGATGGGGATACAAGCACAGCCTTGTCCCGAGCCCCCTGCAAACTTTGCTGGGGACCCCTTGCAGCCCACGGTGTGTCCGTGGCCGTGTGCCTTACATGGACATTCGCCCGCTTTGGGTGCAGGGGNGGGCTGCCGGCCATGAGGCAGGGGACTGCGCAGCCTGGAGGGGTGACACGGCCGGGGGACGCCTCGGCGGGGCTGAGTCCGCTCCTCCAAGGGGCATGAGACGCGTGGGAGCCCTCCACGAGCAGGTATGTATGTGTGTGTGTGTGTGTGTGACACATAAGCGTGTGCGGCTGCCACCGTGTCCCTCGCGGGGACGCGGCTGAGCTCGGAGCGGGGAGAGGGGAGGATGGAGGGATCGCCCTCTGCCCGCGGGTGGGTGCCGCTGAGCCGGGCACGGAGGCACGGGGGGAGTTGGGGAGGGGAGGGGCCACGGGGGAAATGCCCCCACGGGGAGGTGGGAGGGAGGGAGGTGCTCCCCGTCACCCCTTATCTGTGTCAGTGTGTGTATGTGTGTGCTGGGGGAGCCGGGTGGGTGCAGGGATTGCTGTGTGCTCTGCTTCGGTTCCGACCCCGCGAGAGAAAGGGATACGTGCATGGTGTGTATGTATAGATGTGTATGTGTGTCTGTTCATCTCTCTATAGGAATGTATACATCTTTCTGTATAAACATATCCACAGACAGATGCATGTACCCCCCATCTAAGCAGAAATACAGCCGAAGCTTTGTGCATACACCCCTTGATACCCATCTGCTATAGACACACAGCCCCCTATGCATGCTGCTCGCAGTTACGATGGGGATACAAGCACAGCCTTGTCCCGAGCCCCCTGCAAACTTTGCTGGGGACCCCTTGCAGCCCACGGTGTGTCCGTGGCCGTGTGCCTTACATGGACATTCGCCCGCTTTGGGTGCAGGGGAGAGAGTAAATCTCAGCTCTGCTCATGCAGCTCTGCCGGGAGGCCGCCTGGCTGCAGAAAAGTCATTGCGTGGTGTCTGGCGGGTGTGTGTGTGTGTGTGTGTGGTGGTGGCTGGATCAGGCTGTTTCATTAGGGGCCCAGGACAGTGAGTCGCATGCATGCGTGTGTGCGTATGCATCGCTTGCACAGTGCCCGTTTATTCCAGCAGGGAAAGCGTGCCCAAATTTCTATGCATCGAGATCCTCCTGCTTTGGGGCATGAGATGGGGGGAGGAGAAGCTGAATGAATGAATGGGAGCAAGAGGAGGGGGAAGTGTGGGGGTGGGGGAGAAAGACGAACAGATGCATCCTATTCTCATCCCAGGATGGGCAGGAGTGCACAGCTGCCGCTGTTCCCATTCCAGAGCTTGGATCTGGTTGGGGAAAGGCAGCATAAATCTGCTAATGCTGCAGCAGGCAGCGTATTCGGGAGCTGCTCTGCGTAATGCCCTCTTGTGCGTGCGCTGGTGCGGCTCCCCAACGCCTGCGGGCACGCATGCCAGCACACGGGTGTGCACGGCTGCACGGGTGCGGAGATGGCAGGGAGCAGGCTGTGCACGAGCAGTGTGCTTGCAAACATCCCTGCCAGTGGCTGAGGAAGGAGGTGTCGACGGTGCCGGGGAGCGGAGCATCACCATCGCGCTGCGGGCGCATGCATCCTGCAGCCCTGGCCCGCTTGCACCCTTACGCAGGCACCCGCTGCTGCCGGGGCCACTGGGTGCGTGCACGCAGAGTGGGTGCACATGTGCAGGCCAGGCTTAGGAGCTGCTCCCCCTCCTTTTTCCCCTAAAGGCTGGAGAGCACAACCCTTCTGCCCAGCCTAGAGGTAGGGAGCTATAGGGCAAGCTGGGGAGCAGGGAGAGGGCTGCTGAGGTTGGAGGAGCGCTGGAGAACGATGATGTGCAGGGAGTGGGAGTGTGTGTGTGTGTGTGTGTATGGGGGGCCAGGGGAGCAGGCAGCCTGCATTGACTGCTGCGAGCCAAGGCATTTGTCATGCACCGGGAGGTGGGAGGAAGACATGGGGGTGTCGAGGGGAGGGGGCGAAGAAGCACCATGCTGGGCTATGGGGGGATTTGGGGTGACCCCCAGCCTCCTGCCTGCTCCCTGTCCCCACACACCCATCGCTTCTGGGTCTGGGGAGATGCAGCCCGGTGGCATCGCTAATGCAATGAAGCTTGATTTGCATGGAGCATGCATTATTAATATATTTAAATACAGCCCCCTCCCGCCTCCCCTCTCTGTGCAGAACGTACAGCAGCGGCGAGGAAACTGCAGGGAGCGGAGGGCTTCTGCCGCGGTGCCGGGGGTGAGAAGCAGCCACTCCAATTTCCCCAGCCTGGAAACCTTCCCCCTGGCCCCTTCCCCATCCACCACCTCTTCACCCTACTATGATTCCCCCCCCGCTGCCTTTCGGGGCATCAAACCCACCAGCGGGACGCAGGGAGCTGCCTCCATTGCTCTCCCACATCCCAAACCATGACAGCAGCCGCGGCTGCATGGCCTTTCCCTCCCTTCACCCAGCTCCAGGAGATGGGGGCATTTGGGAACGTGTTGTCCTATCTGGTGCAACACCACGCCGTAGGGCAGAGAGGGCGTTTGGGGCAGGGGGATGTTAGGAGGGTGTTGTTTTGGGTGAGGTTACAATCTGAGAGGTAAAAGCAGGGGCAGGGAGGAGGGAGCACAGCACGGTGGCTGTGCTGATGGTTCTACCTGGGCCGTGTCAGAAGCCAGCTGCAGCTCCAGGCGGGGTGCAGCTGCCTCATCTGACCCCGCTAGCGAGTGGTGGAGCACGCTGCCCACCTGGGAAAAAAGCTGGTGGTCACATCAGGGCCTGCTGGAACCTCCCGGTGCTGTCAGCAGCCGTGTCAGAAAATATCAGCACATTCGCTGAGAACGAGAGACCTGCCTGCTCTCTCCCTCAGCCCAAATATTGTGGGTTTGTATTTTTTTCCCCTCTGTCCCCTGTAAGTGTGGGCCTGGGCTAAGCTGTGCCTTGTATTAGCAGAGGAGCTTTTGCTTTTCTCCTCCAGGGAGGAGCCGAGCGATGAGGGCTCACGGGATGGGTATGGGCAGAGCTGCAGAACACTGTGGGTTCTGCTGATGGGATCGTCCAGCTTGGGAGATGTTGGTGTTGGTAGGACTGCTGCTGTGTTTGCTTCAGTCGTGAGATGCTCTGGCAGCGGTTACGGCCTCATGTTATTGGAACTCTGTCTGTGTCCTGGCTTTCCTGTGCTCCCTTTGTGCCTTGCTTTGCTGTCCCATGACCTCCTCTCTGAGAGAACAGGGACTGCAGCCAGCTTAGGGTCTCTGGGAGCTCGGAGCTACCTGGCCGTTGCCTGAGATGAACTGCTTGCTTGTGCATAGGGCTGACTAAATAATTGTGTGTTGCTGAGGAGAAATGACCTCATTTGCTCACCACTTACAAGCCAAGAGGGAGCCCAGTTCCAGCTGACCAGCTGAGGTCCAGAAGGAGGGGAGGGCAGTTGTCACTCTTTCCACGGCATTATAAGGGGTTGGAAAGCAGCCAGGTGGAGGTGAGTGATCAGAAGGGTTTGTGAGGAAGTTGTTACTGCTTGCAGGGAGGCTTTGAGGTTCCCAGGCAGCCCTGGTTTGGGTACATACAGTGGCAACATCGTGCTTTGCAGCATGGCATCAGATGTCATGGAGATAGGCACAGGATCAACACTCTGGAGCAGAATCCATCCTACCATTGGAGGTGAGCCCCATCCATTGTTCTGCATGGACCCATTGGATGTTCTGGGGCCATGCCTTCCCACTTGCCATCAGCCCAGGGTGCATCTCCAGCTTTACAGCCCTTTGGCGTAGAACATTGTTCCAGGCGATGCTTTATGGAGCTGATGGTGCCACACAAATTTCTCAGAGGTGAGATGAAGTGCCTTGGGCCAGGAATCCATGTTCTTCTCTATACAGAGACATCCACACACCAAGTTAACACCTGTCTGGTCTTCGCAAGCTGTAGGGGAAATACTGTTTGCAAGAAACCACAGGTGGTTTTGACTCCTGAGGGTGTCAGTCATTCTGATAGCAGAGAGATGGAGCAGACACTTCTGTGAGGAAGGGTCATCTGTAGCATGACGTGGGGAGAGGGTCAGAGCATTGCTCCCCAGCACCCACGTCTGTTTTGAGTGGTTTTGGTGACAAGCTAATCACTTTTGAGGCATCACAGGCGTACAGACTGTGTCCTGGGATGATGTACGGGCTACCAGTTGCCTTAAGGCGAGGTGTCATATGTTTGTCTTCATTCTTGCCATGGCTCATGAGCTCAGTCTGCAGACCAGATGGGTCAGAGCTGCCTGTGTGTTTGTAGGTTGCTGTGAGGACTCCGTGAGCTATCCTTCCTCTGAGAACATGAACGTATGCATGAGAACACGTGTGTTTGTGAACATGGAGAGAAGCACTTCTTCCTGCTAGGCTTTGTCTGTCCTGTCCTCTTGTGTGCACAGGTTGCATCTGTGTATGCACAAAGTCTGTGTGTGCAGGCTTGCCGCTCCCTCCTTTTCAGCTTCATAGGTATCATCCATGTTTATGTTTGCCTGCATGCATCTGTGTGTGTGTGCATCTGTGTGTATCTGTATATAACCTGAGTTACATTCGCTGGTGCCCACATGTGTGAAGTGAGCTAGCTGTCCTGACATCCGTGTGCTCAAGTACATCCAGAAACATCGAGCTCTGAATCACGAGGCAGTCCTAATTCATGCCATTTCCAAGGCTTTAGTGAAACCAGTCAGGAAAACCTGGCATGCAGACCTGAGTGCCATGCTAGCCAGAGGAGGGTGATGAATTGGAGAGAATTCAGTGAAGAGCAACAGAACGATGAAAGGGCTGGAGGGTCTTATGAGGAGAGATTAAAAGAACTAAATATGTAGAGCTTGGCTAAATGACAACGTGATAGCAGTTTACAAGTATTTGAGGACTGTAAGCACCAAGAAAACGAAGACATTATTTGAGATGGCAAAGGATGGCCTGAGGTAAGGGATGAGGCTGAGCAAGGGGGCAAATGCTTGGAGGACAGGTGCAAGTCTCCAGGTGTCAGTGCTCAGATTAACTATGAAATAATCTGGCAGGTTTAGGGAGATGCAACTGCTTACAACAAGGAATTACACGGTGGTGAAAAGGGATAGAGGGGAGCAAGCCAGACTTGGCCAGTGATGAGGGTGGATTGACATGTGAGGCCTCTTTTCCATATGTAGTACTGACAGGAAAGATTTGAGAGATGTTTGGTTGCCATTTACCTTTTATTGATTCCCTGTCTTGCTGCTGGGGAGAACCTGTAGATGCTGTTGAGAGAGCAGAGAGCTGGCATGGGAGGAATAAGTAAACAGAGTCTGATAGAGCTGGAGGACATGTCCATCTCCTTCTTCCCATCCTTCCTGGCTGGAGAAGTAGTCTAGGAAGCAATCCCGCAGGAAGTGCCTGGTGTGAAAAGGGGCTTTGCCACAACAGCTTTCTGGGAGAGTACAAGCTAAACTTTCCACAGTGAGTGGTCCCCTCTTTCTGGGTGATGGTGGTTTGGCATGGGCACAGTGGGGTCAGGAGGATCAGACTTTTCTCCTCTGATTCCCTCGTCACAGATGGCCCAGAATTGGGACAACAAGGTCAGAAGGATTAACACCCCTCCTTTTTTTCCCCATAGCAGTCACAGGCCAGGAAAATTGAGGCAGATCATAATAAAAGGATTAGTGTGGAGAGGCTGCCATGAATAGTGTGATAGACAGGTCAGGAAAATGGAAGGGAATTCAAGGGGGGGTTGGCCCTGGTACAGAAGGTCTGCTGAAAGAGCTCTGTGTTTATCAACAGGGAAAGGGGATTTGGTCTTACAAAGTTTGGAAGAACGCAGTAAGGGGACTAGCACCCAAGCACAAATGTTTTGCTCAGCAATGCTCTCTACTGGGATGACTGGTTGGAATCAAGACATCAGATCTCCTTTCAGCTTTTAGGGCAGAGGGGAAAAAACTCTTCTTGGAATGAGGTCTGTTATTTGCTCACTTGTCCATCCAACTCTGCTAAGATCTTATGCCCCCCATATTATATTGGTACTCACAGCTCCTATTTGCTCAAGATTTCTGGGTGAGTCTGCCCATGGAAAGCCATGGGGGAGGACCCGGCTGAGCCAGGTCAGAGATCCTTCCAGTCCAATATCTCCAACAGAGTTATTGGTCTGGCTAAAAGGGGATGTCCAGAAGTAAGACTGTAAGGACAGGACGACCATGTAGGAGGACTTTGTCTGAACGCCCTCTTAGCCTCCAGTGATGTGTGGCTAAGGGATCTTGTGTTAGAAGATTTGTTCTACACCTCTTAGATCTGCATAGATTTTTTTCTTCCATGTATTTGTTCAACTACTTTTTTGAAGTCAAGTAAAGTTTTAGCATCCACAGAAACCTACAGCAGGAAGTTCTGCAGCTTAAAAAATGCAGCATGCAATGAAACAACTCCTTTAGCTTGTCTTGAATCTGTTGATTTCTGGTTTAATTTCCTGACCCTTGTTTCCCAGGTAGGAAAAAACAGTTGACAGCTGCTCTCTCTACTCTTCCTGTGTGGGCTTTATAGACCTCTCACAAATTACGGTCTCTGTAATCTTTTCCAGCACTCCTTCACCTTTCTTCTTCCTGCTTCTACTTTGGCCACTTGGTGGCAAGGGAGCAACTCTGCAGTGGCAGAAGGTCATGGGGCGCTGCTAGGGGAAGTTTGGAGTAATGTCACAGGGACAAACAGTTCCAGGTCCAACACAAGTGAAGGCTTTTGTGTCAGCTCAAAGACATGGTATAAGAAGAGGGGAAGAAGCTGGAAAAGGAATCTGGACCATTAAGACAGGACTGGGCAGGGTCATAAGGAGGCTTGGAAAAAGTAGGAAAGGGAATGTTGAAGTGGACGTTGGGATGTAGGAATACCTTCTCTGAGCGTGGACTCTGGTGCAGGCAGGAGTTAGACCTGGTCAACGTTGAGCACATGAGGGCATTGAGAGACCAGAGGTGATGGAGATCTGGCTGGGGCTCTGGATAATGTTCAGATCAGCAGAGAGGAAAGGGATGGTTGATGACGGGATAGTCTATAGATACAAGTGTCTTGGGAAAATATGGGTTGGACATACTGGCGTGTTGTGCAGTGGAGGAGAGTGGGAGGAGAGAATAAAAGGACACGGACTATGCATGAGAAGGATCTGTGACGCAAGCACAGCACAAGGAGAACTTGATCCATTTGATAGAGATGCCCAAGAGTCAGCTTCCAGGTGGGGACTAGACAAAACCCTTGTGATATTAAGATTTTTTATTAGTATTTCCTGGTTAGCTGAGACCCTCATCCATCTGACGGAGAAAAGATGAGTGAAAATGAAACACCAGCCATCTTGTGAGCTTTCTTTAAACAAACTAAGTTCAGAGGAAGGAAATGGACTCATGCTCGGAAGAAAAAGGCCCTGGTAGGGTCTGGAAGAGGGTGAAACAACCTAATGGGTTTTCAGGGTGCAGGGGAAGAAGAGGTACCTTCTTTAGCCACGTGGACATCTCCAAAAGAGGAAGACCGTTCTGAGTAGGTGAAGAAAGGTGGAGAGATGTTGCAACACACCAGGTGTGTTTAAGACTTTTATGCCAGTAGTCAAGAGTGGAGATGGTGAGGGAGAAGGTATTTTTCTGTCTACTCTCTTAAATTTCCATCCTTTCCTTTCTTCTGCTTGCTCCCCCATGCTGTTGTAACCTTTCTTTCCTTCCATGTCTGCTCACTTAACACCAGCTGCACCTTATGCCTCTGTTTGCCTTCTTTTAATCCACGGGATGGATCAATGACAGACCCCCACTGTAATTTTTTAAATCAAAGCCCTTTATCTTGCATTGAGCAAGGTCGGGGGAAGCATCTTAAGGCATCAGCCACATTTTTTATCTCCGCCTGAGAGCAACTTAAAGGATGGCTCAACAGGATTAGTAGAAAGCGCAAGATTGGACAAATGGATTTGGCAGGGGCTGGCTGGTGCGCCTGAGGGAACTGGAGCTCGCTGTGCTGGGAACTGGGAGAGCCAGGCTCTGCTCAGGGCCTCCGTTGTTGCCTGGTGCCCACTGTGCCTCTGGGTGGGTAGAGGCAGCTGGATGGATGCTGAGCATGGATCTGAGCAGCAGTGCCATTCTTTGCAGCTTGGTGGCTGCTTTAGGCCCGTGGCATGGAGATACTGCAGCATGCTCAATGGGTGGTTGCCTTGTGGGCATTCAACCTCTGCAAGCCATGGCCGAGAGAGTTGTGCTTGTCACAGCAGGGCTGCATGCAGCTGGAGCAGCATTCTCCAAGAAAAAGCCAAGATACCATTCCCTGTGGATGCAGGTCCCTGGCTTCCTTGGCTTGGCTTCTGTCCCCCTTTTTGTTTTATGTTTTTGCAAGTGAATGTTCTAAAAGAGTGTGTCATGCTGGCAAATTGATAGAAGGGCAGCAGACTAGGTGTGAGCTCTCCTTGCACAGCTCACCTGCTCACCTGCTGCACCATGCAGTCCAAAATGCTTGTGGCCCTTGCCATGCTCTCCTCTCTGGTGGGGCATCTCCTCTTTGGGAAACAACTGGCTCTACCTGGGGTGGGAGAGGGTGTGGACTTCACCACTTGTACCAGGTCACCCAGAAAGGAGTCTTGTGAGGAACATCTTCCCCATCTGCAGCCCCATCAGCTACAGCTTCCCAAGAGGCAGACACCCCTCCTTGCACGTCACGTTCAAGGGCAATGCCCATCAGATTATCCTATGTGCACACATACAGCAGTGTGAATCAAGCATTCCCCTTGCCATTCTTCCCCTCAGCAGATGACAGGTCTCTCTGGCAGAGAAGGAGGCCTCGTTTCCTCTCTGCTGTCCTCCTCTGCCATCCTTGCTTCGTGTCCTTGGGCTCTCTGTTGGTTGAGAGCCCCCCAGCCCATGCGTGCTGCCCGTGGGGGATGCTCATGCAGTTCCTGCACAGAAAAGGATTTGCATGCATGGTGGGGGAGAGCCAGTCTGGCCTGTTTATTCTTAACGCTCCGTATTATCTCCATTAATAATGCCACCTCTGCCTCACATGCTAATTAAGACTCAGGATTGTTAATGCAACAGGGAATTTGGGCAGAGACCACACAAGACTGGCTGGATTAAGTTAACCTTATGGACTATTAATGGATCTCCTGGAGGGGCATTTCTGCCTAATGAGTATCCAGCTCGAATGGTAATCAGAGGCTTGCTCTGCGCGCTCAGCAGGGGCCTTCAGGCGGGGATGCTGCAGGGCAGGATGGCAAAAAGCATGGGCAGGAGCTGCTCATAGGGAAACAGGGAGAGGATGAGGAGGGAAGGGTAGGGAGCAGGGCTGGGGAGAGAGACCTTGAGGTGATGGAGGAGCTCCAGGCTGAGACAGGAGCAGAGGTGCTGATGTTGCTGCACGTGGAGAGCCCTGGCTGGCTGCTGGGAGTGGCCTGCACTGGTTTTGATGGGCAGTTGGATATTAACACAGAGTGCTCTTTTTCCTGGTAGTGATTTCTGGCAGTGAAAAGGTCACTCAAACTGCCTTAGCTGCATGTAGGGATCCTCTTTTGGGGAAAAACAAAGCAAAACAAAACAAAACAAAACTAGGAAGATCCTGGCCTGGCTCCTACACACCTCCACTGCGGGTCTGAAGGATCAGAGAGATGGGCTTTCCCAGCCTGCTGGGTTGTATGGTGAGGAGAAAATGCTGAGGAAGGGATTTGCCACTGGGAAGTTTGTCACCTGGCTGGTGAGCAACAAGGTGAAAGGTGGGGTCCTTCTTCAGAATGAACCTGGGGACAAATTAAAGGAGACAGCTTTGAGTTTAGAGGTTTTCAGCATATAGGATTGGTGAAGATTTGGGAGTATCACAGATTGTGGATTGCAGTCGAGGGAAGAGAGATGGCGCTTAAGTGTTCAGTTCCATTTTTAGGGCAAACGTGAGATGCTGGGCCTGGATGGAACTGTGGCTTGCTGGGAGCCCATGAAGCCTGCTGGGGAAGGTGGTTGGATTTTCATGTCTGGTTCCTGTGTGCTAGTTTTGTTCTCCAGAGGGAACAGGAGCAGACTGGGACACAGGGCAAAGTCAAAGCCTGAAATGGAGGCTGATTGCTTGCTGTTCAGTTTGGGGAGTAATTTTGATCAACCCTGGGAGAAATATACAGAGCTCAGGATAGGGTGCTTGGGAGGAAGGCAGTGGTCTGAGGAAATGATTAAGGGAATACGGACATGGCTTTGGGGCTTCTTGTTAAAGGCCCAATGCCTCAAGAGGTCCTCCCAGCAGGCAGTTTTCATGCTTTGGATCCCAGCCAGGAGGTTACTCAGTACCCATTGGATCTGGCCACAGGTTTAGCATTATGAAGTGGGAGCAATGGCAGAGCAGCTAAGACGTGTTGCCCTGGCTCCAGAAGCACGGGCTTGAGAAGGGCTCCAGTTCCTGGAGAGGGCTGGAAATGGGTGACAGGGACGTGGAATGTAGGTTCAGTTCAGATTGCCCAGTGAGGTTTTTCTTCTCCTTCTGGGTGTTGGTATGGGAAGATGCCAGTGAACTGCAAGGAAGGGAGTTCCCTTGCTGTGTGTTGCTGTGTGGGAGTCAGATCCTGGGGCAGAGTACGCTGCTTCCAGTGAGTGAGGGGAGCTGAGGGAAGGCGAGAAAGGAGAAGCAGAGACCCAGAGGAGAGGCAGTGCAGAGGCCAGATGGGCTCTTCCACCCAGAGAGGGATCCCTTCCCTGGGAACATGAACTCACCCGGGGCGAACGCGGCGCACGCACTTAGCATAGCTTTGTGTGTACTCGTAGCATCACATCCACAGGGATGTTCAGGCTGCAGATGTACGTGAACACATTGGTTAGGGCACAGATGCTGCCCATAGGAAACAGCCTCACACACGTGCACAAACACACAGAGGACACGTTTCTCCCTGTGATTCCCACACACCCATGTGCACACATGGCACCAGGTTGTACCTCTCGTCCTCTTTCAGCATTGCCCCATGTGTATGGACTCACTCATGGCTGTGCTGACAGATGCACATTTTTGCATCTTCCAGGTCTCCTTGCTTGCTAGCACAAAACAGATATGTAAAGACAAGGCAAAACACATCCTCCAGAAACAAACGAGATGAACACCATGCAGACACACGTGCAAACACACATACACATACCCCTTGCTGCTGCTCGCCTTGCTCTCTCTCTCTTGCCGTTTTTTTAGCCAGTCGTGGTGCTTCTTCCATGCCCCTGAAGCACAGGAGCAGATGGTTTGGAGGTCAGTTTAGGATGCTGGTTCCCTTTTCCACTGGCAACTCTCGTAGCTCGGTGCTAAGTATCTCAGCAATGAAGATCTCCTCTGTGTCACCTCTCAGCTCCCGTTAGAAACCTCGAGTCTGGAGCCCTCTTTAAATTGCCCTCATGACAGCATTTTAACCCAAGTAGCACTTAAGGCTGTTGTGGCTCTTCCAGGTTCAGCAGCGTCTGTTAGCTTTGATAAAATGAGGCAACCTCTTCTCCGCTCGGCTCTGCACATGTGCCTTGCTGAGGCCCAAAAGGCTCTTGCTTGTCCCCTTTCAGCCTGCATTATTCATTTCCTGTAATGCACAATTGATGTTTGTGGGCAGAGGCGTGCAGGTACAGTGGAGCACAACGGAGAGGAAACGTCGCTCCTAGCAGGCTGAAATTGCCTGAGTGCATGGGCCAAGCTGAAACGAAGGAGAGAAAATTGGTGCTCCTTTGCAAGCACTTCTGAAAAGCAAAGTGGTGGTAGTGGTGGAGCGGAAGACAGAGCGGTTGGATGGGTTGAGCTGGTGCTGCGGGCTTCCCTGCTGTTTTTTATTGCCTCCTCTTGTGCTGCCACACGAGGGTGTGTGTGGTGTGTGCGTGGGAAGGCTGTGGAGGGAGGTGTGAAGCAGGTGGCTTTGGGCAACGGAGAGCACTGAGTTATGGTGGGGAAAGGTGCATTTGTGTGTGGTAGCAAGGAGGCTGGAGGATGCTTTGTGAAGAGCTGTGGAATCCAGTGTGTGTGTATGTGTGTGTGTGTATGAGGGTAGGTACCTCCCTGGAACTACCTGCATCCAGTTGCTTTTTCACCCTATCTCCTCCTCATCCACCTTGCGCATCTCCTCATCGCTCTGTGAGCCTGGGGGAAGCTGGCTCCTTCCTTGCCATGTCTCTCCATCCCATAGAGTTTATGTACTCCTTCACCACGCTTAAGTTTTGCACTCCTGTCCCCTAACAGCACTATCAGCCAGTTTCAGAGCACTCAGGGCTGGTGGGACCTTGCACTCTTCTTTGCACACAGTTTCTGCACATCAGTAGCAAGCAGGAAGGGAGAAGGGATGAGCGCAGATGCTGTTACAAGCTTTCTGCTCCAGTGACTTTGTCCCCAGGAGCTGCAGCCTGTGTCAGTGGACAGATATGAGGACTTTGCTGGGAGGTGGTGGAATGGGAAGAACTAGGGAAAGTGCAAAAAAACAAAGAGCTGGGAGATGAGGGCAGAGCTGTGTGGCGGTGGTGTGCATGTGTACAGTTGCACAGATTGCTGCCGCAGTCTCCAAAGTGATTTCTAGCTTCCTAACTTTCAAGGATGTCGTATTTACTTTTTTTGGTGAGTAATGCTGGCTGTCTGTGCTCCATGTGTAGTTTGTGTTTGCCTGCCTGTAATGGATGTTGACGAGTATGTGTGTTTTCCATGTGACAGAATATGGCTGGTGTTTGGTGGTGCTGGGGCTAGCGGTTGGGATCCAGAAGGATGATCTGCCACTGTGTGGGCTGAGTTAGGTAGGTAACAGTGTCTGATGCTATCAGTTTGTGTGCTGCAGGCAATTTGTAAGCATAGTATATTTGTGTGTGATACGCAGCCAGTGGTGCTTGCTTGACTTAACGTTCCTAAATGTGTCGGGGAGCTTTATGGGCTTTTGTTTTCTTATCGATGTGTGCATTGTGATATACTGGTGTACTGCTTGCACTGATATAAATATGTGCGTGTGCGTACTTGGCACTATTCCTGGCGATCAATACTGAGGTGGGTTTATTAAGGGATGTGTGTGTGCACGGTGAAAATCCTGGGTAAGTGGCCAGGTGTTTGTGTATGGTGGATATGTTCAGGTATTCAGCATGCATTTGTGCAGGGGTCAGTGTTCACTGTGCCGTGCAGAAATGCTTTTGCTGCACACTAAGGAGCAGTGGTACAGGCTGGGTGTAGCTGATGTGGCTGTGTGATGGTTGTCTGAAACATCACACAGGCATGTCAGAGCCGCTGTGCAGCCTCGTCGGTGTAGGACATGCGAGAAGCAGAAGCCATCACCTTGCCCTCTGGGGGGACTGGGTTGTTGGGGGATCTGTGCGAGGCGATGCGGCAGGGCGTGAGGAGGCTGAGTGTGGGCATGAGTGTGTGTGCAGCAGGCTGAGCGTGAGCAGTGCTGGCAGGGGGACATGGGGCGAGAGGTTGTGTCTGTCTGCCTGTCAGCCAGGCGCTTTGCCCTGCACCCAGATGCTGTCTCCTTTTTGTACCTGGTGGGACAGCTTGGCCCTTGAGGATGGAGGCTGTCCTCTCTCCATCCTTCAAATCCCTTTCCATCTGCCTGTCTGCTCTGCTGCCCGTGTCCAGCTGCCTGCTCCAGTGATGCTGATCCGCCCCGGCTCGCTCGCACCCCACGCTGCCTGTGGACTCAGCAGCTGTGCATCTCTCCGTCCCTCCCACACACGCACATTCGCACACACACACACACACACACACCCTGGATCTTCATCTGTGGTATATTCAGTTGCCATTGGAAACCTAAGAAAGAAGTGAATATAGCCTCCAAGTCTTAAGCTGGTGGTTTTTTTTTTTTTCCTCCCTTTTCTCCTCTCCTCGCAGAAGGCGAAGTCTTTCGCGATGAATCCACGGCAGCTTCGATCGAGCGGTGAGCTGGAGCACCTACCCACAGGCCACTCCTCGATGTGACTGCAAAGAGGCCCTTGCCAGTGCTGGGAGAGGCGAGCAGAACTGTGGATTTACCTCCTGCGCATCCACATCCCCCAGGCACCACGAGGTAAGCGAGCCCCGGCACGGCCGCCCGCACCTCCCTCCTGCTCCTTCCCCAGAGGTGCGAGGGAGGGGAGAGGCAGGGGCTTCTCCATCCTCAGCTGAAGCCCCAGCAGCGCAGGGCTGCTCCCCCTCCAGCCCCTTTTCTCCACGCGCCTCTGCGGGGTGGGGAGGCTCGCTGCGCAACGGGATGAAACACAGCAGGATCACCATGTGAGTGCCTTCCCCTCTTTTCCCACCCCTGCCTTTGCACACACCTGCCTGCTCCCTCTGGCATTTTGCCTCCCCATCCCTGATTGTTGGGAAGAAGGGGCTGATGCTGCAGAGAAGTGGAGGAGGAGGCAGATGCTCTGTCCCAGAGCGGCCAGGCTCTGCCAGCACAACCTGAGTCCCCTTGGGGCTGCATTCTGCGGCAGAGCAGGAATGGGCATCACATTGCCGGCCATGGGGCAGGCAGGGTTTTCCCCTCCTGCCTCGTCTTACCGGTATTTTGGGCTGAGATATTAACCGAGGATAGTGCTGGCCTCCATTTCCCAGCCTGATCCCTCCTCTGGTACCCGGCCCAGCTTGGTGCTGTTTTTGGATGCTCTTTGTCCATGCTTATCTGCTGTCCCCTGGTGCTCCTGCCTGGCAGCAAGGGATGTTTTCCTGCTGGAACCCATGTGTTTCATAAGCCTGGAATGCCACCTGCTCTGCACAGGCAGCGAAGGGGCCCTATGCCCAGCCTGACCCAGTTTGGGGTGCAAAGCCCAGCGGAGCATCTGAACAGGACCCCACTGTGTACTGTGCCTTCAGTGCCCCTTCCCACCGGGGAAGGCAGGACGATCAGCTGTGCTATTTCCATGCTCTATTTTTGTGCCATGCGTGAGGAAGGATAGGGAGTGAGGAGCAGCTGTTTCTCCCCCTGCCTGAGCAGGCCCCGGTAGCAGCCTTTGGAGGGGAGGTTTGGGGGTTCGCACCTGGCAGGCTGTGGTTTCAGGCTCTGCGCTGATGCTCCTCATTTTTCTGAGTCAGATTTTAGGGCAGATTTTAGATGCCCATTGCCAATGTCCCCTCTGGCCAACCTGTCACCTCCCTGACCACTCCTATCCGGTGCTGCTGGCTATTCCTCTTCCTCTTTTGGGGTACATCTGTGCTGCCTGTCCCTTCTTCAGCAGCATCCCTCCCTCCTCTGTGACCGCTCGGTGCACACCGTGCCGTACAGGAGCACTGCTGGGCTGATGCTCCTGGATGCTGCTGCCAGCTGACAACACCGCCAAGCAATCTTTTCCCCTGTGATTTGCACCCGCGCGCCTGAGCGCGCGTGAGTGCCCGTGTGTTGCAGGTGACGGAGGGACCGTGGTGCTGCCGATGTATCACTCGTGGCTGGGGACTGGCAGGGAGTGTGACCACACGGTCACGCTCGGTGTTGTTATTGGGGAGTTTACAGAAAGCAAGCTCTTTCCGGAAGGGAGCCTTTTTGGCATTGGTTAAATTCCTCAGCCCTCTCAGGGCATGACTTTGGCATGGACTCAGCGTGGACAAGACAATAAATCCAGCTCTAGGGAGCTTGGTGTCGGGTCAAAACTGCTGTGGCTACATGGTGGAAAATGCTGATCCCAGATGAACTCACTCCACTGGTTCAGATTTGTTTAGAAAACAACGTTGGCTTAACTCCGTACTGGCAAGGTTTATGTTGCAGTGGGTGTTAGCTGTCTGCACCCCTCTAGCTTGATGCTGGCTCCAGCGTTGTTTGTCCTTCCACATCTTGCACGTGCTCTGGACCGTGTGTGCACTGGCAAATTTGACAGATGCAATTGCATGCTGTAGCCAGCCTGGTTCACTTCCTCCTGTCTGGCAGGCTGGTTTGAAAGGGGGTTGAACTGCAGTCTTAGCAGGGAGCAAGCTTCATCTCACCCCAGGAACCTGCCCTCTCCTTTCAAGAGTGACAACAGCCCTTGTCTCCCTGGTGCCTTGAGGAGTGCTGCACGGTTGGACAGAGAACCAGCTCTCTGTCTCCATCTCTCTTAGCCCCAAGTCACGCTCAGGGAGACCCTAGAGAGACAAGCACATCCTCTGCCTGGTGGCTTGGCTTTCCCAAAGGGCTGTAGATCCTTGCTGTCCAGGATTGCATATGCAAGGAGATGAGAGATGGCAAAGGATGGGGAGGAAGCGTCGTCTCATCAGGGGAGTGCTGCTCTCCCGCCCTTACTCCCCAGCACCCCATGGCCCATGCATGGGACTGGAGCAACAGCATCCTCCCTCAGGGTCTCGTTGGCATAAAAGCAGGCAGGACAATCCCAATGGAGACAGGTGCTTGCTTGGGACAGTGTAAGCACAAACTGTTGTGTTGCACTGACAGTTTTTCAGGTTCATCAGTCACAGGGTTGTGTTGCTGAGAGGTAGTTTTGTTTGCAGGTGATGAGCGATTTACCTTGTGCTTGTACATGGAATTGTGCAAGTTTCTGGTGACAACAAGGAGCATTTGTTGACCGGATTTTGCATGCTTTATTCATGCCCAGCAAGAAGAGCTGTTGGGGGTGATGCCAAGACGCTTCCTCCAAACCCTTGTTATTAAACGTTCCTAATCCCAGCGATGTCACCGTGCTGTGCCTCAGTTTCCCCTACCATTAAGTGGGGTGGGCTGCTTCAGGCTGCATGGAGGGATGCTGCAGAGATAGAGAGATGCAGCCTGTGGGCTCCTTGCTGGTCTGGCTGTGTGCTGACCTTCATGGGGGGCTGGAAGCTGGAGAAGAATGTGTAATGACCAGAGTGCCGTGTGCCAGGGCTGAGGCAGTGATGCACTCAAGCCTCCGTTTGTTTGGGAAGAGAAAGGGAGCTTGTGGCTCGTCACTGTGGAAACAGAGTGGGGATTCATCGGCGGAGGGTGGGCCTCTGGGCTGGGCCTCCCCGAGCTGCCATGCCGTGAGTTGCCCTGGGCATCACAGGAGCCAAGGGGACCCTGGTACAGGCTATGACAGGCGGATGGCCAGCCCAGGCCCCCTAGCTCCATCACCCTGCTGCACGGACACTGCTGGGCAGTCAGGGACAGCCCCGTGGTGCACATGTGTGATAGAGGAGCTCAGCCTTGCGAGGAGGAGAAGCTGGGTGGGATATGTGCTGCCTCCATGCCTCCCCCTGCAAGAAGACCTGGTGCACGGCGCAGGCCAGACGCCAAGGCCTTGTGCGGGGTGCTGGAAGGTGGCTTCCTCCTCCCTTCCCTTGTCCCCAAGTGGCCCTGCTCTGTACTGAAGGGATGTTAGTGCAGCCTTAGAGGGGTCCACAGACTCCCCAGGATACATGTGAGCATGGGACTTGCCTTCAGACTGCTTCTGAGAAATATTTATGGCCACATTACCTCACACAGGCAGCGGCTGCAAGGAGAGAGTTCAACCAGCTGCAGGAGGCTGAGCTTTCTCTGCAATTTCCCCATTAATATCTCCTTTAAGAACTGAACAGCAACAAATAAATAAGAGGGGGTTTATGGAAGTTTCACTTCCTCTTTTGCAAAATAGGCCTGAGTGTGCATCCATCAGTTAAGGTGGGTACACCAGGCCTGACATAGGGCGTAGACTGATTTCCTACAGATGTCCTGAGAGTGATTTCTGATGGGAGCATGGCAGCTTGCGGGCTTTCAAAAGCTTCACTGCCCGTCTTGGTTTGCAGATGGTGTTGCAGGTGAACATATGCCCACAGCTGGGCACATGCTCATCATGGGGTATCTGGGACACAAACGTGTAGCTGCTTCTTGCTTATTACAAGCCTCCTCCCTGTTCATGTGTTGTGACCAATGGGTCACATGGCTCGAAGTCCGTGGTGGATTGGGGCCATCAGGCTGTGCCCTGGTCTGAACTCCCACGCTCTAAAGGCAGCCAGCATGGCGAGAGATACCCAGAACCAGCCCAGCATAAAGAGAAAAACACAGATATAATGGGGCTGCTTATGTGAGTTCCCCAGCATTTCCCATTGTGTTTCATGTCTTGGGGCTGAATCACAGTTGAAAGGCAATCAATGGAGCTAACAGCCCTGCATTGTTCTGCTCACCTTCTGATTTACTTCTTTTCATCCTAGCTGGGTTTCATCTCCTCCTGGGTTCATGCATCCCCCAGCACTGAGGTTGCTTTCTTTTTGTTGCACCATGGGCTGTATACAATCAAGCTAGCTCTGCTCCTGCCCTGAATTTTCTGGGGTCAAGGTGGAAATCACTATTAAGCGAGAGATCCAAACAAATGAGCAAAACTAGCCTGGTCGGTCAGAACAGGGTGGAAGTTATCCAAGAAAACTCACACTGATCAATTCCAGTCACCTCCTGTGTTTAAAGTGACTCAGAATCTCCATTTTTAGGATGTTGCTGGGAAGCTGAATTCTCTTACGATTTCTCTTATATCAGTTGTCCCTACCAACAGTGTTTGTGAGATTCTTTCCCCGTATCTGCTTAGATAAGGAACTGTTGGAAACCATGCTGGCAGAATAATGGGTGCTGGGACAAAGCCAATCCTAAAAAAAAAATAACAACAAAAAAACCCTCCCACAAAACCTCCCTCCCTTCCGTGAACAATAAGTTATCAAGTCCAGATGGTTAAATCTGAGAGTTTGCAAGGAGCTTAAGTGATTGAGCTGCTAACAAAAATATGCAATCTCTTGTGGAAAAAAAAAAAAAGCTACTGATTCGGGGAATTGCAGAAGACCAAATGTTGTACCTATATTTAAAAAAAGGCTCCAGCGATGATCTGGGGAATTAAAGATCAGTAAGCTTTGCATCTGTATCTGGGAAACTGGTGGGAATGATAATTAAAAAGCAACACTGAAGACATCTGGAAGATTGTGGTCTGATAGGGCCTAGGCAGCACGGGTTCAGCAGCGGAAAACTGCATCTTGCTAATCTCCTACAACTCTTTGAACGTGTCAAAAAAAAGCAGTGGATAAAGGAGAACCAATTGATATAACGTATTTATACTTCCAAAAGGCTTTTGAAAGATCCTGCACGAGAGCTGCTAAAGAAGCTAAGTAGTCAGTGAGAGACAAAATATTGACATAGATCAAAAAACTGAGTAGGAGACTGAAAGAATGAGGGGATTAAACAGCCAAGTTTCACCATGGCAAGAGGCTAATGTGGCCTCCGGGTTCTCTTCCAAATCCCATGCGATTTAATGTATGGTTTAATGATGTGGAAAGGTGGGAGGAGAGAGAGACACTGTGTGAAAATTTGCACATGAGACAAAGTTATTAAGTTAGATGAGGCCAGAAGCGGTTGTAGGGAGCACTGAGGAAAGAGAGCTATGTTAAACAAATGTGCTGCTCTCTGGTGATCGGAAGTGTTGATACATTCAAAGCAACAGGCATTCCACGGCAGACTCTCAGCCTTTTAGACACTCTGGAAAGTCCTGAATGAAGTGTATCAGCTAAATGGAAGCATGGGTAGATGTAAGGGAGCTCACTGCTGAGCACTGCCCCATGTTCTCCTGTCCTTGCACAGTGATGATGGGTAGAGAGCGCTCTGGAAAAGCTGTGAGACTATTAGTGCATCTGTGGTGCACACTGAGCTGGGGTCAATCTCCTTCCAAGGAGATGCTGAAGACTGCAAATGGTTCAGGATTTCTGATGGAAAGCTTGTGGACACCCCCAAGTGAAGAGATGGAGGAGGGAGGTGCTTAGACAGGGTTTTGTCCACCAGTATCTATTGAAACTTGTAAGTACCCTCATCACACAGGAGCGAGGGAATGCACAGTGAAATCAAAATGCATGGCATTGAGGTTCCCATAGATGGTCTGTGGAGCTCTGAGTCAGGAGATATTGTCAAAAACAAGAATTTAGCAAGATTCATAGTGGGCTTGTATGTTTTCGTAGACAAGAACACACAAGTGAGTTTTAGTAAAGGACAAGCCCAATTATGGAGCCTGAACACTCAGGTTCAGCCTTCAGAGACTATATTAACCTGTAATTCCTAGCAGCCAGTGGCAAAATGGGGATAGGAGCACCCTGTAACCTGATCTAGTACCAGATCTAGAGGTTGGCAACCCTGCCTGTGGCTGTGGGGTTGGAACTTGATGATCCTTGAAGTCCCTTCCAACCCAAGACATTCTATGATTTTATGATTGTTCTTCAACTGTCAGCTTTCAGTTTTTCCACCTTTTCCATTTAAAAAATGTAGTGAGGACTTCCATGAGACTCGGTGTGGATATCTCTGCTCTAGAGTAGTTGTTCCCCAGCATATGCTTTACCTCAATAATACCCACTGGATCTTCTTCTCATGTCCTGACTCTTCCTAGCACCACTTGTGTTTGGGAGCATTCACAGGGTCAGGGAAGAATGGGATCACATTCTCTCCTTGCCTAAACTGGCATAATCCTGTCAAAGTCAATAGTAAAGCAAGGTTTCCATCCTATGAGTTTGAACTCATTCGAAAACCAAACAACATGCAAGCACAAATGCAGCGACTGCATCAATTCTTGAAATTGCCTGAGGTCACGGACCTCAGCTGGAAAGTTCCCACACATTCCTGGGAGACTGCCCATGCTTTCACATCCCGCCTGAGCACTGGCTGCGAGAAGCGCAGTGCCAGGATAACGAGGCATTGCGGTGTTTCCATGAACCGTGGCAGGCTGGAGCCCAGCAGTCAGATTCCACTGGAGGTGAAGGGAGAAGGAGGAGAGCCTATAGAAACTTTGAAACCTTACCTGATTATTTCCTCTCCAATGCAAAAAACTGAGTGAGCTCCTTCTCCCTACCCTTCTCTAGCCTGGAGCATGGTCTCTGTTCTAGAGGATTTATTTTTGTTGAATACATGATATAGGATGCTGAAGCCACTCACAGTTTGGCTAACTTGAGCCTATTCACAGAGTTTGGTTTCTAGCTGTATGTGTGTAGCACACACAAACCTCCAGCTCCTCATTAGTATGTCTCCTTCCTGGGCAGCCCACGAGGTGTGAGTGGAGTGACTCTTTGCGCAGGGAAATGTTTTTAAGACAGGAAAACAAACACTGAGGATCATCTCTGTGTGCCGCTCTTGGTGGAAGCTCTGAGCTCTCTTGTATTCTTAGAGCTGTGATTTTCTTCTGGTGGATAGCTCAGAGCTACACCCACTGCAGCTGATACGGTTAGAGTGAGGGCAGCCAGGCTTACATCCCAGTGCTGAGAAATTTGGGGTCATTATCACACCTTTCCATGGGGATAAAATCTTCTGCGCTGCCAGAAGGAACTTTGGCAGCGTTTCAATGCTGACATCATCCCAGTCCCCACGAACCTCTGGGGTCGGAGCGACATCTCCAGCACTTCTCGTGGAATCCAGGAGCTCGGAGATGCGGGGGCTGAGAGACGCTGACGTCACCTATGATGTGTGCCAGCAACCCCACAGCTTGAGAGACGACTTGATCACTGCGACCCTATTACAGCACCTAAAAGGACCTCTGGGATCGGGAGATGATTGCATCTCTCTGCTCTGTTACAGCAACCAATGAACCTCCAGGGCCAAGCAATAAATGCGCCATCTCTGGAGTATTATAGCACTCAGAAACCTGGCTCACTGACTCACAGCCGTCTGCCCCTCTCCACCACCTTCAACTTGTCTTGGCACCCAGCCACCTTCTTGGCTGAGGTGTAGCTGGATAATCCTTGTGCTTTTACAGCACCTAGCTGTGCGCAGATCTGAGGTGAAACCCCATTACCTCCTCACTTGTTACAGCACTGGTGAACATCAGCGCTGTGACGCATTTGCTACCCTTCTGCTCTGCGAGTGCAGCAGGGGCCCGCTGCAGTAGACATCTCCACTCTTAATACAGCATCTGTGAACCTCTGGTAGTGCTCTGCTATGGCAGATGATCTCCTCTTTGCTCTTACAGGGTGAGAGCTCTTCTCACGCTGTTATGGATGCTTCAGAAGACAGCTGGGCACCTGGGAATGGCCGTGTCAGCTCAGCGAGTGGAGCTTACCAACAGGAATGGGAACGCGTTGAATGTCTGGTCAGCGATCCTGGCATTTAGAAAGAACAAATTAATTTCTCAGACGCCCTAGAGAGGTGGAGCTCTGTCATGTTACAGACCTGACTTGTAGATTCTGGGGAAAATCCTAAAAGCTTTGGTAATAGAGGTTTTAGTGAGTTTAATGCCGATGGAATTAAAAGTCTCTAGGCACTCATTGTGAAAGGATTTACATCAGGGAGATTAGAAAAGGGAAAACATTATTGGTGTCCAGGAAACTCAGGAGAGCAGCTGTCAGCTGGTTGAGATGGAAGGTTCCCCAGTGGATAGCCCCGCAGGCCATCACACAGCACATGGTGTACAACCTATGGGGTCGGCTCACACGGTCGCAGGCTGGGGACGCGTCCTGTGAGTCACTTCTCACATGAACCCTCACAGTGGGATGTTTGCAGCAGTCAGCTTCTACAGACTCATTGGATGCAAGCAAACACAGTGATGGACTCCCCATTTCTGACAGACCCACTGCACAGAAAGGTCTGGGGTCTTTCACTATCCCCTTTCTTTCCACCAGAAATACACCTGGCTATGAAGCTATAAAGCACAACTAGAGTGCAGTTAAAGGGGAAGCTGCACAAGATCCTTAAAGAAGGATTTTTTTTTGAGGCTGAGTAAATTCAGAGGGACCACATCCAGCTCAGGAAATCCTCAGGCTTCAGCTTGTCACAGGCTGGGAGAGTAACGTGGAAAGGCATCACCATATGTTTTCCAGGTTCTGCTCTTTTGTGCAAGACCTCAATGTATGTCATTGGTGGAGAGAGTATCCTGGGACCAGATGGCTGTGCTCTTAGGTAAGACAGGTGGGATCCTCAAGGGTCTGGCCTTTCTTGGACTTCCTTCTGGGGCTGGATTGCTGTGGCTGTGCTTTTTGCTGAGGGATGATAGAGGCAATAGAAGAAAAGACACAAAGAGATTAACAGGGAGAGTGAGAAGGGTTTTGGCCTTAAGAACACGAGCTGGTTGTGCTCCTCTCAGGGCAGCTCTGAGAGCTGATTTATCTGCTGTCCCTCTTGTGATTTCTCTCCAAAGTCCTCATCACTTGGTGCACTTTGTTGAGAACAGAGATCAGGGTTAATTCACCCTGGCTTTCTCCTTAAGTGAGACATCATCAGGCTGAGGAGTAAATTCAAATCCTGCTTCAAGGATCTTCTCCAAGTCCAGGAGAGTTGAGAGTTGAGGATTTGCTAAAGCAGAGAGCTCTTTGTCCCCTGGGGATGGGCAGGAGAAAGAGCAGTTGCCTCATCCAGGCAGGTTGCTGAGCAGGGGCAGGCAGGGAGGGAAGGAAAGGATGTGAGCTCTTGGCAGTGAGATGCCCCCTGACACCCCAGGCAGCAGGATGTCCTGTCTCCAGTGGACTTCATCACCTAAGCATCCACAAGCACCACCTCTCCTAGCACGCCGAGGGCAGAGTTACTCTGGCTTAGCAGGGTGAAGATGACATCCTGTCCACAGCGCACAGTGCAGAGCTGGGGCTCACACCGTCTCTCCCCTTCCTGCACAGCATGGTGGCTGCTGGATGGCTTCAGGGGATGGGGAGGGAGGAAGGAAGGGCTGCTGGAGTGGTTGACAGTGCCCTCAAAGCAAGGTGTCAGGTATTGTGTGGCAGCAACAGGGCAGGCTGGGTGTCTCTGGTGTCCCTCCCAGTGCGTGGGTAGATGCCTTCAGGGGGTCTTCAGTGGAGGAGGAGGAGGTGGGAGAGAGAAAGGAGTGACAGAAGAAGGGCAAGTAGTCTTGGTGCCTCCCCATGGTCCCTGCTGTGCTGGCAGCATGTGGTGTGAGCACAGGAGTCAGAGGGGGAAGGCAGGGAGGGGGATGCTCTGCTGGTGGGCTGGCACCCTGCGAAGCGGCAGAGAGAGAGTGGGCATTGTGGCAGACAGCCCTTTTCCTGGGCATGGAACCCCCAGCTGGGTGGTGAAGCATGGGGAGAAGAGGGGTTCTTTGAAACGTATAGTACAGGATTTAGAAGCAAAAACAGTGATGTGGTGACTGCGGGCACAGCGATGAGCAGTGAGTAGTCACCAGTGATGTCTGGGCAGGAACTAGAGCTGTTCCTGGAGGTCCAGGCCTCATCTGTAGTGGGGAAGTGAGTAAATCTGTTGGGGAGATAGCTTGTCCCAGGAAGGTGTTTGACCTGGCACTGCCAAGGATATATTTGTCCTGCAAACACACTGTATCTGGGCTGCCGGGCACGCAGGCTCCTGCCTTTGGATGGGTACACAGCCAGCTCGGGGCACACTCCTGCACAGCGTGCATCGGCAGTGACAGAAGCTGGGTGTCTCAGTACAGGGAGCTGCTCCAGAAACGGCTCTGCAGCCAGCACTACAAAGCTCTTTTTGTCCTTCCTGCAGCCGGGGCAAGAGCGTTTCCATTCCACCATTGTCCTTCTTAAGGTACCTCGCTTTCCGTCTGTCTGTCCACCAGTGCAAGGAGAACATCAGAGCAGGTGCCTCCACTCCTGGCTGCTGTAAGAAGCTCACTCAGGCTGGATGTTTCCTCCCCCCCGCCCCGTAAACAGCAGGCGCTGTGTATTCCCAGGCAGAACGCTGCTCCTGGAGGACATCTAGCACAGCTAACTCATCGTGACAACCAGCAGCAACTTCAGGCTGCTTTCACAGAGCCGTTTGTGGAATCACCCCAGCCCTTTAGCACAAGATGTACGAGTGCAGTGCCACCACAGAACAGAGGGGCTTCTGCGTTTCTGTGAGTGGTGTGTCCCTGGCAAGTGCTGGCCCATGGCTAACATGCTCACTGCTGACCAGCAGCTGTCAGTTGTAACAATAGCGATGTGTCAGGCCATTTGTGCTGCCATGAGCTTTGTTAAGAGGTGTGAGATGGGAGAAAAAAGATCTTCAGTTCTGTAGGACCACTGGGAACACTTGGGCTTCTCAGCTCTAAGGACCCTATGATGTCAGCTGCAGAAGGTATCGTGGTCTTCAGATCTTGACCTAGATGAGGGTAGGTTCATGATAGTGTGTGCTCACCTCTTTTGTGGAGATGGGGAAAGTTGTCCAGGGGCAGCCCGTAGGATTTTTAGGACTTGTGAATTACTTTTTGGTGCTGAGGAAATCCAACATTTTCCTGCTGGGAGTGACTAGCAGAGATTCCAAGCCACATTGCTTTCATGATTGGCAGTGTTCATACCATCCTTCCAGGGTCTCTCCCATCTGTGGAACTGTATCCTTCGCCGAAGAGCATTGAGTGGAGGCTGGAGGCAATATGCACCTTTGATGGACTGGGAGATTATGACATTGACGGTGAATCCATGTGGATGCCAGCATGGTTTACATAATCTGCACCATGGTGGCATGTTATATTCTCACAACAAGTAAGAGGACAAGAAGGGGCAGACTTTTCACGGGGAGCCGCCTTTGGACACTACTGTTTTTGCTTCATCCGTGGAGTTGGTGAGCCTGGTTGTGCTGCAGGGTGACATGTATGAGGAAAACAGACACTGAGCTGGAGGACCCACGAGGCTGTATCATGATGTAGGCAACAAAGTGAGCTGCTTGTTGTTGCTTTGATGTGATCACATGACAGTTTGATGCTTTATTTAAAGCACTGGGTACAACTTCCTTAGTCTTCTTTCCCAAGCACTTCGAGGCCAACCAATGTATTAATAAATTAGAGGGATTAAAATAAACAGTGCTTTGAAAATCATTAGGCATCCCAAATGCCTGGAAACAAACAGCAGTTGAAATAAAAATATAAAATGCAAATAGGTTAGGAATTGGGCCATAAAATGTTGTAGCCTAGCCCCGGGGCAGCTCTGCGAATGAAAAATGTGTTTATTCCCTTGTCTCTCTGGGTTGGGACAGAAGAAGTAGTACTAGGATACAGTGAACGGGGAGCAGCGCCTGCCCCAGTTCCTGCAGTGGTACAGAGCCAGCCCCACCAGTGCCTTTACTGGCTTCAGAACAGGGTTGTGGGGAGATGAGACCACGAGCACCAGCCACGGGGCTGGAGCTGAGGCAAGATCTGAAGGCTGCAAACTGGAGACCATCTGGGTGAGCAGCTGTCCTAGGCAGCTCCTTCTGCTGCTCTTGGTCCTGACCCTCACCCTCCAGGCACTGCATATCCTGTTCTCTCCTCCTCTCAGCTCATTGCCTTTCCCATTCCAAGTCCTGCTCCTCCTCCCCTCTCTAGAGATCCAGGGACTGACACAGCCAATTTGCACAGCATCCATTTCATTTTCTCTCAGTGCTACCAAAGCTGGTCCCCCAAGTGCTTGGTGGTCACATCAGCAGAGATGAACACGTTCCCCAGTCACCTCTCCTCTTTCTGCATCCATTATTGTTGTGACCTACCTTTTGGTGTCAGTCCGTGCTAGCTCACAGATACACCATCATGGCACTGTCCCAGTGAAGGATCACAGTCCCCAGGGACAATATGTGGGGTATGAGCTGTGGATGAGAGCGTGGCTGGTGACCTGATGGTTTGGGTGGTGCTTATAGGAGGGTTACTACAGGAGGAGATGCCTGGGAACTGCATTAGAGTAAAACATACATCTTTAATGTGTTTAAAAACTGGTGAGGTACTGCTTAAAAAGTGAAAGCAATGAGGGGAATCAGTCTTGACCATGTGGATGTAAGATGATTTTAGACCAGAGAAGCACGAAAGAATCACAACTGGCCAAGGCTCCCAGCCCAGCAGGGAATGAGGATATCGTGTTTTCCAGGCAGTTGTTAGAGATCCTGTGTTCATGAAGGAGATGTTCACCGCCTGCTGACTGAGCATCCTGTCGGCGCTTGGAGAAGACCACGTACTGCTGAGGAGAAGGAGGAGGGGGGCAGCCATGAGAAGCCTGCCTGATTTGGGAACTGCCCAGACCATCTTGAGTTCCTCTTGCGTGACAGACTTATCAAGCATCACTGGCCAGGGAGAAAGCCATCAGACAATAGGAGAAAGCTGGCCTAGGAAACGGCAGAGCATGACTGATAATTGAATACCTCTCCTGCCTGGCCGGCGTGCTGTGAGTGGAAGGCATCATGAGGCCAAGTGCCTGCAACTGCCAAAGGACTTTTCCCCTCCATGCAGCCACTGGGATTTCTAATCCAGGCAGGGTAGGACAATGCTGTCATGTTGGTAATGGTATAACTCTCTTAGCAGTCTACCAGTGTGACAGAGCCACAAAGAGAACAGTGTAGGCTGAATATGCACTCATGCTTGCTAAGCCTGTAATCCCAGCTTTGATTCTCTCTCCCTCCCTTTCGATTTTTTTTTTTAAATAATCAGTTAAAACTTAATAAGAATGATTCACTAGTTGCCTGTTTATCTTTCCTCAGCATGGCATCCAATTTGGATTGCATAGGGGAGGTGGGTGGGGGGAGAAAGAAGAAATGGGAGAGGAAAGGGGAGCCTGGAGGGTGTCCTTGTTTCCTCTCTCCATGGAAACTAAGGCTGCTATCTTTCTGTGATCTCAAAAATCCTGGCTGCTATTTCAACCCATGGTCAGAAGAGGCTGGTGATCAGCCCTGCTCCTGTTTGATTTACACCTTTTGTGGATTTCTTACTAAAGGTTCAGCAGCTGTTGGCATCTGATGGGAAGCATTTGGTGGTCTGTGTGATGGAAGGAGGCAGGGCACATGAGTTTCCTGGACCTGTCTGGACTATGCCATGATTGCTGCATTCACATGAGACAAGGCAGTGCTGGAGATAAGCCCCTCCAAGGCTGTATCTGGCAATTACACCTGAGACTGTGTCTGCACCTCCTGGAGGCTGATCTCTTCTCTCAGCAGATCCTTAGCAGACCCTAGGATGTTCTCCAGCCCAGGCAGCTGCAAGACCTGTTCTTGGGCCAACTCCAGCGCTGCATCCTTTTCTGCATCCAAACTCTTTTGACTTTGCATGCTTAGAAATCTGAGCATCTCTTCTCAGAATCCTCTTGGGCTGGGCAGAATGACTCATAGCTGGGCCATACTAGGCAGGTAGACAGGGAATTGCTGGATATTCATGTGAAGTCCCTTGCCCAAGAGCCGATGTTAAGAACCATCCTGCACTGCTCTCCTTGCCACAGACATTCACTGGCCAGAGTCACCCCTCTGTCAGCCTCAACCCAGGTGCTTCTCCAGAGCCTCCTTCCTCCTTGTCTCCAGGGGCTGGCACAGCTCTGCTGTTCTGCTCTGGCCTGCTGGCAGCTGTGCTTCTGCCCGGGGGACACTGAACACTGGAGACATGGAGCAGGTCATTCGGAATAAGCAGTTAAGTGTTGGTTGGTGCATGGGAGGATAGTGAACAGAAGGTAGAAAGGTCAGAAAAATGACAGGTCTGGACAGTTATGGGGAACAGGAGGACTACTGATTTCAACCAGCCTTTACTTCACCTCACTTAAATATCACCTCACCGTGGCTCACAGGGGCGAGACTGGTCTGAAATCCCGAACAGCCGTGTCCAGGTGAGCCCCACATGGTGCTGAGACAGCCCAGCATGGAGGAGGCAGCTCCTGACAGGGCAGCGGGGCCTGGCAGCATGTGGGCCTCTCTCCAGGGGGATGAGAGATGGTGGGAGCAAGGTGCCATGCAGGACCAGTGAAATGCTGCTCCTCTCAAGCTGTCTGCTTCTGCTGTTCCCTGTGTGTCTCTTCTCACTTCTTACTCTTTCTCATGTGCTGGTATCACCTCTCTTTTCTTTCCCTCACTTCCTGTGTTTGATGCACGGCTCAGTGAATATAATCTGTACATAACCCTCCATTCGCTTTTCTCTTCCTCACTGCCTTTCTCACTCATTCTTTCATCCCGTCTCTCACTAGCTTTCTGTTGCTCTCTCTGCCAATTTATTCTTCTCTTTCCTCCCACACTCTGTCCCCGTTTAATCAATCTTAGTACAGGCCTGTTTTCCACCAGAGCTGCTGTTTCATGCTTACTCTCATGCAGGGAGGGCAGGCAGGCGTGTGGTTAAGGCTCAGGTAGGGAGCAGGAGAGCTGGGCTGAGACTCTTTGATAGGCATGGCCGAGTCACATCACCCAGTCCATGGCTTGTCTCCCTCTTTCCAACACAGGAACATAGCAGCTATGAGTGAGTCTACAGCACCTAGAGTTTGTAGGACCAAGGTCTGTGAAGCTCCGGAAAGTAAGTTAAAGCCATTTGGGTGCCTGTGTAGTGCTTGTTTGTCTCTGGTGCCCAACTAAGCCCAGAGCCCTGTGCCCAGACTGACATACTGGAGGCACATTTTCTGCCCTTCCCACTGTCCCATTCAAAAATTTTGCACTGTCCAGGCTGTGGTGAGAAATAACCCCAGAGGCTGACATGACTCAGCCGTGGTGTTGTTCTGTGGTGATCCAGCTCTTTATTCCCTGCACATGTCTGGAGAATAAGGACAACTGTTCCTATGGGTGCTACCTTTGCCAGCCAATGACGCCAGCTCTCTTCCATTCCATTTCCTTTTTTCCCCGACTCTTGTTCTGCCCTGTCCTATGTCTACCTTCACATCTTTTCAGTGTGGTGTCCCCATTTCCCTCTGGAAGCACAAACGTGGCACCAGGGCCTGCCTTGCCTGCTGGCAGTGGAGGGCTGGCCCCGAGCTGCCAGATGCTCACACCTCCTCGGTTCTCCTGGGCAGAAGTTGCCATGGGAGACAGGGAGAGAAGAAAAGTGCCTTCCCCAGCCAGAAGCCTTCCATTGAGTGGAGAACACCCCCCTCTTGTGTTCCTTCCTCCCTCAGCCCCCCTTCAGAGAGCGCTCTGCAGAAAGCTGCCTTTGAAGCCCCTTAATTAGTGTCCCGCGTGTCCTGAACGGAGCCCTTCATTACCACCAGCGAGAGGCACAAATTGGCATGTGTTTCAGTCTTGGGCTCAGTGCCAGGATTTTGTTCTAGTCCCCTCCCTCAAAACCTCTCCAGCTCCCCCCTCCTCGACACACACGCGTGCACACACACACTTGCAGAAAAAAATACATATACACAAAGGATCTTGCCAAAAAGAGACAACCACCTCTTCCAGCATCCCAGATTTGTGGGGAAAAAGAACAAAAACAAATGGCAAAGGTCACCAC
>WBMW01002985.1:490930-586683 GCA_013396635.1 Penelope pileata
TCCAGCATATGCGCCTGCGGGTTGGGGGTCATTACCAGCCCCAGAGTATCTCTCACAGCCTGTGGATGTGCTCTGAGGGTGTTAATTAGTGAGAGAAGGGCTGATTAGGTTAGAAATTAAGTGCTTATTTTCTCTCTCTCTTTCTCTCTCTNTTGCAGAAAAAAATACATATACACAAAGGATCTTGCCAAAAAGAGACACCCTCCTCTTCCAGCATCCCAGATTTGTGGGGAAAAAGAACAAAAACAAATGGCAAAGGTCACCACACCCTGCCTCTTCTTGGCTTGCTCTTGGCTCTCCTGGCCCTCCAGCATATGCGCCTGCGNCATGTGAAAAATAATGGAACAAGATGGAGTCTTGTGGGGGAATGATGGGGGAATGGTGGGGGAAATAGCAGCCAGGAGTCAGTGGAGGGGGATCCACTTTACTCCTCCACAGATGGGCCCTGGGTGCCCCATTGCTCTACAAGCTCGCAGCCCTCTGTAGCACACACACCAACACTACATGTGTCCTGAGGCTGCCTGATTCAGCAGCACTCTGCACAATGATGTGGGAAGGCTTTTCCTGTCTGGAGATCCTGTCAGCTCTCCAAGCTCACCCCTAACCCCTTTGTTTCCTCCCATTTTTTCACCTCAGTGTCTTTCAAGCAGCAATAGCTGAGCTGTGGCCATCATGCTTTCAGTGCCTCTCCTTGTCTTGGCAGCACTTCAGACCCCATGTGCACTGCCCCCTATAGAGGCGTTCCACCTCAGAGGGTCTCACACTGCCAGGCTGAAGAAATGTAGCCTATGTCCACCCTGTACTTTGCCTTTCCATTCCAAAAGTTGCGACACAGGACTCCCAAAGCTGTTTACGAGTCTGATTTCCTGGAACTTCAAGGCCTACATGCCAAAATCTGTTCCTGCTCTGACTTCAGGCCTTGTGAGGCATTCCTCCCCTGTGCTCTTGCTAACTTCAGCTTGTCGTGGTGTAGGATAGGGAAAAACAGATAAAGATGTGACTGAATAGCAACTTTGCTTGGCTATAAGACTCTTCTGTGCTGCCAGCTCTCCAGGGAGCAGCTCAGAGGTGTTGAGGGGCAACAGAGAAATCGTTTTCTTCCACCTGATCAGAAGAAGATCTCTGGGGCCTGTGTGTTGGATGCATTGGACACTGAGCCTTTCTCCAAAGGCCACAGGTTTAGGTTGGGAACACTCAGGTTCCAGCAGGCTGGAGGGAAGAGAGAGAAGGAAGCAATGCCTAACACTGCTTCACAACTTCCTTTCTGGGGTGGGAATTGTGCTGTTAGACCCACGAGATGGTGTCATCACAGTTGGTTGGTGCTGTCTGCAGCAGGCCAATTTGTGTAACCCGAGGCCTTGCTCTGATGCTGGGAATGGAGATGTCTCTCCCAGCTAGTGACATCACTGATGAGACAAGGCTTAGTCTGTTTTTGCAGGGAGGAGTACTTGCTCAACAGCCAATGGGGAGTTTGTGACCCTTCAGCATCATGGCTACTGTGGTGTGTGGACAAAAACACAGAGGAAAGCCTCTTGCTGCCACGAGCTGGCAGGCCCCAGGCTCTTTGTTGTGCTTCAGAGTCCTGCTAGAAAGTGTGTGGAGCACAGGGGCTTTGTACCTACAAAACAGAAATCTGGCTTCTTGGGACAGTGGGAGAACAGCCAGAAGACCCCCACGTATGTGTGGTGGGAGGAGAGTGCTTGTGTATGTGCTCGCCTTCCTTGGGCTGTGTGCCATGCATATGAGTGCATGTGTGGCTGTTTTGGTGCTGCACAAGGGGAGGGCGTATTTGTCTGGGTACAATTCAGGCCCCGTTCCCTTTTCATCCTGACGGTGCTTTTTTACCATGTGGTTCCTGCAAGCAGCCGAGCAAACAAACAAACACATGGGAACCCAAACTCCCTATTACCACTACATTGCAGATGTAGCCTAGTTTGGCCTGTATTTCTCCCGTTGCCACAGCAGCGGTAAGCCAGGGAGTAAATCAAAATATCCTCTCCAGTGCTCAACACCCCCATATGGCAAAATAATAGTGACAGTGCGGAAAACCTGGTCTGCCTTCCTTGCCTCTTCTTCCCAACCCCAGTTCAGCCAAGGCACTCCAGAGACCTGTCACAGGCCTGTCGGAGCCCCAAGGAGATGACAAGCCTCCTCGATAGGGAGTGAGCGAACACCACCTTCGCTGTGACCAGCGATCGCCCTTATTCCCTGCTCTGGTTGCTGTGTCTGCCACAGGGGGTGTTTAGGTCTGAGCAATGCTCAGCGTTTGTGGTCTCATCTCAGCTGGCTTTTAATGAGATGAGTCCCGTCAGCTCCAGTAGAGATGGAACAGCATCCAAACCAGGCTTAGAAACCTTCTTCTTGCTTCAGCAAACTCTGCTTACAGCTGGGAGAGACAGAGCCTTTAGAGAGAAGCAAAGCAATCAAAGCACATTTAGGACCAGGACTCCTGTCCAGCTGAGCTCAGAAATATGCTTGCTGGGACAAATGCCAAAAGGGCTCCACCAGCTATGCTTTGTGTTGGCCTTGGGCACTTCCAAAGTCGATGATGTGCTTAGGAGAGAGATCTGTCTGCCTGGAAAGAGGAGTCCATGGGAGGAGAGGAAGGTCTGCTGCCCTCGGGATGGGGTGGGGCAGCCCCCTGGAGGTGGGGAAAAGCCAGACTTGCATTTACTACAGCAGCATTGCCTATGGACATCCTGGATCTAGATGCTATTACAGCCCTGGAGGATGACCTGCATCCCCTTTTCTGCCAGCAGGCGATTATACAGGATCCATCAACTTGTGCCTCCCCCGGCTCTGGCCGCCGGCAGCTTCATTAGGAATCTCAGTGTGTTCTTTGGCTGGATTTCCCCTGAGAATCCGATTTTAAGGCTCCCCAGCGATTGCTAATGTGTAAATACAGTGTGCTTCAGCATGGCGATGTGATTGCCCGAGTGGATTGGAGCTGTTAACTCTTCAGCAGCTAAAGGGCCTTGCCACCTCTCTTTGTTGTGGCAACTGCTGTCTTGCACGGGGAGGTGGCTGGTGGGAGCCCAGCTCAGCTCCAGGCATGCTTATAGATCTGAGTGGATGCGTGGAAGCAGGGGTCCCCTCGTTTGTCTCTGAAGGGGAAAAGAAGGGACAGGAGTGGCCCATGGAATAGGCAAAAAGGGCTATTTGATGATTAAATGCTAGAGCACAGCAGCAGTGTAAAAATATACATATATCACAAGCTTTAATTAACACAAGCAAAGGGAAAAGGAGGAAAAAAAGCCACTTCTTAAAGGTTTCACAGAGACTATAAACTGGCAGCAGAGAAAAAAATGTAATACATGCAAATTAATGGCATAAATTTAAGGTTACTTAACTTCACAAATGTTAACAAGCTCATAAAAAAAAAAGTTATTCTTTCTCAGTTTCCTGTCGCTGTTTGTTTAATTCTCTCCCTTTTTTTTTTTTTTTCCCCGTTGAGAAGATTATGTTTTCAGTATATTCCTCCTAAATTAATTCTGGCTCTCTCTCTTCCTTCTCCCTCCCTCCCTCCTTCGTCTCTGTCTCTCTCTGTGTCTGCCTCTGTCTATTCGCCTTCCTTTCCTGCCTATCTATCATATTCTTAATGTCCCCATCATCATTGTATCTAGCCCTGGATACAATACCCTCTCATTTCTCTTCCTTTCTTCTTTCCTGGCTCCCACCCTACCCTTCTTCTCCCCTGCTCGCAGCCTTTTCCCCTTTTCTCCCTTTTATTTTCCTGGAGCAGTCAGTATAACTCCAGCCTGATAATGCTATACCACCAATTTCCAAACACGCATTGTTCCCTGCCACCAGCAGACAAAAGAAGGCAGGGAGCAAATTAAGCGGTCTCCGGCTGAACTGCTCGTTTATCAGCCACCCGAATGGCTGCGTGCTGCTGCGGGCTGCCGAGCTCCGGGCATAGGTGACGGTGCGTGGGCAGGCTGTGTCAGTACGCCGTGGTCCCGCTTTGAAACAGCTGCCACTGTTCCCCCTGCACCGTCCCCTTTGTGGATAACAAAGGGCATGGCTGCTCCTTGCTGAGCCCGGGAAGTCACGAGCACCCGAGGTCATGGTGTCTCTGCTTCCCGCGTGTTTCTCGCCTTCCTTACAGATAAAACCAAGTTTCAGAAACTCAGGCGATTGCCTGTTCAGCTTTGCCAAAACTCATTTCTCTGGAAAGAGGACGTGCACCTTTTGTTCTGCTTCTTTCAGAACCGCCAAGGACACCCCAAGATGCATTATCCGTGACGTAACTTGTCCTGTCCATGAAGCTACAGCACTCTTGTTCCCATTGCTTGGAAAGGGAGTTTTTTCTGGTGCTTAAAAAAAATCTCATTTTGACTTATGGACCAGACTGAGTCATAGGAAGACATCATTTAAAAAAAAAAAAAAAAAAGAGGGGGTGGATATCATCATTTTTGGCCACAAGCCATCCCTGGGGCTTTCAAAGTAGCCTGTGAACATCACTGCCAGCTCTGTTTCAGCACCACAGACAGCAGCCCTGGCCAATTGCTTTTCTCCTCCCTGGTCCATTCGGCATTTCAGAATACTGGAGAGCAGACGAGGAAGTCAGCCTTTTATTCAACACAGCAATATCGGGAAAAGGGAGGTGAAATTACAAGCTGGAGTCCCTGGGCAGCAGTGAAAGCAAGAATATCCGAACAAGTAAAAGGGGAAAAAAAGTCTCAATTTCTCGAAGCGAGAGGAAGGATGCTGGTGGGTGGGTAACAAAGAAGCTAGGAAGAGGAAGCACAGAAGGAGAATCTGTTGTGTTTGGAAGATGTGGGAATCATCAACACAGATGTTGCAGGGGAAAGTGATTGAGAAGCTGAATGGGACTTGCATGGGTTTAGTACTGGGTACGTGCTTAAGAACATTACTGGCTGGAGACCTGGTTGTGGAAGAGGGGAGCGAGAAATTACAGCACGGGATCCCCAGGCAGCATCGGTTTCTGCCCAGACTGACATCACAGGCTTTCCCACTGATGGAAATCACTGCTTTTCCTGGGTAGGAAATGAGTCAGGGTAACTGCAAATCTTAGGGTTTGGCCTATGCAAATTAAGAGGAGTAGTAAGGAATAAATAAAACATACTCAAGGGTGACTAAGGGCTGGAAGAGAAGCAAAGAGCAGCACGAGGGAAGGAATAAGGGCTATGGTGAGTGATGAGGAGGGGCTCCAGATGAATTGCTTACTAGGACTGTCTGATGAAGCCACTTGAGAGAGGTTTAGGGGGATATGGCCTCATGGCTGGTCATGGAGCATGCATTACCTGGGTTAAATGGGTAAGACATTCCCATGTCCTTGGTAGTTGAGTGATAGTGCTGCTTTTTTTATTTTTTCCTTTCGGTTTGGAAACTGTCTGGAGCAAAGCTTCTTGCTGAACATATTGACTGCACCTAGCAAACCGGAGGCCCGGTATCAACTGCAGCCTCCACGTACCCTGCTACTAACAGCATCAAAAGAGGCAGAGCAGTGAACGAGGTAGAAAGAAAAGATTGAAATCTGGACTGAGCGAGAACAAAGGAAAGGATGGGGTGTTTTAAAAATCAAGTTGTCCCCTATTTTTGACTGCTTCGTACCTTGATTTAGCGTTGGCCTACATAACTAAAATGGATGATGACAAGGTGCCAGCAGAGACAGGTATTTTTTTGGGTTATTTGCATGGATCATCCGTTTGTTGCATGGCTGCTGTAGGAAATGCAACATCGCGAGTCGACAGATATAATTGTACAGAGGGGGAATGAATAAACGTGTTTCAAAGAACAAGGAGAATTCTAAATGTCAGTAAGGGGGTATATGACTCACTCATTGGGAAAATACTATTATTGGATACGTAAGTAGGACTGTACAAAGCACTAAGAGGAGGGATGGTACTGGAAAAAAAGGAGAATTAATAAGTATAGGTAGCATTTGGATAAGTGACAGTGAATGAATGAGGAGATGTGCCACGAGCCAACACAGGGCCTAGAGTGAAAGCAATGGGAGAATGCAGAGTGAGGGTGGTGAAGGATGAAAAGAGAGCGATCATGGAAGACGAGGAGGAGCATTACTGGAGACTGCTGAAATACAATGGAACGAATGAGTATTTGTTAAAGACTCAACTGGGCTTTTGGCAGAATAATGGTGACAAAGTGTTTTTGTTCTACTGAGTCGGGATTAAGGAAATAAATGAGGTGGAACTTCATGGGGGGAGAGGAAATGGCTGTGCTGAGGAGGCAGGAGGAAGCCCGGGAGTCAGCTGGAGCCGGCCTCTGCAGAGGTGGGTGAGGTCAGGAGGCCGGGATGGATGAATGGTGTGGAGGAATACCACCCCGAGCACACAGCCAGCTTTTCAAGAGCGTTCAATTATAACAGCCGGTGTTGTATAGATTACGGACATGGTTGAAATGAACAGCGCAGAATCGGGGCATTTTGCATGAGTTCAAGCCAGGCATTGAGAATAATTGACTAGTGCTGCTGGTGCGTTCGCTGACAAAGTTGCGGGTTTCTTGAGCCCAGAACATGTCTAACTCAAAACCTCTAGGTTGCCAAATGCAGGGCACCATCCCAAAAGACCTGCCCCATAGGTCTGGCTGGTCATCCCAGCAGCCTGAAGTGCTTCCTGCTAGCACGTCCACCCAAGCAGAGCCCGAGAAGGGCAGTCACTTCATTGGATGGATCTGTGTGGTTTGCAGCAGGGGCTGAGGGAACTCCAGTCCTGGAGGAGGAGGTCTCAAGAAGCTTGGGTCCAGCTGGGAGCAGCGCCAGTTGTTTTTTTTTTGGTTGTGAAACCCCAAATATCCAGTGAGCTGTCTTTGTGGCTGGCTTGGGTTGATGGAGTTGGTAGAGAGACAGATGTAGGTGGATAATGGAGAGAGGGGGTGGTGAGTGGCAGAGCTATTGCCTTGGTGAGAGGGAAGGATGCCGTGTAAGAACTGCCAGTCCCCATTCAGTGAGCAAGTGGTGAGTCAGGGGCAGATACTGAGTCAGCAAGAAGGCGGTGGGCTGGGTGGGTGGGTAGAGCACCCTGGCCAGCTCGGCGCACACCGCTCGGCCACGCTGCTACGCTCAGCTCTCCCTAGGAAAGGTGCAGACAGTGGACCAAGCTCCTGCATCCCTGTTTTTCCCCTGCCCATGAAATTCCTGCAGCTGGGGCTTTGGAGAGGGCCTCTTGCCACGGCTTCCGGCGGGACAAAGCAAAGATAATTTTTTCCTCATGTGTTTGCTTGCAAATGGTGCCTGTCTACAAGGGGCGATAGTAAGAGGGGAAGAATGAAAACAGCTGATGGAGGTAGAGAGAGCCCTTCAGCCCACCTCACCCCAAAGAAATCATTTGTGTGGGCAGGGAGCTGATGAAAGGTAGGAGGGGGGAGAGAGGAAAGAAAGAAAAGAAAAAGAAATGAGGTGGAAACGAGAGTGAGAGAAAGAAAATATTTGAGAGATGAAAAGAAATTACCATACGGCAGGATCCTGTTATTCAACCTAATTTTCAAAGGACTGCAGCTGTCGCACTGAGATAATCTGTTAATTATAACAGTCATTGTGTTTTGGCAATGGAAGAAAAAAACAGGTTCTAAACAAGGCAAGGTAGTGGAGAAAAGAGAGGGGAGGCTCGGCTGTGTCAAAATGCATGTCAGATGTTAGCTTGAAATAGAGGTGGGCGAGCTGGCTGGGAGGAGGGTCTCTCCCTGTGGGGCTGAGGATGGAGGGGAGGTGGAAGCAGCCATGTGGAAACATAATGTCCTGTCTAGCATGGTGCTACTAGGTCTAGGCATACACTGACCAGAGGAAGAGCTCGGGGCTGCAGTGTCCATTAGCATGTGCTGCCACAGCTTTTCACTCTTCGGTCATCAGAGAGATTCTCCATGTCCTCCCACGCCTTTCCTCTGCCTCACGTCAGAAGAGAGGAGAGGCATCACTGCCAGCGAGGGAACCTCTCTCAGGTCCTTGCTCAGGGGAAGGTTGGCTGGATGCCAAGAGCACATGGAAGGATGCTGGGATGCCAATGACCAACAAGAATCTGCTGGTGTGGAGGTATTCTCCACAGGATGACTGGCTGCCAGTGCGCCCTCTGAAGTGATTTTGGTCCTCAGCCAGCCCAGGACCTTTGTGATTCCTTAGGCTCTGAGTCCCTTCCAGACTTCCAGGGTTGCTGGGGACATATTTAGCATCCAGAAATACCAGAGGGATGTTTGTCTTGAGTGAAGGTCTCTCTCAAATTACTTGTGGACCTACCACAGCCAGCCAGGAGCTGCTGTTGTATGATATAGGGCAGCAGAGCCAGCACAGGACTGCACAGAAGCCATGGTGACCCTTAGGGGATGGGAGGCTTCACAGGGACATCACATACAGCTGTGAATTTCTCCTGGCCTCATGCAGCACATGCTGCCCTCCCCTGCAGCCATGCCCCATGCACAAACAGAGCCAGTGCTCCCAGCCTGCTCCCTACAGCAGGTTACCTCCCATCTACACAGGCACTGCACCAGCTCTTGCACACTGCATCCTGCAGGGATCCACATCAGGACACAAGTGCAGGATCCGTGCTTTCCTCATTTCCTACAGCGCTTCTCCCATCCACTCACTCACACAACCATGGTTATCTCCTGTGATCCACACACACCCACACACATCCCACGCTCGTGCCGCCACTCCCTGCAGCGCTTCACACACAGCCAACGCTCCCACCCTGTTCTTGCTTCATGCAAATACATGCACAGACATTCCTGAGCAGAGTTTTGCATGGTTCCCTATAGCAATTCATCCCTCCAGGAGTCAGCACTCACATTCTGCTTCATAGAGTGATTGCCCCCATCCCCCCTTCCCATCTTGCACACCCACCTGAGCACCTACAGCAATTCCTCCACATCCACCCCACCTCCACTTGCAGGCTTGGAGCTGACACTGCCACCCTGTCCTTTGCAGTGACTCATGCACATGCACACACATGGATGCACACACACATGCATGCACATACAAATGCACACCCAGAGCCTGTCTTGCTGCTGTGCTTCCCATGATGGGTCTCTACGGACAGACACATGGAGCCCACGCTCCCTTCCTATTGCCAGCAGGAATTATCCCTACGCCCTTCCACTACCTCGTGTCTGGGCTCATTAGGTGACACCGAGGGGACTGATGTTTCCCAGGCCCCCCTCTCGCCTGGAGCAAGAGCAATGAAGGCGGCTTTATTGCTGCTAATATTTTTATGGAACCTGTGATCTCCTGACATCCTCTTCTGCTTGGAGAAGGCTGTTCCCCAAGCCTAACCCCATGCATGCGCTCCCACGGGTTGCTGCTGTGGGATGCCTGGGTGGTGCTGGCTTGATGCAAATCCTCCTTAATCTTCAATAATCATATTAATATAAAAGGTAACCATCTCACTTTGGAAAACAAAGGTGGCTCTCCGGCCTGCCAGGGAAGCGATGGCATATGAAAGACCTTTCTGCCAGTGTTTATCGCTTTAAAATAAGATTTATGCTTCTAAAGCTCTGTCTTTTCTTTCATGCTTCTGAGCCGCTTCATTTTCCTCCCCTGAGCTTTCCCATTCTCTCTTTCTTGCTGCCTAACAAATTAGGCATCTAATCGCTGTTGGGGAGGCACGATGGGAGGGCGGGGGGGTTTATCTACAGCACTGTGCTGTTTTGTTCATGGTTAGACTTTAAGCTGTTCAGCCTAGCGAAGGTTTGGAGCCAGTGGCTGTGGATCTGTTTGGGCCTGTGTGTGTGTGTATGGTGGATGTAGCTCTGGGTCACCTGAACTCTTCCCATGCCCCAGACTGGCCACAGGTCAGGAGGGATGAACAGCATGTCCTGGGCAGTCCTCTGCCCTTCCTCTGTGCAGGGCACTGCTGGCACCAGCTGGAGTTTCAGCTCTGTGAGCTTCCTTGCAGCAGTGCCCTGTGAGAAGCAGCTGAGATGTTGTGTGGTTTCACCACAGTGTTGTGCTGGAGTGCCAGTGCTCTGGGCTTCCTTACATCATGGGGACAGCTGGAGTCTGGGAGCTTCCTCTCCACTCATGGCAGAGCCAAGAGAGTTCTCAGAGCGGCCAACCCGTTTTTCTCCCAGCAGGGGCTGTGCATTTTCATGGTGAGATGAACCAGCCTAAACTACAGGATTTCTCTTGCAGCAGCGCTCTGCCAAAACTCACGGAGCCTCTGGCGCTGAGTGGCCACCATTCAGCAGGACCCATTGATATCAGTCCAGCCCGTGTAAGGGATGAAGGTTTTGTCTGCTAGCAACATGAAAATAGCTTTTACTATATGAGTTTCCATGGTGGTTCTGTAGATAGCTTTTGTCTTTTTTATGCTTTTGCCTAAACTAGCTGCTCTATCCTCTAGACTTTTTGAGCTTACAGGATGAATTTCAGACAAATGTGATGATGGGATCTCTGAGATGCTGAGATTTTAATTTTATTTATTTATTTATTTTTGTGAAAATAGTGGAATGAAATAGGTAAGAGAGAAAGTCTTTCTTCTTTTCTCTTCATAGGCCATGTTGGGCATTGGGTGATCTGGCATAGTGAAAGGTGTTGCCGCCCATGGCAGAGGGGTTGGAACTGGATCATCTTAAGGGCCTTTCCAACCCAAACTGTTCTGTGATTCTATGATTCTGTAAAGTAAGAAACCTTGAAAGAGCCCCTTAAAAAAAGAGTGCTGTGTGAGTTCAACCCTTGGTGGACTTGCGAAAAGCTACAGTGGAAGACATTTTCTCTCTCCCTCTCTCTCTTACACAAATGGCTTCCATGTCACAAATCCTCAGGCCATCAGGTTTCTTTTTCTCACTTCTCCTCATCCCAACCTTCTTGGGGTTTCTGGGATGCCTCTGGGCACAGCCACAACTTCTTTACTGTGCAACATGCTGTTAACTCCTGCAATAAATGGGAGCATCCCTGGAAGCAGTGGGGTGAGAGGGAAGGGGCACACCCATACTGTATACTTTTCCCATGGCACCGTGCTTTCACCAGAGCCAAAGGCAAAAGCAAGGACCATCTCTGGCCATCCTGGTGGGAGGACGGAAGCACAGATGTTTGAAGTATTCTCAGTGATGCCAACAGAGCAGTGTGTATCACAGAAACAATTCAGCAGGCATGGAGAGTTCCTTCAAGTGAAGTTCCAATTCCCAGTACCAAGCTCCACTGGAAAAGGCAGCTCCCCTTTTCTGGAAAGCTGTTGGAGAAATCTTGGAAGGACTCTGAAGCCAAAAGAGCAGAGATAAAATGCCATTTTAGAGATGGCATTTGCACCTGAGGCCTCCTGGCATCAGGCAGCGTACTGAGCTGGGAGAAGGGCTGATTCCCAGCCTCAGCACAAAGTGGAAGAAAGCAGCAGGAGTCTTGGCCTGGTTTCGGGGTGTCCCCAGAGGAGCCAAGAGTGTTTGGCAGGTTTTTAATGCATGCATTTCTAATGTGAGGCTCTTAGCACCGTTTAAGCAATGGTAGAACTAAGTGCTGGCTTTTTCAGTGCTCTGGGCCCCAGGAGGACAAAGTTGACGAGGTCAAGATTGCAGGCCCAAACTGCTATTTTTTGTGGCTTTTCAGGTTGCATTTCCACGCCATGCCTGCTAGACCTTGTATCCTCCCTCAGTCACGGTCCATCCATCCCCCAAACCCCCAAGTTGCATCCATTCCCCGCATCATTACTGTCCATATTTTCAGTGTTTGTGTTTTAACCCAACCTCATACCTGGCCACCTAACTAGTGACTGTAGTCCTGTGTCGCACCCTGTGCCACGCTGATCTCTGAGCCAAAGGGTTGTTCATGGCTATCCAGATATCTAGCTTCTGACTCAAATTTGGGGTTCTCTCCTCTTCTAAACCATCCCTGTGCCCTTCAGTTGTTCTCCAAGCACTCCAGAGCAAGGAAACACCAAAAACATAGAGGTACCCATTAGTAGAGCACAATTCAGAAAGGAATCTTTGGGAGTTTGGATCTGATGGGTTGACTTTGTGCCAGGCAAGGAAGGTACAGCCATTCCTGGACTCAATGCCTCTCCAGTTGCTTGATGCTTTCACATGCATGAGGATGGCCAGGAGCCAAGGGCAAGTTGTAGGAGCTATCTTGGGTCATAATGAAAAGTTGTGGAACCCTACAGCTAGGTGAATCCAGTAAATGAGAGTGGTGACCTTGCATCTGCCCTATAAAACTGATCCCACGTCCCACCTTTTTGTTTCACCTGTAAACACAGCTTCCCTCCAAACCAGGCTCTCCACAACTCAAACCTCCTCCTTCCTCAACTCTTCTCTGTGCTGCAGTTGCTCCCTTCTGCTCTCCCTGCCCACCCTCCACCCCTATGTTATCTTGCTGCATTGTATGAGCAGCAAGGAAGGGAAACAGCCAACTCTGTGTCAGCACCTTTTGGGCCAGCAGTAAGGACAGAATGTTGCTTCCTTGTACTGCTGGCCTCCAGCACTATCTGGTTGGTGTTCATTTGGCTCTGAACAGCTGAAGGGAGGGCATGGTGCTGATCTCCCATCCCTGGCCTCCCATTGCCTGTGAATACCAGTGAAGTGCTGTAGTGGAGCTGGAGACTGGCACACCTATGGCCTCGCTGGGACAGGGACTGATGGCCCCGATCTGTCCTGAGCTGTGAGTGGGAGTGGTGGGAATGCCCCAGACTGGGCTGCCATCAGGGCTCTTGAGATCAGTGCGATAGTGGGGAGACAGGAACTGTTGGGGGAAAGAATGGCGAAAGCTTGCATATTTCTTGTGTGACAGCCACTTGGGTCCCCCAAGGAAACCGATTAATTTGGCTTAAAGAATGGCTTGGCCTGCAGTTGAGGCAAGGTTACAGAGCTTGGAGATAGATGGGAAGTAGGTTTTCTCTGCATGGTCCCTGTGTTTTTGGCATGTAGCAGGGATAAATGCCACCTTCATTTCCTTCCACCCCTAACCCAGTCGCCTCTTTCCAGGCTGCTAGAACATCTCCCCTTCCACACCCTCATTGTGTTGCCTGGGTGGGATGAGGATGGGTCTCAGCAATTGCTGGGGCTGCTGCAGAGGAATGTAGTCATGGCCCCAGTGTTGCTCTCCATGCACCATAAACAAGCCACAGCAGGCAATGACGCCTTCAGCACAGCATTTAGAACAGCCTGTGCTGCCAGAAGGGGGCTGAAGTCTTCTGCATGGAGCTGCATATTGTGCAGGGAGTTTGGTGAGGGGAGACAGGTGGAAGGATAACGCTCAGAGAAGGATGCTGGTGAGAGAAACCCAGGCTAAGATTTTCACTGCTTGCTCAGGGGTTGTCCCTGGCCCCTTCTGGACATGCTTTGGGTAACGATGTGCCAAAAGCATGGTAGTATTTTGCTGTTCTTTTGTTCTGCAGAAAAGACTGGGCAACATGAAGAAATATTAGAGAGGAAGGCAAAGTGACAGAGATTATGTGAGGGATTAGCAGCATCTCTGTATGCATCCAGCCCTGGAAAAGTTGGGGCAAGGCAGGGGACAGGAAATGGGTAATATCAGAGGTTTGTGGGTGCCAACCTGTGGAGAGCCAGATGTGGCTCCTCTCCGATGCATCTGGGGCAGCAGTGCTGGGAAATGATTTCTCCTTGGATTATAAGGCTGGGAAACAAAGCAACAGACTGTAAAAACCCCTGCCTTCTGCTTCAGTGCTGGCTGATGCAAAGCCAGACACGAGGCAGCAGCTGGAGATCATCATATGACAATCACAGATGACTCAAGTTTGGCGGCCTCAGCTGTGCAGAACAACTCTATCTTCTCCGTCAGTCTAGCTCTTTTCCCCCTCCCCTTCTCCATCTTGGCTTTCCTTTTGGGATTATTGAATATTTAAGTGTTTCTCTGTGACACTATCTCTGATCCCTTAATCCAGCTGGCCTGGTAATTCCACAGACCCAAATCAGCTCAGATTTCTCCACAGACGTAAGCCTTGTTCCTCAAGGGTTCACTCCTCCTCCATTTATCTTCCTTCATTTTGCTTCTGCCCTCTGTGCTAGAAATTGGTTTAGCTTTTGCAGCAAAGCTTCAGCAGTATCTTCAGTGAGCAACCTTCCCCCAAAATAAAAGGGTCAAGAGAGGATCTTTTTCTTCACTGAGAATCGTAGAATCCTTTTTTCCTTTTTTCTTTTTTTTTTTAAATTGTTTTATTTTCCCCCCAAATTAAAAATAAAGCCCAGCATCCACATTTTCTCTGCAGGATGAAATGAGTTCCTTTGCACTGCCTGAGGGCACTCCTGCCAGGCTCCTGTCTCAGCACATTGGGAGAAGGGCTGAAACCTTGGCTGGAGGGAAGGGTTTTCCAAGCTGCTCTTCCCAGCCAGGACCAGGAGCTTGCTCAGATCCCAGAGATACAAAACACACATGTCACTTTGCCCCTGATTCCTGCAAGGCATCCTTTCCCACAAAGGAACAGCATTCATAGCCCCCAGGTAGAGTGGGAGGGTGGAGGCTGTGTACCCCTCTCTGGTGGGTGGGGCTGGTGGGCGACGTCCTTTAGCTCAGAACTGCCAGAATTGCTGGGTGGGAGACTGGAGGCTGGTATTTGACATGCTGCCCACATCCAACCCCCCTTCATGCTCCAGGCAGGCTGGATCACCTCAGCAGCCTTGTCCCTGCACCAAGAGGCAGGAAAAAAATTTTAGAGCACAAGTGGTAACACGTGGCTTGAATTATTTATCCCTCTTGCATCAAGGAAGGGAAGAAGTACGTAAAAATGTGTTGTTGTTTTTAATAAATTTTGTTGGGGGGGAGGGGAGGGCTTGTATGCATTTTCACTGCTTCCTGCATTCTGTATACATGATTTTCAGGCAGCTGAAAATCCTTGGCTTTGGCTTGGGGCTTGCCTTTGTTTACACCAGGAGTTCTGATCTGATCGCAACAGCAGCTGTATGTTTCCCAGCCTCCCTCCCCTTCTCCTCCTGCTTTCCCCCACCCCGCTGCCTTCCCCCATGTCCCTGGCTGTGATTACATTGTGTAACAGAGCCCGGGTACCCTTCTGCGTACCCCTGATATAAGACTATATGTCGGGAAGGTTCCCATCTCAAAGGCTTACCAGCATGGCAGGCGGTCCCATTCCTCCCTTGTGAGCACCCCCTACAGTTCTATCCCCATATCCCTCTTCTCATGAAATCTCGTCTACATTCTCACTGCAAAGACCCTCCCAACTGATGCCTCTTCTTGTCTCCCGTGTGCTTTCTTTTCCAGATTCCAGTGACAGATGGATCTCTCTCATGTGCACTTGCTCTTTCCCTCTCTGTATTTTTGTTTTCGACATGTTTGATCTGAAGCTCTGAAGCTTCTCAGAGGGAACCCGGGAGAGAAGGAAAAGGAGGAGGAACTGAGGGAGCGTGAGCGACAGAGGAGGCAGCCTTGCCTTATTCTTCCAAATCACACCGTGGAGGGGCAGGGGAAGACCAGAGGGGGGAGGGATTGGGTTCGTTTTGGGGTGGGTTCGGTGTGGGTGGGGGGTGGATGGGAGGATATTGGAGAAGGTGAGAGAATTGCTCGTGATCGTCGAAGAAGATTTGTTGTCCTCAGTCTGAACTTCTGTTTAGAAAAGAAGCACAAGGTAGTTCCCCTCCATACTGCTCATCCTTGGTCACAGCTTTTGGGTGTGCTGGAAGCAAATTGCATGTATTCTCCCTGCTCCATGCTCCTGGCCTGACCCAGAGGGCAAGAAGAAATGATGGTGATGGCACCCAATAGGACTGGGGTGCTCATGTACTTTCATTGCTAAACCCCTACTTACTGCACCTTTCGCTTTCCTGTGCCCCTTTTCCTTTTGCTGTGATCCTGGGATTTGTATTTTTTGTTGTTGTTTCTCTCTCTCTCTCTTTTTTTTTTTTTTTTTTTTTTTTTTCTTTTTTTGGCCTGATGAGGGCACCACTGAAGACCATGATGTGCCTGGGGTTTTGGGCAGCTGCCCTGCTCTGCTTGTTTTCCCCCGGCACCGTGCGAGGTGACTGCTGGCTGATCGAGGGGGACAAAGGTTATGTGTGGCTGGCCATCTGCAGCCAGAACCAGCCCCCATACGAAACCATCCCCCAGCACATCAACAGCACGGTGCATGACTTGCGTCTGAACGAGAATAAGCTCAAAGTGGTGCTGTACTCCTCCCTCAACCGCTTCGGCAACCTGACTGATCTGAACCTGACCAAGAACGAGATCTCCTATATTGAGGATGGGGCTTTCATGGGCCAGACAAACCTCCAGGTCTTACAGCTGGGCTACAACAAACTCACAAACCTGACAGAGGGCATGTTGAGGGGCATGGCCCGGCTCCAGTTCCTATTTGTGCAGCACAACCTGATTGAGCTGGTCACCCCTACTGCCTTCTCTGAGTGCCCCAGCCTGATTAGCATTGACCTGTCGTCTAATCGTCTCAGTCGCCTGGAAGGGAACACTTTCACCAGCTTGAGCAATCTGATGGTGTGTGAACTGGCAGGCAACCCCTTCAATTGTGACTGTAGCCTCTACAGCTTTCTTAACTGGCTGGCACTCTTCAACAATGTCACCAAGAACTACGACCGGCTCCAGTGTGAGACTCCACGGGAGTTTGCTGGGTACCCGCTCCTGGTACCTCGGCCTCACCACAATCGCAATGCCATCACTATCTTCCAGTCTATGTGCAGAGGTGGCACCATCCCCTCTCTCTCCAGGGTCAACCCCACTCCTTATACCCCTGACTCCCAGCGAGACTTGGATGAGGGCTCAGCCATCAGTCCTGGGGACTTCCTCTCAGTCAAGCCTCCAGCTTCCTCCACCACTGACTCCTCCTTCAGTCCTAGCATCAAGCTCCATGATGTCACCATCACTTCGGCCATCCTGATGGTAACCATCCCTATGCCCTACAGTAAGATGTATGTGCTGGTTCAGTACAACAACAGCTACGTTTCTGACATTGCAACACTGAAGAGCAAGAAGGAATATGTCACTGTCAACAAGCTGAAGGCCCACACTGATTACACTTTCTGTGTAGCCTCCATCCGCAACAATAGACGTTATAACCACACTTGTCTGACCTTTGCAACCAGGAGCAAAGGCAGGGAGGACCCTATTTCCAGTACTTCCACCACCACGCACTACATCATGACCACCCTAGGTTGCCTCTTTGGGATGGTCATTGTCTTGGGGGTGGTGTACTACTGCCTGCGGAAGCGGAGGATGCAGGAGGAGAAGCAGAAGTCCCTCAATGTCAAAAAGACAATCCTAGAAATGCGTTATGGATCAGATATCGATACCAGTAGCATGGTCCATCCTTCCCAGAAACTGGGTGAGCCACCAGTCATCCCTGTCTCACGGATGTCCTCCATCCCTTCCATGATTGGGGAGAAGTTGCCTCCACCAAAGTCAATGGAGACTGGGATGGAGACCCCCAAAGTCACCACAAAAGGCAATTACATTGAGGTGCGGACTGGTGGTGGGGATGGGCTGGAACGGACCCAGCGGGATGAGGACCTGAGGGAGCTTGACAATGGGCAAGGTTCAGCTGCTGAGATCTCTACTATTGCCAAGGAGGTAGACAAGGTCAACCAGATCATCAACAACTGCATTGATGCCCTCAAGCTGGACACAGCCTCTTTCCTGGGTGGTGGGACTGGTGTTGACTCAGACATGGCCTTTGAGTGCCAGTCCATACCTGCCGGTTCCTCGGGTGGGCTAGAGCGGCCCAGCTTTCTCTCTCCACCCTACAAGGAAAGTTCCCACCACCCTTTGCAGCGCCAGCTCAGTGCTGATGCTGCCGTGGCCAGAAAGACCTGCAGTGTCTCCTCTAGCGGCTCCATCAAGAGCGCCAAGGTTTTCAGCTTGGATGTGCCTGACCACCCGCCACTGAGCAAATCTGACTCCAAATACATTGAGAAGGGCAGCCCACTCAACAGCCCTTTGGATCGTCTTCCCTTGGTGTCTCCGGGCGCCATCCACCACTTGGAGGTCAAGCCTTCCTACCACTGCAGTGAGCACCGACACTCCTTCCCGGCCCTGTACTATGAGGAAAGTGCTGACACCCTGAGCCAGCGGGTGTCATTCCTCAAGCCGCTCTCCCGCTCCAAGCGAGACTCCACATACTCCCAGCTCTCCCCCAGACACTACTTCTCGGGTTATTCCTCCAGCCCTGAGTACTCATCGGAGAGCACCCACAAGATCTGGGAGCGATTCCGGCCTTACAAGAAGCACCACAGGGAAGAGGTTTACATGGCAGCTGGACATGCCCTGCGGAAGAAAGTTCAGTTTGCCAAGGATGAGGATCTGCATGACATCCTGGATTACTGGAAAGGAGTCTCTGCTCAGCAGAAGCTGTGACTCTCCCCTACTCTTTCCAAGAAAACAATACAAGACCCCCTTCCCCAACAACCAGAAAAAAAATGCCACTTGACTGTGAAAAATAAACCAACAACAAAATACTCCCAACAAATACAAAACTGACAATTGTTTCTTAAAGTTTACAACAACAACAACAGAAAACTCTCTCACACACAGACACACAGACACAGACACACACACACACACGCCGAATTGTTTCTACTGTGTTACGGGGACCATTGTTCTGCCTGCAGATGGTTGGGAGGAAAGTCCTGCTCTGACACTGTGGTAACAACACTGGAGTATGGGCAGCTGGGGCTCACCTGGGAGGGGGTGGCAGTGGTGGCAGGGGTCAGGCAGGGATGGACACTCACTGGGAATGGAACTCAGCTGTGAATTATTGCTCTTTCTGTTCCTCTTGCTGCTTGAAAGCTGATTTTTCTTTTCAGTGGGAGGGGAGGACTTTGGTTTAGAAAGCTTCTCTGCCCACTTGATACGCCTACTTTCCCAAACCTTTCATCTCACTAGTTTTCCCCGTTTCCTTTGGCAGTGGATGCTTTTCTCTCTCACCTCTCCCCTTCCAAGACAGGTGGGATTTGCTGGAAGAAGGTCTCCTTTTCCTATTCCTCTTCCCTACCCCTCTCTGCCAGGGCTCCCTAAGCTTGCGGTTTTTGACCAGATACTTCATAAACCTCCATTCTCCTTGGAGGAAGGATAATGTGAAGGACAGAAGGAGGAAGACTGTGGCTCAGTGCCCTTGCTGTTCTCCTCACTTCCCTTCTCCCACCATGCTGGGGGTGATGAACACTGGTGGTTCTAGAGCGACAGGCCCACTCAGAGCCAGATATCTGCTCACCAGTGACGGGGCATGGCTGTGCTCTTCTGCACATCAAGTCAGGTCCTCGAAGAATGGTGGACAAGGAGGTAAGAAGGTCCAGTCTCTCAGGTGTAAATGGTTCTCATCTCTCCACAGGTGTCACACGTCAGAGGTCCTTCACATCACACACACCCATGCTCAGGCTGACCCGATCAGTAGGTTTCATACTCTCTTCTGCCGCTCTTACTATGAAGGAGACAGGAACTAAGCAAGACAACTTCTGCATGCAGCTTCTGCATCTCATCTCAACTGACTTGCATCATGTTGAGAGTGGGGCAGAAGAGCATCAGCCCTCCTCCTTTCTTGACCCAGGAAGGGTAGAATAGGTATATGTAAAGAATAGGATTTCTGGTGCTTGGAAATCTACTTCTCACAGAGCTGACAGAGAAGTTACACAGTTTCTTTCACTTGAATAGGCCATGGACATTCTGGCACGGATAGGAGTCAGCCTAGGTTTGAGGCAGGTGCACAGAAAAAATGTGAGTGGGCCTGGGAGTAGCCCAGCAGGGACAGCTCCAGCAGAAGCTTCCTTTGTGCGTGCATCCCATGTGCTAGGATAGGGGAGGTACCAGCCTCTGGATAGCAGTGTTCCTCTGAACACTTAGAGGCCCTCATGAGAGTCAGGACAACTTACCACCTCCTAAGTCCTCCACCTCCTCACAGTTAGCTGTGACAGACTTCTCTTAGGGATTCTTAAACATCTTGACAAAAAATGAGTTTCCTTTGCTGGGTCCCAGCCTCTGACCCTTAGATAGAAGATCTGCCACAGAGTTAGGAATGAGCCTATTGCCCTGTCCACTTCATCCTGTTTACGAGCAGCCCAACAAAGCACAATCTTGACACTCTTTCCCCTAGAGTTTCCTTGTCAGGCAGGGGTGGCTGCCTGCTGAGTGCATCTTTATGCAGCACAGTGGGCCTCCCCTCCATGAGCTGCACATCCCAATTGTTCCTGACAACTGCTAACCCCTGTCAGGATGAGAGTGAGGGCCTGTGTCATGTTGGCCTTTCCCAAGTGCCTATTTCCTTTCTGAGGCACTTTTCAGAAACTTCAATATGTTTAGGAGCTCTGGGAGAAGGATGAGGGTGTAGGACCTTCTCTGGGAGGTATTTATGTGCTGCCTGCAGACAACCAACCCACTATCTGTCAGGTAATAGCACTGCCAGCTGTGACAGCTGATTTTAATGCAGCAGGTGACATAGCTTCATCAAGTGAGGAGCAGCAGTAGGCAGAGCCTGGTGTGCAAAAATCAGTGGAGATCCCCAAGATCTAAGCCTGTGAAGATCCTTGGGGTCCCTTCCCTGTAGGGATGCTGATGGGAACAATCCTAAGATAGCTCCAGATCCCATTGCCTCAGCCTCCTTCACTGTCAGCCACACTTCCTCACAGTCAGAGCATCATTTTGCCCTGTCCAGAAGTATTTATGGAATTGACTCCACTTTGTAAGAGCCAGAGAAACCCAGAAGAAGGGGTGCGTGTGCGTGTGTGTGTGTGTTCAGGATGATGAAATACATCTCTGCTGCCTGGTGTTCCTTCATGTTGGGACAATGCAGCTAACCAAGACAGGCAAATGCTGTGAGAGGTGCTTAGGCACAGCAGAGATCTCTCCAGCCAGCACATGGAGCAGGCCCAGTGGTCTTCCAGCATGGTGACCATCCAGGCAGGAAAGGCTAATGACTGGGGCATGGAATTGGACAGGAAAAGGAGGATGACAGGCACGGGGGGATGGAGTCATTTCCTCTCCTCTCCCTGTGCTTCTCCTCTGCTGTATGGTCTTGCAATGAGTTCTGCTCAGTCTATAGTTTTAGGGGGGAGCCTTAAATATACAACGGTTTCTGCTCTCCCCGCATCACCCCAGCAAGGCAGAAAAGAAAGGTCAGGAATACAACTGTGATCAGGCCCTTCTTTTGCCTGTGGTGGGGGCAAGGGGGGACAAGCCATTTCTCTCCCCACTGTAGCCCCCACTCCAAGCCAGTGGGTGAAGTTTGCACAAGATGGACTGTTCTATGGGAGGAAGAGGGCAAGGAAGGGGAGCAAAGTGTCCTGCCTTCCTTCCTCCTCCCTTCTTCTGTGTCCTGCTCCCTTCCCAGGGATGAGGGCTTGCAAGTGATGCCAGCCCTTTTGGAGGAAAGCAGATTCAACGTTCTATTTGCATGATGATTTTACTGTATTTTTCTGAGCAAACACCTGTTGTGTATGTGCCAGTTTGTTGGAATTTAACCTCCTCTCCAAAGTCTTCCCCATCCTTGTCCCTGTTTTTCCTGCTTCTTTCCTTCATCCCTGACATGATTTTATGAGAGACTCCTACAAGTTTGGGAGGGAACACACCCCAAAGAGAGCCCAACCCAACTAGCCCAACAAAATTCTCCCTCTCTTCTTTCCAGTGTCCCCTCCTCTTGCCCCAAATGTTGTTTGATTGCTGCTTTTCAGGGTTGTGAGTGTGAAAGGGGGATGTGTTATATACCAAAGTCCTGCTCTTTCTAGTGGTCATCATTTCTCCTAATTATTTAGAAATAGAAGTGAGGCCCATCAAGACAGATCTCATAAGAGAAATGATTACCACTGTCTCTGTGCTCTGGTTTCACCTTCCTCAGATCTACAAGCAAGGCCGTTCTTGAGGGAGCCAGGATTGACTCACCTGCAGGGAAATCTGATACAGGAAAAGCTTGATTCGGAGCCAGTTGCAATCACTAGACGACCTCCCACTGCCTTCCTCTCATTGATTGCAGCAACTCTGGATTAGGCCTATCCTACTCCTCCATTCCTGTGGGTGGCCCTGGCAGAGGGTAGGGCACGATTACACCTGTAAGACCATCACGGTGGAAAAAAGCTCCAAGTGACTGCCTGAAATTTGTAAGCCCTCTATGTCTTGGCTTTGGTGAGAGCTCCTCACCCCTGCCTTCTCTCAGGGCAAAATAGATCCATGGGTAAGGACCAGTCCCCTTCACACATTATTTCTGGGCTGGTGACTACTGACAGGGAACAATGAGGGTTTAGTTCACCTCAATGGAAAGAGTGGAGGGTGAGAAAAAGAGTGAGTCAGGGTTCTGACCTGCCCTCCCCTCAAGCATAGGCGCAGGAGGAGCTGGATTCCTGCACCCAAAAGAGTGAAAGCAAGACCCTAGGTGTGGTGTTCCTGTGGGGCAGAGCCCTTTCCCATACCTGCAGCTGCTTGCTGTCCCAACTCATGTTCCAGTGCCACATTCCCATCGCCTGCTCCCCACTCTTCCATGCTGAATAAATCCCTCCCGAGGCAGGTGTGAAATATTCATGACTGACAAATGAAGATTTATGTCAGGCTGAGGAGGCCTCTGTGTGTTTGCAATGCTAATCAGCCTGCCTTCCTGGAGGAGGCTCTGCCAGGCAGGCTTGGGGGACGAAGGGGAGATGCAGGAGGGAAGAGAGAAAGGGAGCTGAGGAAGTGAAAGAAAGGGGCAGAGATGGCATGGATGAGGATGGTCTACTATACTGAGGGGATGGATGGATGGGGAGGGAGCAAGGAGGAAACAAGTAGAGGGAGATGAAGAGGGACAGGCTGGAAACAAGAGAGAAAAAGATGACTGCAGAGGAAAGAATGGAACAGAAAAAGGGAAAGGGACCAGTGAGAGAAAGGGCTGAGTGCAGGGGTGGAGGCTCTCTGAGAAAAAGTGGGGAATAGATCAGCAGTGCCTGAAGAGAAAAGCTGGACAGACTTCATGGTGAGCTGTGGCCCCTCTCTGTAGGGCAGAGCTCAGCGCTACAGGGCGGGCAGCTGTCACACGGGCAGGAGCTGGAGCCAGGGCCCTGAAAACACATTTGCCATGCTTCTCGCTGATCGGAAAGCTCAACTGCATCTGGAAGCACACATGGCCTCTGGGAACCTGGAGCACAGCCCTCTTCCACCACCACTGCCTCCTCCAGCTGCATGCAAGGAGAGCCTCATGGAGCCACGTCCTCTCACTGGAGCCAGCTGGCCGAACGTCCCGCCATCCAAGCAGGAGGGAGCAGCTTCAGGGTGACTTTGTGTGGGAACGACACTGAATGCCGCCCTTCACCGGGCCGTGGGGGGCTCTCATAGGGCTGGAGGAGCCTGCCCCACTTCAGCTGCTCTGGTTGAGGAGGGTGTTTTGGGGTCTCCCAAAAGGGCAGAGGGGGGTGTCTGTTGTCTCCCCCATCCACACGCACGCACCTGGTCCCTCCAGCCGCTTTGGCCTTGTACTGTGAGGGGCTCTCTTGGTCTGCTGCCCCTTCTCTTCCCCTGCCTTGCACCATGGGGAGCTCTCCCTGTACCTCTCCCCACGCAGCCCTGCAATGGCAGCTCTCAACCCATGCCCCTTCGACCCGTCTTCTCCTTCCCCATCTCACGGATCCCCCTCTGTCTGCCCCATCCTCACGCGTTCGGCTTGGCCTTTGCCTCCCCGTTACCACCACCGCCACTGTGAGGCCTTGCTCATCGGTGGCCTGCTCCCACTGCCCACTGTCCCCCGTCCCCGGGGAGAAGAAGGGGCTGGCTGGGTCAGGCGAGGTCCACCAGGGCTGGTACCGCTGGTCCATCCACAAGCACAGCACCCGGGGTGAGGGAATGGGAAGGGGTGGGCAGCTGCGGGGCAAAGAGCCAGGGGTTTTCCCCTTGAATGTAAAGAAGGGCCTCGGAGGCAGCTGCTGGGACTGGCTCCTTGTGTCCTCTTTGGTGTTCCTCTTTCCGTAACAGCCCTGTGACCCCCCCCTGGTTGTGTATGGACACATTTGAGTTGGATTTGTGTTCTTCTGTTCTCTCTTTTTCTTTTTCTTTTGGGTTTCTCTTACTCTCTCTTTCTTTTCTTTCTCTCTCTCTCTTTTTTTCCCTTTCTTTTCCTGTTTTAAAAATGAATGGCACGAAATCGTTTTTCCTCAACTCGGAGATTCCTGTATGGAGAAAATCAATTTCTATATTTGCAATAAATTTCTTATTTAAAAAAAAAAAAAGACAAAAAACCCAAAAAAACAACAAACAAAAGATATGAAAAGCTGTTTCTGAGTCTGTTTTTTGCAGCTTTGTCTTGCACTGGGGGCGGTACAGAGTGGGAGGGGATGGGAGGAATCTGAAAAAGCTGGGCGAGATGGTGGGAGAAGGATTCTGGATTCTTCCAGGAGCTCAGTGGCCCTCTGCTCCCTGCTAACACACTGTTTCTCTGCCCTTGGATGTTGCCTTATTGTGGAGCACTGTTTGGATACATTCTCACTTCTGCTGGGTCCTCATTTCTGTCATGATACCAGTCCTCTACCAGTCAGCATCCACTTCATGTCCCATCCTGGGCATGCATACACCACTGCTTGGGTGTAGGACAGGGCTTTGTCACCCATCATCTACATAGCAGACACTCAGGTGGCGGCAAAAGGCATTCTCTACCCAAGCTCCAGAGCTATCTGGAGAATGGCACCCCAAGCCAGGTGATTTGGCCAAGGGTAGAGACTGAGCAATCTGTAGACGAATCCACCACCAGATATACTGATCTCAGCTCTTCCTAAGCATCAATATTTCAAGGCAAGAATACAGCCAGCAAATCTGTGTGTATTGGTGCATTTATACAGTTAATTAGGCCAATTTGTGCATGGTGACAGAGCAGCCGTTCTCATAAATGTCTTATCTCTTCCCCACTTCCTGATTTTTTCTCCAAGAGTGGTACTGCTGCTCAGCTCAGAGGTTTTCATATTTTGCCTTTGCACATCCAGCTTTGATCAGACAAGCCTAACTGTGGCTTCTGTGACTCCTTCTCGGGGGCAGCTGCTGGGACTAGCTGTTCACAGCCTCTCTTCCTAGAGCAGGAAGCAGAAAGAATAAGCACTCTTGAGGGGGGGTGTGAATGTGGACACAGCAGAGACTTTCAGCTCCTGGATATTTATGCCACAGTAGCTGGCAACTCTTATTAATGCTTGGATTGATTTTAGAGCAGCCTAGGGCAGCTGCTACTTTAGGCAGATGCTTCACAGTCTGATATGTTCTTCCTTGGTCCCAGGAAGAATGACTGAGTGTGGGAAGGAATGGCATTGGTCTGTGCATCTCTGGGGGATGGAAAATGGTGCATAACAAAATGGAGCTCTGCTGGGGTTAATCAGAGCTTCAAGTACTTGGTGGAAAGCTGGATCTTTGAGTCAAAGTGGCATTGCTGGCATCTGCCTCTCTGCAGTGCAGGGATTATGGACCATCAGAGACAGGGAATATCAAACCTTGAGAGGAATTAATGCACAAATTTTAAACAGGTGTAATCTAATCAGTAGAGTGCCCCCATGCTGTTTATTTTGTTGCTAAATTCAATTTTGTCTCCACAGTCCCCGCATTTCAGCTGGTTGCTCTGCCACAGGGATGAGAAAGGACAAGATATATTTGCAGGTGCTGTCTAGGGGGAACAGAAAGCTTTGGGAAGGAAAGACTGTCAGGGCTGGAGTAGTCACAAATGTCCTGAAGCCAGGTGGGGACTGTTGGACGGGGGGCACACTGAAGGACAATAGTCAGACCTCTGGGCGAAAGGAAAGAGGTAAGCAGTTCCGGTATTTAAGCAGCCTTTGGCTGATTCCATTCAGAGACCTTGGGATTCCTCTGCTCTGCACAGGGCTGTGAGCACAGGGTTGTATGAGTCTGTGTGTTTGGTGAAGGGATGAGGTGTCAGCTGCATCTGAGAGTCTGCATTGCTCTCTCAAGTGCCTCTGAATACGTCTGTATCTAACTGATGCAGCCCCTGCAGCAAACCATATTGCCCTCTGCCTCCAGAACCTGCTTGCTGGAACACATGGCTATCATGGAGCAGGAGAATGGCCAAGAGCTGCATTGTGAGCAATGAAGTGGCTGCAGTGGACAGCACGAGGTAGGGAGTCATCTGGGTGGCCAATGTGAGCTCATTGTGAGGAACAGTGTAGCTTCACAGCCTCATGTTCTATACTGACCATTTTGCGTCATCTTGTTCTTGGTTTGTGCTATTTTGGTGTCTTATGCTTCCTTCATGCTGTCTTGGTTCTTTATCATCACCATGAAGTTCAGTAACTTACCCAAGAAATAATTTGCTGCGGCACAGGAAGGGCTAACTAGCCACAGAGTCTTTTGCTGAAAATCATATGGGATGGCTGAGATCTCTGCGCATATGTGTGTGCACGTGTACGTGCGTATGTGCTGTGAAATGTACAGGCATGTGGGCAATATTGCCCTCTCCTGGACTGACAGTCCAGAAGAGCAGCTTCAGCCTGGCAGATTAATTCTGTTTCCCTGCAAGAGTAATAACCTTTGCGAGCCTTGATTTCCTATTCAGATCCTGGAGGCTCTTACAATAGGCAGATAAATTTGGGGGATGCCTCTGTTCTCTGGAGCTCCAGTGCCTGGGGACCCTAAGCAACCACGACTCCCCAGGGCCAGGTGATGCCTAAGGAGGCATGGTGGGGAATCTGTCCCCTCCAAACAATGTCAACAACTCTGGTGGATCCGGAAACTAACCTTGAAAGTGAGTGAGCAAATGGATCGGGATGTGAGGGTCATACTTCTGATATATGTCGCATGGCTGATATACTGTCTTCTCAGAGGGAGGAGAGCATTGCAGTCTAGGAAACAGTCAGGCTGGCATCTTTCCTAAGGTCTTGGATGTGCTTTTATTGAACACACAGAGGTAGAGGTTTGTAGAGCTGGAGGACAGAGTGAGATCTACACAAAGCCCAGAGGAATTTGGAAGTGTAAGTGCGCAGGCCATGCCTGCCCTTAGCAGGGGAATGGAAGATATCACTGAATCTGTACATCTCCCTTCTCATCCTTGGAGGAGGCACAGAGAGAGAGAAAGCAAACCTGAACAGCTTAAGAGCACAAGATGCAGGAGTGAAGGGATAAGGAAGGTGGAAGGAGCACTTGAATACACCAAGTTCACTTACATATTTATGATGTTCCATTCCTTGACTTCTCAAGTACCAAACTGAAGTCTGTGTCTTCCCTTCCCTCATCGAGCTCCCTGGGACAGGGTCTGTCTCTCATAACATGGTTATATGATGCCTCTTGCAATGGCATTGTCAGACCAGTCAGTGTCTGATAGTTAGCATACATCTTAAAGGGAGAAGTAATGTCACTGAAAGCAAGTCTAAGGATCTGTATTGGTGACTCTTGCTAAGCAAGGCAGAAATAAGCAGGGGCCCAGTCAACGCTACTGTGGAAAATGGATCAAAAGCTTCATCACTTTTTAAATAAGAAACACTTAAATAAAGAAAGGCATTCAGCTCCATCTCTCTGTATATGTCACCAGAAAGGGCATCATTAAGAATTCATTGCAACTTCTGCACCCAATTTTCCAGCCTAGTGCCTTGTCCTGCTTGTCTTGCTCCAGCTCCAAAGATGGTGAACATGCTGCCATGAGCATCGAGGGACAAGCAGGACCTGAATAACAAGATGGAGCCTAAAGAAAGGTCTTGTGCTGCAGGACAATGACGAAACTGCCCAACAAAAATGGGCGAGCTGAGAAAAGCTATGTCATAGGGTGAATTGATCAGGGCAATGAAGTGCTAAGCCTAGCAGGTTAAAACTATAAAGGCTGAGGAGTCTGTACCTGATGTATATGAATGCTTTCAATTGAAGGGAAATGGCTGCTTATTCCTGCAATATCTGCTTATCTGAAGAAAAAGGGCTTCATTCAGGGCTCTGCTCAGATCAGACATTGGTTCAGAAGACACATGAGATCCCAGATTCTCATCACCTCCTGGTAAGGTGGGCAAAGACCTATTGCCTCCATTTCCTGTCATACATTTTCTGTCTCTATCTTTTGTCACTGTCATCTGCCAAGCTTCCTGCCCGTGACACCCGTTTCTCCTTCTCTCTGCTTCTCAAGTGGCAGCCAGGGAGATAATTGGTATTTTTGATACTGTTTGTTGAGTACTTTGTGGTAGGAGCTGCCAGGATGAAGTGGCAAATTAAATAATTAAGGTTAATTAAAGGCTTTCCAAGGCTATGTTACTAAACTCCGTGAGGACGGTGCACTCCTTTCAGGGCCATTGCAAAGAACGGTGACATTGTGGCAGAGGGGAGAAGGAGGGAGCTGCCGATGCCGTTGATGGTGGCAGCCAGGAAAAGGGCCGTCCTGCTTCTTAGTGGCATTGGAGGACCAGGGGTGGAGCAAGCTGCCCAGAAGAGTGAGAAACAAGGCTGGACACAGACTGAAGTGGGGCAGCGGGGGTGACATGGCAGTGGGTGGAGAAAGCACAATGGATGGGAGAAGGCCATTCCTCAGAACTAGCTGATGAAAGTTTAGTCTTTGCTGCAGCAAAAGCAGCAACTCTCTAAAACCCAAAAGGTAAAAAGAAACCTTGAGGAGGAAGAAACTGAGGCTTGAGTGAAGCCATCTCAGTCTCTCTATACCCCTGTACCCTCTCAGAGGAACACAGAATTGATCTTGTTGCTACCAGGCTTTGGAGTGAACAATCCAGCATATTATGGAGTCTTTCCATAGAAGAGTATAAATTTCAAGGTCACTACACTGCTGCCCAAATTACTCCAGTTGTGACACTTTTGGCCTTGGTTGTACAGTAGGGGAGGCAGGGGTAGGTCACTTCTATCCTGTTGCCATACCATCAGAAATAGGAAGCTGCTGAGAACCCTGACTTCCCCAGGAAGTACTTCTGGGAGGGATTTGGTACTTCTCCCCTCAGTCAGTCATCGGATCTCTCCTGGATCCTCATTGAATGCTCTCAACTGTAACCAATTTCTTCTGTGCTTTGATCCAGAGACAACCTACTGCAGTGTCTGGGCATCACTCACCGTCTGGAATTTCTTTACAAAGAGCACAATATGGAGGAAGTCCAACAGATTTGGGCTGAGGCATCACCTCAGAAATGACTGAAGCAGAGAAAGTAACACACTATTCTTACAGCTAGGAGTCAGACTCGGCGCATATTGACTATAGCAAAGGGCAAAGAAGAATTTGACTCAACACATAACAGCTTAGTCAGAGAGTAGCATTGGTGGGCAGAGAAGGAAAAACTCAACGACTCCCTCAGACTCTTGTGTTGCAGTGATCTATTAAACAAACAACATCTCAGCATAGAGCAAGCACAGGCTTCATCCCATGTGATGCTAGTATTTTTAGCAGCTTGTTTGTGGATAGGCTAACTAGGACTTTTTCGTGCTTCATTTGAAGGAGCCCTGAAGCCAGACTCCAAAGATTTCAGTGGTGACCACTAAGTACGATGCCATGAATGTAGCATAATGTACTATTCTAGTGGCTGAATTAGGCCAGCACAAAAATATAACTAGTCCATTATCTTGTCTTGCACAGAGGGAAGGAACTGAGGCTTAGGTTATTAGAGTATTATAACAGGGCAAATATGTGGTCACACTTTCTAATAGGCTGTCCAGTGTGTTATACTAGAGTCAGAGATGTCACATATTTGAATGTGGAATGGGTATCTTTTTTTTTTCCTTTCTGTGAATTTGTGCAGTTGGCATTTTAACGAGATGTCTGGAAGTCTTTATACTATTGAAAACCTGAATCAGGGAAAATAAAGCAAGGAAGGCTCATGCCCTGTTCTTGCTAAGCCAGCCAGACCTGGACATCATCAGGGACAAGAACACTGGGACAGATGTACCTCCATGGTGATCCATTCTTCTGCATTTCTACATACCTTATCCAGCATCAGGCAACCTTATGCCAAGGTCTACTCAGCAAGGCTGCAGCAGCAGTCTGAAATGCCAGGTAACTCTTAGCCTGATGCTAAGATCATCTGACAGACCTGAAGGGAAAACAGCTGCATCTGGAGCTTCCCAGCACTGCAGCAGTGAGACCCATGGTTTCAGAACAAGGCTTCTGCAGCTGCTGTTGACGGTTCTCCCAGGACACAGGAAGTGCCTGAATAAACTAAGGGCTTGCAACTGTTTGGCATAGATAGAAAGGGCAAGTGGGATGCTCAGGTATTAAAAGAACTTAAATATACACAGCAGCAATCAAATTAATGGGAGACAGAACTGCATGTAGCTTGGGCTCCTCATCAAATAAAGCCATGTAAGTCAGAATAGTCCTGGAGAACTGGTTGTCTTATGCATCAGTCTTCACAGTTACCTGCCCCAGCTCCTTGCCAAGTGTTGTGACCAAAGCCAGGTGTGTCAGATCATGTGAGAGAGGGAGAGCCGTGGCACTGAGGCAGTGGAATCCTCCTCACAGTAAAATTCGCCTCATGATGGGAATGCTGATGTCAGCAATTGCTGACAATGAGATACTGGAGCACGTGGGTGGAGAGGAAAGACAAAGAAATAGGGAATTTGTTGGTGAAAATAGACAAGGGAGAAGCAGCAACATATGTCTCCATGACCTAAAGCACCTTCTGAACCAAGACTGGTCTTAAGCCAGGAAAGTTTCTGTGGAATTGATCCTAGGAGATGAAGATCTATAATAGATGTGCCAATGACCTTGCTTGCAGTCAGCTTCACGTTCTCTCTTGAGCAGATAGTAGGTATGCTCTGTACTACTTTCACATGGGACACAATTCTGAAAAGCTCTGAGTAAGCCTCCAGGTCTGGTCTCCATTAGTGTCCAGAACCTTACAAGCAAAAATATACAAAAGTTTTTAAGTTGCAAAAGGAAGACTTGCTGAAGTACAGGACCAATACTGAATGTGAAAGGTGCCTTTGTGACAAAGGACATGGAAAAGGCTGAGGTAAGAAATGCCCCTTTCATCTCAGCCTTTACTAGCAAGTCTGGCCATCAAAAATTCTGGGCCCTGGAGTCCAGGGGAAAATACAGTGCAAGGAAGTTATAACTTTAGTGTAAGAGGATTAGGTTAGAGGATATTTAAGCAAATAGAACATACATAAGTTCATGGCATTGATAGGGTGCACCTGGGGTGCTAGACAATCTTTAAACAATCACAGTGATTGGGAGAAGTGCTTGAGGACTGGAGGAAAATAAACATTGCTCCTATCTTCAAGAAGGGCAAGAAGGACGACTCAGGGAACTATAAGCCAGTCGGCCTCATCTCAATCCCTGTGAAGATGATGTAGCCCAGCCAGAACTGGGAAGCATTTCCAAGCACATGAAGGACAAAAACAGTCACTAAGACGATGAAGGAACTGGAGCACCTCTCCAACGAGGAGAGACTGAGAGAGCTGGGACTGCTCAGCCTGGAGGGGAGGAGGCTCGGGGCAGGTTCTCATCAATATGTACAAGCATCTGAAAGTTGGGTACAAAGAGAATGGAGCCAGGCTCATTTCAGTGGTGCCCAGTGACTGGTCAAGAGGCAGTGGAACACAGGATGATCAGTCTGAACATCAGAAAACACTGTGAGAGTGACTGAGCACTAGAAGAGTTGCTCAGAGTCTGGAGATATTCAAAAGTGATCTGGACATGATTCTGGGTAGCTTGCTCTTGGTGACCCTGATTTAGCTATGGGTTTGGACACAATGACCTCCAGTCCCTTCCAACCTTAACTGTTCTGTGAAAATGAGGGAAAATAAACGCTCAAATGTCATCAGTATCTCCAGTAGTGAAACTATCGTAGCATTGTCTGGGTGATACTTTTGGCATTATGGAAGATGTAAGTCATGAGAAGGTTCATGTCACCTGGGAAGGTTGGAACTAAAATTTCTGTCTTCTTAAGAGACATGTGCCTTTAAATGGGGAGATGCTACTTTGAGGAATCCATGCATTTCTGATTCTTTTCAAGTTGGAACAGTGATTTGTTGGTGGTGCAGAGTTTATAGATGGAGATAAATGTTTGTTGGTTTTTCTGTTTTTAGACAAGACAAACTAAATATAAAAACAGACGAGCTCTCCTTTCAGCCTGCTACATTTATCTTCTCCAGACTTGTTTGTGCACCTGACATCCTGTCCATTTCTTACCAACTACACTGTAGCTATTCCTTCACTACAGACCTTGCCAATCTTACAGCCTTCAGACATCACACACAGAACAACACTGTTGTTAAAATATAAATTCTTATTTTCACAGACACCTGGCTGTAAAAACAATAACATACGCCACACTGATCAGTGAGCTGGGAGGAAAAGAAAATAGATTAAGGAATTGTTTCAATAATCCATTTGGATACTGTCATAGTCTGTACCTGGAATAAGGAGGAAGAGGATTCTCTCTTCTACCAGGTAGCTGAACTGCAGTTCAACAGTCTTTCAGAGCTGATCTTTGCTACGTGTGGTTTGTTCTCGCATTAGGTTCACCGGGCATTCATGCTGAATCATGTGAACCTGCCATATGCTGTGAGCATCATTTTCTGATAGATAATACAGCCTAACAGACCAGGCTCTAAAGCAAAACCCTTGTGCAAATGAAGGCACGTCTGGTGAATCCTACGAACTAGGATATGTTTCTTGCTAAGCTGTAGGAGTTTATGTTGCTCCTTGAGGGGAGAGAACTGAGCCCTAAGTGAAGAAACTACTAGTGATAAAACAAAACAAATGATGTAGACTAGCAGGGAGTGAGACACTGTGAACAGAGGGAATAAGACAGAGCCTTGTTCCCTGAAACTCCCACCAATGCCAGAAAGAGAATGAAGCAGTAGAAAAAAAGGTTTATGCAAGTATGGGTGTGAGGGGTAGAGACAACGTGTGTGAGACACTGTGTGAGGGAGAAGGATCCTATACAATGTGTGAGAGACATATATCCTACATCCTTTGTGTTTGTGTTAGAGATGTATGTGTGAGAGACAGACTGTGTGAGAGAGCTCAAGACAGCTACAGCACGCATGTGAGAGGGAGCATGAGAGGCAGATAGAAGGAGGGAGGTGAGCTGAAGCCTTTTGAACCCCTTCTCTGCCTGGAAGACCACTCTGAGGTCTTGGAGCTGTTGTGGGAGATCACATTTCAGGTGGAGACGGGGAGTACTAAGAGCCAAAGTGCACTGCTGACAAGGATGGGGTTGGGAATTATTGCGCGTAGTGCTCAGGATGCTCAGGCCAGTGCTAAGCCCAGAACTATGTCCCACCTGAACTTGTTTTTCATAGTGACTAGCAGAATGACAATCCTTACATTCTCTGTTGAGTGAGACACTCCAGACTCTTTGGGAGCAGAGCAGGGGAGAAGGGGGAGATGAAAGGAAGGATCTAACATAGGTCAATGATTTCTGGAAGGTTTAGAATCAGGCATTTATCTAGCACTGTGTCTCTCTCCTGAGGCACTCCTGCTGGTAACTGCATTCAGACGCTTGCTTTTGAGCCTCTGAGCATAACTGCCTTCCTTGGACCACTCATTGACATGGAGGGAGAAGAATGGCAGCCATTTGATGCAGCCTATGGAGCGTGTTAGTGTTGTGCTGGCAGCTGTGTTCACCTTCCCAGCCCAGTTCTTCCCCAGCGTATAGGATGCCAAGATAGAAGTTCTCAAGGACTCAGAGGCGATAGAGAGAGGGAAGATGATGGACAGAGGTCGCACTCAGGGCACGGCTCTGATCCCTCCTTCTCTGCCAGTGCTGACAGCTCACAGAGGTTTAAGAATACAAGTCTGGTGCTCAGGGACTTGTTCATTTTGGTCAGAGCTCAGTGACAGATCCTTTACAAACCCTGCGAGGGTGAGGGAAACCTCAATGTGGTGACAAAACAAGGGCTTCTGCAGTGCTCATGCACTGTGAAATGCAGCCCAGCTCTCTGCCAGCTGGAGGAAGAGCAGCAAGAGCCAGGTGGTGGGAACAGCCCTCCACATTTGCATGGCTGCCCTCAGAAGAGTGGAAAAACTGGAATAAAGGCATCCCAGCAAGGCTCTGTAGATGGCAGGCAGCATCTTTGCTGTACACCCTCAAGGCTCTAAAGGGTGCAATTACAGTTCCCAGGTTCTCTTCTGGTGCCCTGAAACATTTGCTCAGGTCTGGCAAATGCCATACGAGACCTGTGGGAGATACGCTGAAGAATCTGAAGACAGGTAGGTGACTTTGTGCCACACACCGGTTTGTGGGCCTCTGACTCACTCCTTGCCTGACATTATTTATGCCAACCCTCTAAACCAGGGACAGCATCAGCATTGCAGATTTTCAGAGGTATCATGTGACATCATCCAGAGAAGCTGTTTAAAGCCTGGATGATGTCATCACTGCAAAGTCCTGGCGCAGCGCTGATGAGCCTGTTCTTTCCTGGGGACAGAACAAGTCTTTCCAACACTTTTAGCTGGTCACAATTTCACACATATCTTATCTCTGCACAGCAATAACATGAGGTGACAACATCATGTGGCTATCAGGACTGGTTGGAAATACGGTTTATGAGTTATATCTTTGATTTGAGACTGTGATGACGCATGCAAAGGCCCTGGCCTGTGCCAGGAGCATCTCCTGTGTTGCCCATGTGCAGGACTTCTGAGTGTAACACGTTTCTGTGGTATGCCCCAGGTGCACAAGCACTTGCAGGCCATATCCAGCCCACAGGCTTTAAGTCTCCCAACAGTTCTTTAGAAAAAAAAAAATGAGGTCATGTGTGGCAGCCCTGAGGGTGACTGAAAGACAGACCATTAGCATGAGCTATCTAAGGAAAAGAAAAACATCACGCTTTAAATGTACATCAAGAGATTGCAAGAAGCAACTTTTAATAAAAGGTGATGATATCACCCATGTGAGCCTCCAGAGACACTGAATAATGTCACAGGCCTGTGCAGCAGTCAATTGCAAGGTCTGACCCAGAAACTGAAGACTGGTGAACCACACGAGCACATTGTAATGCCCAGCTGACCGCTCTGAATAAGTAGGATATCCCAGCAGGCACTAATGAACACTTGTTATGATTACTGAATCAGAGCTAGCTGGGGAATTTGAGCTCATGCCTTTTCATTGTACTGCAGGGCAAGAGCCTGAATGCAGTTACCAGCAGGAGTGCCTCAGGAGAGACATGGTGTTAGATAAACGCCTGGTTCTAAGCCTTCCAGAAATCACTGATCTGTGTTACATTCATGTAGCTGTACCTCACACTCGGAGAGCCAGATGTCCCCGGGTTATACCTCTCCCACCCAAACACGCACATTGCTGCTGTTTGTGGAGCGAAGGAGACTTTCCTCATGGCTGCTCCCTACCTGTCAGGCTGAGCCATGGGTTAATTGACCTGGGCTGAGATTTTGATGAACTTCTAGGGGTAAGCAAAGTGTCCCTCGAGCGAAAGCTGTGCCTAAATGAAATGTGTCTGTATTTAACAGTGCAGCGTGCACGTGTGCACAAAGAGGTGAGGTGCTGCCCTCACAACCCCAGCACTCTCCCTGGGGCTCTTGCTGTAGCAGCCTGCCCTTTACAGCAGCTGCTCTCCTTCGAGCCAAAACATGAGTCACGGCCTCGAATGCTGCCACCACGCACTTGCTTTCTGGTGCCTTGCTGCACTGCTTCGCTCTCAGCCCAGTGCCTCCTCCTGGGTCACATTGCCATGCCCGTGACCTCCATCAGCATTACCTGTCCATTCCCATCAGCTTCTGAGAACTGAGACAATAAATTGACAGGCATGAGCCAACTCTGATGGGAAGGAGAAGATTGTCTCCACTCCTCTCTCATCAAGAGGCCCCTCTTAAACCGTGCTAATGAGATTCTCCTTGGGGCCTCTGTCAGCTCTGCCTTTCTTCGCAGGCTCCTTTGACAGACGGATGTCACTTCAGGGAGAGCTGTTTCGTGCTCTTTCTCTTAATGAAACTGATCCTTGGGCAGGCGCTGCCTCCCCTGCCTCTAGGCACCTGTAGTCTAGTGGCGTTGGGCTACTGCGTGCTTTGTCATACTGGCTCCTAATTAGAGGCTGGCTCCCACTGCTGCTGAAGTCCACAGGGAGAGCATCTCTTAGGCTTTGGTGGAAGCCAGCTTACAGAGAAATGGCAAGGGTCTGGCTGGGCTCCTTCCAATCCCTCCGAATATTACAGTCCTCTCCTTTTTTTCTCTTTGCTAATCCAAAAAGGGTGAATACACAGGCAGCTCTGTGATCCCTGGCTGCTGCTGACCCGTTGTGCATACACACCGCTGTGAGGGAGAGAGGAAGAGCAGAGGCCCCCACCCCACTGACCTGGGCTTAGCAAAGTGCTGGGAAGAGATGAAAGTATGGGACAGGCAAACAGAACAGGACAGAGCACCGAAGGAGGACAAGGGCAGATGGAGGAGAGAAACAAGTACAAAGATGCTCTCTGTGCTCCAGCAAGGAGTCACTTCCCTGTCTTCAGAAACCCCTGAGCAGAGCTCACACTTTGATGTTTCTCAATGCCTGCTAGCAGCACATATTTTTATTTGGTAAATACTGACTTGCCAGATTCAATGGAACTCTTTGGCTGTTATTAGTAAATATGAAGAAATCTAGATGACCTGAGATACGCAGGAGGTCAGTGTAAATCAGGGTCCCCAGATATTATTCTGGAATTGACATGGTAAAGGTACAAGAAGAAGCACACGTATGATGATGATGGTAGGTGTCATCACTGGCACCAGCAGCTCCCAGCTCCTTGCTGAGCACAGACTTTTTGGGTGTCTCTGGAATCCCACTGCTGGGAGATGCATGGTAAGGTGAGAAGATGTACGTCATGGGATCCCTGCTCCAGTCTTATGCTCAGAGACCATGTTACATCTTTTTCAGTCAAGTTGTTGGCTGAAGTTCAAGCTCCTTTATATTGTTTTCCATTAAGGAGACAAATTAATGATGAATGTAGAAAGTTCTCTAGGGATAGCCTCTGTTTCCAAAGGAAGTACAAACTGCTGCTTTGATCAGTCAAAATCCAGGAGGCAATTTCTCTGTATAGAGCTCCAAGCCCTAGTTAGCCACAGTGATGCCCAAAAAACTTTTTCTGTGCTTTTTCATCTCTTCCTTTCATCAGACTGCATTTCCACTACTTTCTTCAATCCTCTCTCGTACCCTTTCACATACCCCTTTCTTTTGAGCAGCGGTGTATGCTTGTGCGTAGGTGATGGCCACTGTTGCTTCATACAGGAGGTTAATAGTGTCCTGCAGCTATCTGCAAGAGTGGCAGCATCTAAATCTTCCTGATTAAAGGACATTCGATCGGCTCGTAGCAGAACTTATTTAAAATCCAGTCAGGTCCTCCATCCTTCTCCATAAGCAAATGTAGGCTCCCTAGCAATCATTTAACCTACATCATCTTCTTTATTCACCCCTGTTGGACACGCACAGCCCTGTCCTGGATTCCACTCTGCCTTCTCACTGAGGATGCCCCTGTGACTGCACAGTGCAGCGTCTTGTTGTGCTTGCATGCTGGAGCCCTTCGAGGCGATCGTTGCATAGAGAATGCAGCACCATAAATGAGTAGGTTCTTTCCGTGGTTCTCACTATGTTTCTGGGATACCTGACAAAACCCGGTCCCGTTAAAACTGTGAGGCAGGGTATGCAGTGATCTGTCTCACCAAGCAACCAAGGCATCCCTCCGGTCTCTCTCTGCTGCCTTTATACATCATACAGGCTGCAAGAAGGCCAAATCTGACTGTGCTGAGGGTACACATCCAGCCACACCGTAGGAAAGGCATTACACTGCTGGGCTTTGGTACTTCAGGGCTGCAACTGGAACCGATGCTGTAAGCATACAGATTCTGGAGGCTGCTGGAATGTATGGATGGGTAAACATCTTCTGAAGTGCATGATGCCACAAATATTGTGGTATAATGGAAGGTCTTTAGGTTCATGCGACTGAGATACACTCATCAAAATAAATTCTAATGATAATTGGATTACTTGGTGCTGTCTTTGAGCTTTGTTTAGATATGGGCTTCTTAGTGTCAAACGTTTCATAGCCACATTTTTCCTTTTAATTTAGAGAAGCATATATGCTTTTATATATACTCGAAGAGCTCAGCATTGTCCTTTCTTCATCTGACGCAAGTAATTGGTTCTTTAAAGGAGAAGAGCCATTGAGAGATCTGGAAGCAAACTGTAAGGCTTGACGCAGGCAGTAGAGAAAGGAAGAGTGGAGAAGATTACAAAACAATTTCCATAGCTGCTGTTTGGAGGAGGTGGAGCGGAATAGGGGAGGGGAGGGAGAGGAAAATAGTTGTCCTTAAAGCAGTGAGCTCCTCACCCCTCTCTGGAGGGCTCTGCTTGGCTGGGCAGCTTATTAACTGAGATGGAGTGAAAATAGGAATATTCAGGACAGAGCAGCAGATAGAGGGGCAAAGGAAAGCCTGACTGATGAGGGAAGATTAAACACTAAATATGTTTAGCTCTGCTAAGTGATGACTAAGAGGACGTATGATAACCATCTTCTCTTCTGAGAGATGTGAGTAATCGTGTGCAAGTGCGTGTGTGAGGGTATGTTTTGGGGCAGCGGCAAGGACAGGGCACTGCTGAAGAGCCAGGCTGCAGTGGTTGCTTTGTCCCTGCACAGGCTCAAGGTGGGCAGTCACCTCACAGCTTTAGACAGGGATCAGTCCAGCTGGGAGCCAAAGGAGATAAGGGTGGTGGGTTTGGATCAGACAAGAGATGGGGTGGAAATGAGGATGAGGACATTTCTCTCTTCTGTCTCCAGATATAGTGATTTCAGTTTTGTCATTTGACCTCTCCAGTTTTACATTATCTTTTACTCTTTTGGGTTTAGCTTCTCTGCCTTATTTAGACTCCCCATCCCAGTCTCTTTGTCTCACCACCTGCCCCTCCCTGTGTATCCTGTCTTCCGTGATGCTCACTTTCATGATGTCTTCACTCTGATTCACATATCCCTCTTCCCTTTGCTTTTCCCTTCTCTTGCCTCTCTCTCCTTCTCAGCAGATAGATCTGCATCTGTGATTGAAGGTTCATTTTCCTTTCATTGTGTGGGTGACAAATTCTGACTTTGATAATCACTCATGAAAAATCAAGAGAGAAGCGAACATCTCCAGTGGCAGAGAAACTGCTGTGATATGCATGAGGAGTGGAGCCAGCAGGGTGAGGGGTGGGAGGGTGCTGGGCAGGCTGGGGAGATATTCATGTTTCCGTTATCAGGATGGCGGAAGAGGGTGGGGTACAAAGATGATTAACAAATTTGGAGCAAATGGGAAGTACTTTCCTTGGGCAGTTTTGACCTGAGTTAGCAGAGTAGAATGTGTTCCCTGAGCTCTGGCTTCCAATGGGAAAACTGTTTCCATCTCCAAACCGAGAGATGAGTAATGGTGTACTGGTAGGGCCAGGTACAAGTCTGACCACACTGTCAGGTGCACATCCATATTGCTGGCTCTATCTTGACTTAAAAAATCCACAAACTGCTTAGGCAGAATCCCACCCTTGGTGCTGCTGGTACACCATATTGAAATAAATAGGTCCCACTCTGTCCATGTGTCTGTTACGGTGTCACCATGAAGGTGACATCCCTTCCACAGAGCTCCAGAAACCTCCCTGCCCTCATGTGAGTGGTTTTGGTGTGGGCAGCAAACAAGTCTCGTTTGTTTTCATAGGAATTACTTTGGCAGAGTTAACCTCCCGCAGAGAGCATCTCTACGTAGTAGTACAATTCTTCCTTCCACCTTGCAGGAGCTGAGTCAGTCCTACTCACACAAAATGGGAAAACCTCTATGTCTGCTGGCACGGTGGTTCTCACAAAAGCAGAGTCATGATGATGACACAGGCATTCTCTGATGCTCCACTCTCCCTGTGGCAACTACTGTCAGGTAACAGCGTCAAACAGGAGATCAAGGCTTAATGGTACACCACAGTGAGCCTCAGCACTATCAAATGGAAATATTTGCTTCCCTACACACATAGCTCACGTGGATTCACCGGAAAGCCAGTGAACTCTTAGTGTGAACAAACCTGCTGCAGTGAAGTGCTCTTGTTTCTCCTACAATGGTCTCCCTTTTGCTTTAAGGCTCTGGGACTTTCACATTCAAAGGTTCACCATCTTGTTTGTGAGCAGGAATGGCCTGGGCTGTGGTATTAGGAGACCATGGGAGATCCAGACCAAGAGAGGTTGCTAATCCACCTGTCTGCGTTTCTGTTCTTCCCAGCTGAGCGCCTGGACTCCACAACTTGCAGGCCCCAGTGCCAAGGCACCACCTATACTCTCAGTACCAATATTTGTGTCTCATTCTCACGCCCATAGGGAAATGAGTAGACATTCCCCTATGCTCTAAAGGAAGCTTTCTTCTTGGGACACAAGGGAATGAGCAGTGGGGTAAAGACAGATGGTAAGAAAGGGTAGATCTCAGAGCTAATTTGCACTGTTCCACATTGATTTTTCTGTCTTCTCTCCAGTCTCCTGAAATTCAGTGTCTAGAGACGTGGGAGAAGAAGAAAGGTGTTAGATGAAGAGGAAGAAGAATGTTGGAGGAGAAGACAGTACGGCTAAGGGAAGTAGACGAAGACAAATCTGACAGGGCCGAGAGATGACTGTGGGACTTGGGCTGGTGGATGTGTGGAGCTGTGTCTGTCCAAGGCACTTGGACAAGCAGAAAACAATTAAATGACACATAACCATGAGTAGGACTCAACAACAAAAGTCAGGAGAGTTAGAGAACAGACCATCCTGCAAGGGAGACCACAGCACCCTTGACTTAAGAGATCATGCCTATAGCTCCCCTATCTCCCTCTCACCTTCACCTTTCTGGCTACAACTTCTTGACCAGGCCTCTCCGCCTCTCTTGGACCAGACAGGTGGAAGATGCAGCCATGTCATTAAGGAATACATAAATGCATTTGCAGCTGGGGCTATAAGAGCCCCACGTTTGACAGGTTCCCAAAGTCCTAGGGAGAAATGCCAATACATAAAACAGGTCCTGTGGGAGACAGAGGTAGGGTGTAGGGGTTAGAGGGCAAAGAAGGGCTATCTGGTTGCCATGAGGAAGAGATATTGAGAGGGGGTAAAAGGCAAGATGGAAACTGAAAAAAAGGCTGTGTGTTTGTTCTCCTTATGGGTGTACTAGTAACGGTAATGACTTAGTGCTCCTTCTCCTCTCTGCTCTACTGGCTACCTAGCCCTCCAATCAACAGCCGCCACTACAGGCTGCTGGGGTGCCTGGCAAGATGTCAGATGGGCTGCCCTGGCTGTATTGCTTTCCTTCACTGCTCCAGCGTCCCTCTTTCACTCCCCAATATGGCATTGATCCGGCTCAGTGAGAATTTCCATTTATATTTCAGCCTCGCCTGCGACACCGTCCCCAGTGCCTGCAGCTCTGACGTGTGCTCGCCTGCTCTCTCAAACGCTCTGCTTTGCTCAGCCCCTCCTTCTCCTCAGCCTTTTTGCCTTCCCTCTGCCTCTCCCTCTCACACAATCCTCCCTTCTCCCCCCGACCGTCTCCCCATGCCGCCGTCTGCCGTCTGCTCACTCAGTCACTCCATCTTCCCCTGACATGTCTCGGCCTCTCTCCCTCTGCTCCCAATTAGCACAGTTGCCAGGTTTAGCTGGGCAGCTGGCACATCCATGTCTGTGTGGTGAAAAGAAACATAGGGACTGTTGCTTCAGAGCAGAGCTGCACACATCGGTACCTGGGAATGCTCTCACAAATACACAGCCTTCGTTCCTCTCTCCCAGTGAACAAGCCCTAGCCCAGGCTCCTAGGGGATGCCAACAGGCAGAGGGGCCCCATCTCCCTGTTGAACTCTCCCCGAAGCCTGTCCTACTCAGCCACCAGCTGACATGTTGTGTGTCGCTTGCTAGAACACAAGCTCTGAAATAACCTGGAAAGGGTTAATAGGATGACCTTACATCCCAGAGATTGGCAGCCAGAGGGATGTTTGAATTTTGCGAGCCTCTTGCACAAATAGCAGTTTATGCAACATCCTGATGCAGTGGTTCATCCTCTGCACCCAACATCCAGAGAGGTGAACTGTCCTCCAGGGGTGGCTGTCTGTCCTTCCACTCCATCACTGAGCTCCGGTTGCACTCACTTGGGAAAGTTCCTTGGGGATTCAAATGAGGCTGGGAAGCAGGTGTTGCCCTCATTAGAAGAGGAAATACAGTGTGCAGAGAGAGATAGGAGATGAAAGGAGAAGGGAGACAGAAGCCAAATGTTCTTGCTGTTGACAGAGAAAATGATCTTGGTTTTGGAAAGGGGTGGGATCTTCCCATCCTGCCTCTGTCATCATCAGGATCAGAGCAGTGAATGGAGCAAGCAGGCAGAGCTGTAGGATAACAAGGAGTGAGTCAGGCCGTGCTGTCTGAGCACGGGGCTGATTACACACAGCCAAAGGGGAAGGGGAGGCACCGACTTGGAAAGACATGGAGATCCCACGTGCCATGGCACACAGGGAGCAAAGGCAGCAGCACCTCTGACAAGTACCATCTCCCCTGGCTGTCCCTGGTGGCATTCTCACCCCACAACATGCAGAATTGTTCTGTCCTGTCCTTTACCCACCCTGAGACAGTGCTCCTGTCCCTCTTTGCTGCTCAGGACCCAGGAACCATCTGAGGAGCCCTGGGCATGGCAGATGACCTGTCAGGAGGCTGGAGGAGTCCCTTGCTGCTTAAGGAACAGGTATATATCAGTATAAGGGAGGGACATTATCCAGTGAAAACAGAGCAAAAGGGCTGACAGTGAAGCCCGAGTCCTAAGGAGAACCTTTCTAACTGCAAGGACCATGTGTGTCAGTGCCCTCTTGCTGAGTCTGCCTCTACCTGTTGCCTCATCCTCCAAAGCAGCCACCAAAGCAGAAGAGATTGAAAGCTGCAACATTTCAAAGCCACACTCTCTTCCTCCTGTCTCAAATCACCGTTCTCCCTCCTTCTCCTGTGTGCAAGCTCAGTGAAGCAGCCCTGCTCATCAGCACTGCCAGAGTTTAGAAAACCCACAGCTGAAATTATTCTGTCCCCAGGTCCCTCTGTGGGATAGCTGACATCACTGTGCCTGCCAGCAATCAAGCAGATGAGTCCTCCCCAGGCACCCCTTCCACCCCCTTCCCTGCTCCAGCCCTCCTCCCTCTGCTGTTCAGCATCCAGCACACCTCTTGCTCTATTTAGCCTACCTGCTGGGAGCTCTCTGGGAGTCTTATGTCTCCCCTGTTGCTGTTATTTCAGCAGACTTCCCTTGAAGCACCTGCAGTGGATGCTAATTCCATTGCTTCCCTCTCTCCCCACCCCACGTTATTGGTGGTTGTATCCCAGGGGCTGTGCAGGTCAGTAGTTCTGGGAGCCGTACGTTAAAGATGGTGAGCTCTGATTCTGCATTGCTCCCAGAGAGCAAAAGAGGAGGAAAAACGGCCACTCAGAACTTTTGTTGCACAGGACAGGGATGAGCTAGAGGCTGGAAGTTAAAGGAAAGAGAACTGGTAGCCATGTTGAGAGACGCCTAAATCACAATGGGCCTCTTCTGAATGCCTCAGCCAAAACTATTTTGTTACTCTGAAGGGAGCATTTGGTTTCCAGGCTACTCCCTGGCCCCTCGTTTCCAAAGATTTTTCATGGCAGTAACATTAAATCCCTGCTATTCTATACAAAGTGTTCACCTGTCATCTCGTGTCCTCACCCCAACTCACTCTCTGGTACTTGAGCGAATAGTGTATTTGAAATGTGCTAAAGATGCAGAGAGTGTTAGTGTGATGCAGGTTGGACAGCAGGTGACTGTGTCACACATGAAGCAATGGAGGCTGAGGACTGACGAGGAAACATATCTGCACGCACCAGATCTGGTGAAGTACCATTATTAAGTCAAAAGGTGTGCAAGTACCAAGCAGGGCTCCTAAACCTCTCAGCTCCCTGTGCTCTCACGCTCCAAGGCTACTCTTGTACATGGGAACTTACACCCACTCACTGCAGTAGTACAATGATGCCAAAGGTGTGGCCAGTCATGCAGGGTATAGCTATCTAAACAAAGCATACAGTATTTCTTGGGTGAGATTTCTTTGGCTCAGTTAAAGCTTGGTCTGGCTGCAATCTCTGTGTTCTTCCTGCCTGCCTGGGCTGAGATCTGGACAGAGAAACTGTGAGTAAACCTGAATATTCCCAAAAGCTTGTATCCCAAACCACTACCAGCACAGAAGAGGTGAAGAGGGAAGCATGCTTAGTGCTCTGGGTACTTAATGAGTCCTGCACCTGCAGAAACAACAATGTAAACAACAGAGGAGATTCCCCTGGAGAACATCAAGAGGAAAAAATGCAGTGAAAGCAAGCTGGAAAATTAAGCAGAGGAATATGAGAAGGGTGGAAGTGGAGGTGAAGGGGGAAGGCAGCCGTTGAGGAGCAGTGGCAGAGGTGGATGGGGTTCTGGGAGTGAAAGAAGAAGAGGATGAGGTGAGGGGGAGTGGAAGAGAAAGGGTCAAAATAATAGAGGGAATGAGGTGACTGAGAAACTTCATGCTTGGCACTGTGCAAGCAGATGTAAAAGGGTAGAGTCTGCATGCCGAAGTATATGACTCCACAATGGAAGTAAAAAACAGATTTTTGCAGGATTGAGAGATGTTCTGTCATCATTTTGCACATAGATCACCTTGGGATAGGAAACAACATCAAGTCAGGCAGAAACCTTCAGAACTCCTTTCTTAGATCAGAACACTGGGCTGAGAAGGGCTGAAACCACGGAGTCAAAGGAAGGCTCTGAGGAAGGGTTAGCCTGGTCCCAGCAACACAGCACTCAGCATTGGTTGGTCCTTTCCCTTCTTACGTCCTTCCCTTGAAGACCTGAGCATTGCTGCTTCCAGGTCTCCCTGAAGAGCATCTCTAAATGTTCCAGACAGTAACCCAGAGAGCAGTCACTTTCTGATTAAAGAGATGAGGCTCCATTAGTGGAGAGAAGGAGCAGAATGTGAACGAGAGAGGGAGCCTGCCATCGGCACAGTCTCCAGTCAGTGCTTTAGGCTGTCCCCATTTTTTGTGCCATTCATCAATATAACCCAATAATATGCTGTGGTTTTAAGTGACTCCAGTGGTAGAAACTCTGACAGGCATGAGATTTATGGGGTGATGTGCAACAAATCTGCTTTCACTGCCAAGTTATGCATTGTGCTCTTCTCTTTCTGTCCCAGTCTGTGGAGCTAGAAAGTTGGGGCCTCACTGCCTCCTCCAGCTGGCTTCTGGAACAGGAGAAAAAAATCGGCATTCCTGCACTGTACTGAAGGAACAGAGGGAGACTCTATAAAAAGGAGCAGCATGAGGCATAAGGGGGGGGGGGGCAAAAAGACCTGAAGTAGGCTCAGGGTGGTTTTCAGGAGCAATCCAGGACATTAGACTTCCTGTGTGCACTCTGAAGCCCTGCTCCCTGTCACCTACACCTATCCACGAGGATGGACTTTGTGCTGAGGTATCACAGCCCCTTTGGATCTCTTCAGTAGGCTCAGGGCTGCTATTGGTTCCTCCCCTATTCATCACATGAGGCTCACCAGTGCTGTCAGGAGCCTGGTGGGAAGCAGAGACCAAGCAGCTTTTTGTGATGACTGGCACGCTGCCCAGCTCTAGGGCTCCCAGAGTGGCTAGGCCAGGGATGCTGAACAGAGTGCAGCAACAGTGGGGGAATCGCTGCGGTCCCCTCGTAGATTCCTCTGCCAAATGGTGGCCAAAGGAGCAGTCTGAGGCACGCTGGAGGCTCCAGCTTTGACAGCATCCTGGCTGGGTGCTCAGTGGGGCCATGGTACTTGGAAAAAGGCAAAATGGATGTGGTGGAGGTGGGGAGGAAGAGTGGGAACAGAGACAGAAAGGAAGAAGGATGCTGGGAAAAGAAGCAAGCATGAGAGAACAGCAGTGTGTATCAGTAGCACATGAACCAGAAAACGTGCACTTCTCGAGTGCTTTGCTTTCCTGATGCTCTTCTGCTTAATGCACTCAGCGCTTGTCCCCTTAGATCCCGTTTCTGTTGGGCTTAGCAGCGTCCCTGTTAGCCTCATGCTAGGTAACCAGTTTGTGGTGAAAACAAGAAGAGAGAAGCCCTCAGCTTCCTCTGGCAGAGCAGCTGTCACAGTGCATTGGCTTCCAGCCCCTTGCCAGCTGCCCCCAGCACCGGCTGTCTGCACAAGTTAAGAGCCTTCTCCTGAGCTGCTGAGAACTGCCACAGCTCGCCTGTATCATTCACAGCATCCATGAGCACAGAGCTGCTGTCCGGACATCATATGCCCTGCAGCTCCCTGAGCACTCAGCTGGTACACAGGAAAAGCAGCATATATTTGCACACACACATGCACTTAGCTGCACGAGTGTGCAATGGCAGCCTGGCAGGCACAAATCCAAGCTGCCACTTAGGCTGCAACAGGGTTACACAGAGCAACTGGGTACACAAGGTGGCTAAACATGCACACACACACATGCAAAAAGCCTGAACACGTGGATCTGTATGTTCAGATGTGCATGAGATGTGGGCATAAAGCAGCTTGCACACACAGCACACAAGCATGCATAGGCACATCGCAAAGTGTCTTCCCCTCCCCAGGGGTTGGAAATACAGATTGTTTTCTGTTGTATGATGCTACATGTCTCCCCAACGCATAGTGATTTTTATCACCCATTCACTCAACTAAATGAAATGCACTAATTTGGCCCTCTTACTGAAAACCTCCTGCCACTAGTGTATGCCCATGCACGTGGCTCCATTTGCATTTTGTCATCCTCCATCCCTGTCCTCTCACCTTCAGCCAGGTGTACATCCATGATGCCAAAACCTGCAGTGGGATTGTTCACTCTGTGTCAAATAAAAGCCCACATGCTCCACTCCACTCGCAGCCCAGTGACCCCACATCTCTCACTGCCCCTCATGGCATCTGGCTGCCTCTCTTCACTTTGAAGACATCATTACCATTACAAAAAGGGCTACCGCTTCCCACCAGCCAGGTGAAAAACAAGAAGTTACTGGAATTAGGGATTTGTTAGAAAAAGCTGCAAAGAGGCAGCACCCACAGGGTGATGGAGAAGCAGTGGGCTGCCCTCACTGCCCTGCCTTCCTTCCCCTGCATCTCCTCTCCTGCCATTCCTCTTCTTCCATTTGTCTCTCTGCTTTCTCTTCTTCTTCCCATACTGCTTGCCTCCCTGCTGATGTCCAGCCGAGGCTCTGCCTGCCATGGGCAGTAACCCTACACATTAATTAGGTCCTGCACAGCTCTGCAGATGAATGCTGCTCTCGGCTCGAGCATGGCTCCAGCCTCCCCCACCCCATCCCCTACTAAACAGAGCTGGTAGATGATCAGGAGGCCATTTATCCATAATGGCCCTTTGTGATAAATAATTTCTGGATGGGGAGACACTGGAGAGAGAAAGGCAACAAAAATGAGGATGGCCCTGTTGCAAGAGAAATATCAGCTCTGTCCCAGCTTGGGTGATGTCTGTGGGGAAACCTGTCAGGAGATTAAGGATGGATGAAACACAGGGAAGGCCCAAGAGTTGATATGCTGTGCCAATTCTTGACTTGCTTTGCTGGGGAATCCAGCCTTCTTCCCCTAGGCTACCTCTCACAGACCTTTGCCATCTTCCACTGTGATAGAGGAGAGAGGTGACCCTGCTCCACTGAGGGGTGAGAGCACTCCCAGTGTGAGCAGGAGGCAGAGAGAATTCTCACTGTCTCTAGATGAGAGGGGCACATGGCAGGCTGCACATGGGACCAGACATGAAACAATCACGAGCCTTTTCTAGCATCTCAGACACCCACTAACTTTGTGAGTGATATCCTACTCCTCTGTGGTCTTTCAGCCTGGCAGCTGGTGGAGATAGTCTGCAGCAGGTCGACACTGTGGTTAGTGTCTGGGGACTGTAGATGCAAGTGATGCATGGCCAGTATCATTTATTGGGCAAGGATTAACCAATATGGAGAAACTGCATTGTCAGTGCTCAGGGAGAAAGAAGATGAGAGAAAGAGACAGAGAAAACTATCTCCTCCTGGAAATGTGTAATGCAACGTAAAGTAAAATATGGAAGAGAAGAGAAGAGAAGAGAAGAGAAAGGAGGGGAGAGGAGTGGAGAGGAGGGGAGAGGAGGGGAGAGGTCAGCTTGGAAGGACATACAAAGATCATCAAGTCCAACTGCCTGACAATTTTAGGGCTAACCAAGAATTAAAGAATATTAAGGACACTATCCAAATGCCCCTTGAACACTGAGAGGCCGGGAGCATTAGCCACCTCTTTAGGAAACCTGTTCCAGTGTTTAGCCACTCTCAAAGTAAAGAAATTTTTCCTAATGTTTAGTTTGAATATCCCCTGAAGCAGCTTCATGCCCATCCCATACGTTCTGCTGTAGTCCTCCAGCTCTGAGGAGTGGGCAGCCCAAAATCTCTCATTAATATTAAAAACTTAGGCCAAAAAAAAGGTGTCAAATTCCTCCACTTTTTCCTCATGCTTGCTTATTAGGTGACTGTCTGCTTTAAGTATCAGTTCAATGTTTTTCTTAAACCTCCTCTTGCTGTTGACATACTTAAGAAAAGACTTTTTTGTTGTCTGACACCCCACCGGTCAACTGTTAACTCTGGTTGGGCTTTGTTTTTTCTTGCTTCCTGCCTGCAGATGTGAATTGCTGCTCTGTATTCACCCTGTGAAGCCCGGCCTTGCTTCCAGAGATCATATATTTTTCTGCCCTGACTCCAGGAGGAGTTCCCTGATCAGCCAGGGCAGTCTTATGCCCCACTTACTTGACTTCTGGCACAGTGGGATTGTCCGCTCCTGGACTTTTAAAAGTTGGTTGTTGAAAAGCGAATGGTTCTCATGGACCCCTACATCTGCTAGAGCAGATTCCCAAGGGACACTGCTAATTAGCTCCCTGGGAAGGTTAACATTTGCTCTCTTAAAGGCCGGGTTGGCAACTCCTCCGACCTTTTTCTCCTTACACAAAAAATTTTGAGCTCAACTGTTTCATGACCATTGTGACCCAGACAGCCACCTACCACCACCTCCCCTACAAGGTCTGACCTTTTCTCAAACAATGGATCTAGGAGGGCACCTTTCCTAGTTGGCTCACTAAGTGCCTGTGACAGGAAGTTATCCTCAACATGCTTCAGAAAGTTCCCATCCTTGCTTGTCAAAGCAGTAGGATATTCTCTGTTTATTTCTGGGAAGTTGAAATCTCTCACAAGAATGAGGCCAAGTGATCCAGAGATTTCTCCTTATTGTCTGTAGAATAGCTCATTTGTGCCATTGCCCTTTGTGGGCGGTCTATCATAGACACCCACAATGACATCTGCTTTGCTACCAATCCCCATAATCCTCAACCAGAGGATTTCTACTGCATCATCCCTAACAGTAAGGGCCATACAGTCTATTCTCTCCCTTATGTATCGTGCAACATCTCCACCTTGCCTGCCCTGCCTATCCCTCCTGGACAGCTGATGGCCCTCCATCCCAACATAAGTCATGGGATTTATTCCACCAAGTATCCCGTGTACCAATGATATCATAACTCTGGGAAAGGACCAAAGCTTCCAGTTTATCCCATTTTCCCCTCATACTGTGTGCACCAGATTACAAACATTTCAGAAATGCTTCTTGGTGTAGATCAGTAGACAGGCCCGCCTCAGGCAGTGCTGTACTACCCCTCATAACCTCATTGTTCCTAACGGTATTACTTGCGCTCATTAATCCTAGTTTAAAGCTTTCCAATCCATCTTGCCAGGTTACAAGCCAGGAAACGTTTCCCCATCGAGACAGGTGGGTCCCGTCAGGCCTCAGCAGATCTCTCATCTCAGACTCTTCCATGCTTAAAAACCCCCAAATTGTTGCTGAGGCACCAGTCTTGGAGCCTGCACCATTGCTGACCTGGGCTTGCCTGCTTCTTTCCTTGTATCTCCCCATTATTAAGACTGAGGAAAACACTGCTTGTGTTCCTGAATCCTTTAGTCATCTTTCCTTGGCCCTGAAGCTTCTTTTGATAGACCTCAGACTCCCTGTTGCGATATTGTTGATACTCACACAAAAGAGGAGGATTGGGTAATAGTCCAAAGGCTGTACTAAGCTTGAAAGCCTTCTGGTGATGTCCCTGATCCTCACCTTGGAGAGGCAGCAAAATTCTCTGTAAAGAAGATTTGGTCTGCAGGTGGGAGTCTCTGTTCCCGTGAGGAAGGAGTCACCTACGACTACAACTTGACATTGTTCCTTCACAGTGCTGGTCTAGATGCTGAGTTTGCTACAAGGAGCTGGTTGATCTAACCTTGGAGGGAGAACTCTCATGGATGCCTCTTATTCCCTCTTTTTAGATCCCTCATCTGCCACATCTATTCAGCAGTGGAAGCTGAGTGGGCAGACAGGGACTCCTCCTACGGGTCTGTGCCATAGCTTGCTTCCACACCTCAGTGTCCCTCAAGGTGCTGCCTTCATCCCAGTGTAGATAAGATGTCAGTAGTGGCCGCAGTAGGTTGGCATATGCACACCAGAGAGCGCAGAGCACAGCTCCATCAATCTATCACCTTCTTAAACTCTCAGATGCTTCTCATTCTCCCCACCTCTTCCTGAAGCTTGGCCAGCAGGCAGAGCAGCTCCTTTACCTGAGCACACCTCACCCCCCATCTCAGGCAGCAGTGCCAGGCGTGCTGCACAGCCAGAAGGCTGAGAGGCCCCATGAACTGTCTGGAGCTTCACCTGGATGTCTGCATTGATCCTAGCAGGTGCTGCAGGAACAGAAGCAGAGGATGTGGCTTTCTGTTGGGTATTCACCATACCTGCCCATAAGCCCCCTCCAGCCCCCCAGGAGAGCTGAAATTGACTCATGCAGGGCTCCCTGGGCTGTGGTCTTCCCTCACTGCTCTACCTGCAGACCTCCAAAAGCTGCTGCAACCCAAAGGAGTGGACGGGCAGAGCTACCACAGTGTTTGGGTGCTGGCTGCTTGCTCTGCTCACAGGGGAGGCAGTCTGTGAGAAAAGCTTTCAGCTCTTCTCCTGTCACTTCCCCTTGCCTGACTGTTTCGACCCAGATACATTACAGTATAACGAATCTGTGACCCTTCTGGGATTTCACAGTTGTTGCTGTTCTGCGTAGCACAACTGCTCACGCAATTTCACGGTGGTGACAAGGCTGGCACTCATGTCCTCCTCCTCTGGAAGGGCCCTTGGGGACAAAAGAAAAGATCTTTTAGGCTGAATTTGAGCTTTAGCACTCCAGAGCGCTTCTCAGCTGTGGCCACTGCTTCACAATGCAACCCTGTCCTCTGCTGAGCCCATGTGTGCTAAGACCACATCATCTGATGTGACAGGACAGGGACACGGAAGCCATGGCATGCTGTAGATAGGCTTCCTGGCTTCCTGGTAGAGGAGGAGAATACCAGGCTGTGCTGCAACCTGTGTTTGCAGCCTTTGCAGGAGCACAGCTGTGCCTTGCAGAGGAGCCCGCGAGTGGGGCTGATGATGCACAAACACACAGCGTGCATTTGCAGATGGAAGGGGTCCTGTTCCTGCCTTCATACTAAAATTTTATATCCTGTAAGTTGGACACACCATGTATGACTTAGTGCAATGGTACTAATGGTAAGTATGATTCCCTAAGTCTAACAAAGATGGCTTATTGAAAGCTAGGCACAGCCTAGAAACATTATGTGGGAGCTCAACTTTCCTTTAGGGTTTAAGAGATCCTCCTTTGTGTCCTTCACACTGCTTAGCCCCTGTTCATCTACCAGAAGGGACCATTTCTCTTCTCAGCCTTTCCATCCCTTCCTTGCCCAGCTCCCTGTCTCTTCACACTCCTCCTACCCAGACCACGTTTCTGACATAGAATCACAGAATCATTAAGGTTGGAAAGCACCACTAAGGTCATCCAGTCCAATCATCCTCCCATCATCACCTTGCAAGCTGCTGTGTTCTGGCACCCTCCCCTCTCTGCTGCCCTGGCCTGGGTAGCCATTCATTATTGGCTGAGGACATCAGTCCGCAGAACACAGGAGCGCTTCCTTCGTGAAATATTGACACAACCCTTTGCCATTCCATCCCCATCAACCCCGTTCCTCTCCCTGCCTCTCCCCATGCTGTTTGTCAATCACCTCTTCATCCAGCATTTCTTCTCAAAAATTCTTTTTCATCTCTCTGAAGCTTTTTATACTTTCTTTTCTTCCCGGGGAAGGGAGTAGGGAGGGGTGGCATGCAGGGGGGCACTGCCGCAGCTGCTGCTAGGCACAAAGGCAGCTTGTGTGCTGCACAGCTCTTAATTACTGCATTCTGGCATTCCAGGCCCATCCTCACTGAAGAAACAGAGATATGCAGTCTCATTACAGCAGAGCACATTGCAAAGGAGGAGATTCCTGCTTAAGGGAGGAGGCAAGGCGGGACACAGTTTGCCCACAAGGCACAGGGACCTCAACCAAACTCGGTCCCCCCACGCCTGCACTGGAGCCAGCTGTTTGCCTTCCCAGGGCTCTCCCCCTCCCACCCTGTGCATCCGGTGAGCTCTCCCAGGGGGCATCATCATTAAATGCCGATATGGGAATGAAGGCAGCAGTGTTAATTGGCTTGCTCGTATAAACAGCTCAGTCTGAGCTGGCAAGGCAGTTTGAGCAGTGCATTTTGAGCACCCAGCACTGGGTTTTGGGGGAGGTGTGGGAGGCGGTGGGTTTGTGGGGTCCTGTTTCAGGTGCATCACTAGAGGGAGGTAAAAGCTTGCCTTCTGCTGCAGCTCAGCATGTCCCAGAAGCTTCTGGTGATGTATAGGATGCTCAGTAATGTATGGCATACAGAACCCCTACCCCAACGGTGGGCAGATAGCTGCGACCCTAAAGCTTTGTTTGCCATAGGTCCTAGATAAAGACAACCACACGCTAATTAACCCGTGCACTGGGGGACAGACACAGCTCCCACTTAGCTGTGAGGCAGGGCATCAACAGATTATGACAGCTTCACCTGAAGTACTGTGTTTAGTTTTGGGCCCCTTGCTGCAGGAAAGACATTGAGACCCTGGAGTGTGTCCAGAGAACAGCAATGAAGGTGAGAGGGGTCTGGAGCACGGCGCTGTGGAGAGCAGCTGAGGGAACTAGGATTGTTCAGTCTGGAGAAGAGGAGGCTAGGGGGAGACTTTATCACTCTCTATAGCTGCCTGAAAGGAGGCTGTGGGGAGGTAGGGTTGGCTTCTTCTGCCAGGTAACAGCGATAGGATGATAGGGAATGGCCTCAAGTTGTGCCAGGAGAGGTTCAGGTTGGATATCAGGAAAAATTTCGTCTCAGAAAAAGTGGTGCTGCACTGGCACAGGCTGCCCAGGGAGGTGGTGGAGTCACCGTCCCTGGAGGTGCCCAAGAACCATGTGGATGTGGCACTGAGGGATGGGTCAGTGGGCATGGTGGGGGTGGGCTGGCGGTTGGACTGGGTGGTCTTGATGGACTTTTCCAACCTCAATGATTCNGGGGGAGACTTTATCACTCTCTATAGCTGCCTGAAAGGAGGCTGTGGGGAGGTAGGGTTGGCTTCTTCTGCCAGGTAACAGCGATAGGATGATAGGGAATGGCCTCAAGTTGTGCCAGGAGAGGTTCAGGTTGGATATCAGGAAAAATTTCGTCTCAGAAAAAGTGGTGCTGCACTGGCACAGGCTGCCCAGGGAGGTGGTGGAGTCACCGTCCCTGGAGGTGCCCAAGAACCATGTGGATGTGGCACTGAGGGATGGGTCAGTGGGCATGGTGGGGGTGGGCTGGCGGTTGGACTGGGTGGTCTTGATGGACTTTTCCAACCTCAATGATTCTATGATTCCTTCCTGCCTGTGAAAGCCAGTTGACCCTCACTCATATGGGTCCCGCTTTATCTGCTCTCCTACATTCCACTCAGAAGCTCACTATATGGGATAAGAATCTGCAGCTTGCACTCAGCTCCTCAGCCCTTCCTTCTAACAGCACACGATACCTGGCGGGTGCTCTGTCTGTGGTCACAGACCTGGCAGTTCCTCCATCCACCACACAGCTTCCTCAGATGTTGAGCAAATGCTTTTCAGGCAGGCATCTACAGCATAAGACAGAATGCTCCTTTGGGTCAGACCTGAAACAGAAAAATGACCATAGCAAAGCATGGAGGGTGCTTGCCAGGTGAGGAAAAAGCAGGAGACAAGATGTGGGCTCTCCCAAAGAAGATGATGTTAATCTGTATGCCAAGGCGGGAGAGGGATTTGTGGGGGCAGGAGGGGATGCCTCAGGAAGAATTAGCTGGGATCAGTGAAGGAAGGGTGCAAAAAGCAGGAGGGACTTCACACCTCGTAGGATCGAGGCTGGGCTGTTTATATCAGCTCGTCTCGCCTGGATTTTATTCTGGCGACGGACGTGTTCTGAAAACAAACAGAACATTGAGGAGGAAACTTGTGGAGCGAATGACTGTTTTTTTGGTTGCTAAGCCATCTGTTCTGCTCCAGCAGCTCACGGAGGGCTCTGCCATCGCTCTGTGTCTGCGTGCCTGTGTTTTTGTGTGGGTGGCTGGCGCTAGCTGGTGTGGCAGGAGGGAGTCTCAGGGTGGAGGGGAGGCTGTGTGTGTGCTGGGGAAGTCAGTTGTTTTGAGCAAATTTGCTCAGGAGGGGAGGGGGGAAATTGGCTATGGCAATGTGTGCGAACAGAAGTGGCAGAGGGTGAGCCTGGGAGTGTGTGTGCAGAGGGGCTGTGCTTTTCTGTGTGGCTGGAAAGGGTGCTGCATGCACCCTGGGAGCTGGGAGCGCAGGCACAGGATTACATCAGAACCAAGGGCCCCAGATGTGCAGCCCTGCAGCTGCAGGGAGCTGTGCAGCAGGGCTGTGAGTGGGGGCAAAGATGGGTGTCTGTGCATGTCGAGAGCATCACCACTGTGACACTGGTGGAGGACGTACGTGGGTGGACAACAAGCACATGTCACCCGCTGGGCTGAGGAGGGTAAAGCGGAGTTGTGAGCCTGAGGGATGGGATGTCCGTGGCACACGCTGCGGGTGATGTGGCCAAAGCTGTCTCATTCTCTTCATATTCAGCTGTGCAGCCTCTACATCCCCAACTGTGCTGTAATGATGAAGGATGGTGAAGTATAATGATCTCTGCGTATCGATTCCTCCGAACCAGGCTGTGATCTATCCCCACACCTTTCCTGTCCTGATCTCATCCTTTCTTGCTCCTTGCCAGGCAAGACATGTTGCCACAGCAGCTGATAACTTCCCCGTCCTGCCTCTGGGAGGACAGGCTGCAGCAGTAAAAACAGATAAGTCGTAGGAAAAAAAAGCTCTGATTGTCCCTGAGAAGAGCAGCTGGGACTCATGTGGTAACCTCTGGAGGCTGGTGGTAGCCACCTCAAAGCATCCAGGTACTGCACTGAGGGAGAGCTGCTGCTATACTGGGCATGTTCACCCAGTGCTGCTTAGCTGCTGTGTCAGATGCAGCAGTGCCTCCTGAAAGGCAAGCAGCGCTACGACAGCATCGGGTAGGACTGAGATTTGGGAAGGGGACTCCAGATCATTCCTTACTGGTATTACAACCCTGTGGGATTTGGGAGATCTTAGCACTGTCACAGACTTGTGGGGCAAATCGCACCACTCTTCTTCAGCTTTAAAATAAAAGTGGCAATGTTGCCTCTCCATCCACTGCTCTCAGAGCCCTCATGGAGGGGATATGACTCATGGATGGGGCAGGACTGCATGCACTCAGCTTCTCTCTGCCTCGTTTGAATGGGGTTCCCTTGGAGAGAAAAAAAAGAAATATGTGTAGGGTCTAGAAATGATGTATCATCAGTACTCAGGTCTGGGCAACTGTTCATCTCAGTGACCCTCAGTGAACAGAGGTGATTGAAAACCTTATTATAGCCGTCCTAAAAGTAAATACTCCACCAACTATGAATGACCACGAAAGTTCTGCTTTCAGTATGGAGATACCTTTGGACATTTGCAAACAGAGCTGGTGGTGAGACAGGGGCAGCCCTCACTAGCAGGTTAGCAGAGTTTCTCATTTTCATACATCAGGAGAGTGGAAAGAGGCCCTGGAGAAGGCATTTGCATGGGTTGTGAGCTGTGTCACTCTTGGGAATGCAGGCAGAATAACAGGAGATTGCACAAATCAATACTGTTAATGGGGAGCCTTATTGACTTCGCCCCCTGAGATAGGCACGTAAAAGCAGATTTAGGAGAACATAGTGGGGAAAGAAAATAAATGGGCTCTGCTGAGAAAGATAGAGGAAGGGAAAGTGAAAGAGGAAGAATCTGGAAGAAGGAAAGTCATGAGAAATTGAGGGAGGTAAGGCACTTGTGTGTGATGAGTACTTTGTTTAAATGGAAAGTGTGTTATCTCCCCATGTCTAGGTGGTGTTTGAGGGAACCTGTTAGGGATTTATTAGAAAATAAAAATGCTCTAATTGAAAGCGAGCAGAGACAATTTGTATTAATAATAGGAGAAATCGTCAAATAATAGAATTGTTTAAAATCTATTAGTTTGCTCCATGCAGTGAGAAGAAAGTGTTGATTATCTTGATATAGAACATATTAAAATGAGAGCCAGGCCTGCTGGTCCCCTATGCAGATTAAAGACATAATTTATTGAAGCAATTTATTTTCTGGTGGGAAGAAGAGGGGAAAAATGGAAAAATATGATAAGAGGTGCAACTGAGCCTTGGATTCTTGATATGAAGACCTGCCTCTTATCTGCCTTCTTTCAGTCATTAGAAAAAAATATTAATTCCTTGGTTGGGTTTAAAGACGCAGAACAGACAGGGTGGCTGGGAAAAGAGGAGATATCATAAGGAGGCCTTATTCTCCTCTTGAGGTTTAAGTTCTTGACAACAGTTGCTTCAAATCCCAGGCAAATCGGCCATGGGTTGCCAGGAGCAGCAGTAGTTTGAGCTTGCAGGGCAGCATGGATTTGCAGACTATCTAATTCTTCCTGATGATAAAAGGAATATGTTGCTAAAGTGGAGATTAATTTGGTGCTGAATAATTCCTTCATTTATTCTGTTTGTCTCTATGTTAATAAACGACAGCAAAGGGGAAAAAAACAGCAACTCCAGTATTCACACTTGGAGCCCCTTACAGTCAATGGGCATTTAGAGGAGTAAATAGGAATTTGGCAATTAGTGGTATGTTTGGATCTGGAGATCACCCTTGGAACAAGATTTCCCTGGCATGCCCACCGACAGGGCCCAGCAAGCTGGTGTTTATTGCTGTTCTACATTTTCCTCAGATCAAGGCCGAGATCCCACCTTGCCTGTTTTCTCCTGACTTCATTGTGAGCCACCTAAACTCATCCAGTGTGATCACAGGGATGTGACAGCGCAGCACGTCCCTCCTACTCCATCCTCATGTCATCTGCTTACACTCTTCACATTTTGTAACCAGACATCTCTCACCCCGCAGACAAAACTTCCATGTCAAAACTGAACCAGAAATGAGAAATAGAGTTAAGGCTTCAGAAAAGAAAGAGACAGGAGGTGCCGTGGTGGGGCTGGCACTGAGCGTCCGAAGAGAAGTCAGGGCAGCCAAGAGCTCTGTGCTAAGAGTGCTTCTGTGGTTTTGCTCACAGTAGGTGTTCTTTTTCTCAGCCAGTTTTCTATAGCGGCGTTAGCTTTGATCGTGAGAGAGCGCCTGGATGTGCCATTGAATTGGTTCTGTAATGGGCCTGTCAAAGCGCTATGTGTGCGTAATTGGGATGCCTTTGTGAGATAATGACTTTTCTTACACTTCCCTTGGATATATACTTACACAGTAACACCTTCTTAAAGGACTTTTTCTGTTTATGTACTGTTATGAATCCTGATGCCCATAATTCAAGCTTTCAGTCAATTCTTTCCTTTTCTACACCATTGCATTTTTTTCACTGCTCTTGGCATACCCTTTTTCATTAACACTTGTTGATTTCTGTCCTTCCTTTCAACTTCTTTCTTTTACCTTTGCTCAGTATAGGGACAATGTGATAATATCACTTTGCAGGGAGGAAACTTATTTTTCCTTTTTTGCCACCTCGAGTGACACTTTCCTTACTATATCCTGTTGCTGTTGGTCCCAGACACCTTCTAGATAACCCAGGCAGTNAAGTGACACTTTCCTTGCTATATCCTGTTGCTATTGGTCCCAGACAGGGAGTGTCTCCCCACCTTCTAGATAACCCAGGCAGTTTTTTTCCCCACTCTCTAGCATAGCTACAGACTCTTGAACAATCTCCAAAGCATCTTTCAGACAGGGGTCACTCAAGCATATCCATGGGGATCCTTGAGCTGATTCATCACCCTTGTTGACAGCTAAGATTGTCAGTGGGTCTTGTTGCTATCACAAGCCCAAAATGGGTAGTACTGTATTGCACCCCAGTCTGTCAGGTTGCTGCTCTGCCCATGCTTGAGCCATTTTCAGCTCCCGAATCATCCTTTTTTGTGGAGCAATCCTTCTCTTCTTGCTCCCTGATAATTAGCATGCATCACTTTCCAGCCATAATAAATACATATTTGCCACTCTTGCCTGTCCAGTGAGGATAATATTACCTGAAATTGAGATCGTAAGGGAGGAGAGAAATCTGTCAGTGTTTCTGGGTGGTCAGAAACACGCCTATGCTTGGTTTACTGCAAACAGGTGGGTATGTATGTGTTAGAAACACAAATGAGTACACTCTGTTGTACTCCCACCAAATTCTTCTTCCATTATTAAGCACACATCCACAAACAAGATCCCCAGTGCTTGCTCAGAGAGGTGGCACAGTGCCTGTAGCATACTGTACTGCGTGCAGGATGTAGTGCACCCCTGCCTGGATTCCTCATGCACATCACGTCTGCAATTCTCCCTGGGTGTGCCAGTGTGCACCCCTGCAGTTTCTGTGCCCTCCCAGTTCGGGTCCCTTGGTTCACAGCCTTCTCAGCTGCCAGCTCCAGGCTGATCTTCCTGGAGGTGGCAGCTGCAGTTTGATTGCCCATCAGCCAGTGTGATGGGGAAGGTTTGCTTCTTGTGATTGTCTCCTGGGTTAGAAGCCCTCAATCAGAGAACCCTGCTGGAATAAACATGCCCTCATTCTCACATGCCCTCATCAATTAGAGTGACTGACCAGACTCGGTTTGCATCACTGCCTTCCTTTCTTATTATCCCCCACTGCCTTGCGAAAGGTCCTTGACCAGATAGCATTAAGGGAGCAGACGCTCTCCTACATCCCCGTACATTTTCCTTTTCTCTGAAGCTTTACAGGTGATAAGGGTAAAGAAGATGGATTCTGATGGATTCTTTTTCATGTCCTTCTCTTCCCTGCCCTTTTCCCCTAGACTCTCCAATTCCTAGGAGACCCTGAAGGCCTGTGGACTCAGCCCTTTGGGGTTACATCTATACTGAACACACCCAGGACAGTCTGAGCATCCTTCTCAGACTGTGTGCACTGCAGTTGTTGCAATACCAGCCGGTATGAGGCTCATGCCTGGTTTGAAGCATGAATGCCAAGGGTCATTTGTAAGGCCCATCTGTTCTAGTAGAGGGGAGGAGAATTTAACCATCTGAGCATAAGCTCTTTCAGGCCACTTGGGTTTGGTGACAAGCACAGTGAGTCCATGACAGTTTTACCAATGCCTAGAGGACCAGCTCCATACTCTAACGTGATCACAGACATACACAGCAAATCCTGCTCGAGCTCCTCACCCCCTACAGAGAAGAGTCAACCATCCTCCTTTGGGATGCTTGGCAGCCCAAGCTAGCGGAGAGATGGCGAGGATGCCTTCGACAAGGCATTTGCACTGAGCCACAAAAGCAGGTCTTGGCAGCAGATTCCACTGACCCCTGCAACCAAGAGAGAATACCAGAATCTGTATTTCTAACCTTCTCCTTTCCTTTATCCACTTTGTGCTTCATATATGCTTCTTGGGGGCAGAACACTGTAAGTCTTCCCATTTGTCCTTTGCTAGGTACGTGTCTGGGTGTGGGTCTCTGGTGTAGAGAAACACTTTCCTCAAGAGACAAAATTCCTTGGAAAGGAGCTGAGTGAAAGACATCAGTGAATGATTTGTTGAAGGGGAGAGTTGAAGAAAACCTGAGGTAACTGGTAAGGTTGGTACTGGGAGCAGTAGCCAGGCTGGGCTGTGGAGAGAAGAAGGGATGGTAGGGACTGGGGCTAGGGATCAAGCAGGAAGCAGTTCGTGTATCTCAGCTAATGCTCTCTGGCAGGGTAGCAGTGCTAATGGCTATTAAATGTGTCAGCTTCAAGATTTAGCAAAATGGTACCTCTCCTGATGCATCTCATCCTGGCACACAGAGCCCAAAGCAGAGGAGAAATTAGAGCCAGCAGACTGTACACACTGAGTGCGGGGCTGCACTTTCCTCTTGCCAGGGAGCTTATTCCCATGATTCTGCATCTCACCACCACAATTCTGTGCAGTGTTATTGCTAACAGCATGCCTGTTTCTAGCTGAGAAGCCATTCACCAACACCCATATAGATCTGCTCTCCTCCTCTATGTGCAGTGGTGCCTTGTCCTGAAGGGGGAAAAAGGAAGATAGGTCCATCCTGCAAAGGGAAAGAGGAAGCTTGGGGATGGAGCCACGTCCCCACGTCCCGCGGAGTGGAGTGAGGTGGAGGCATGGCAGGACTGGCTGGCTGCTGGCTGGAGCTCTGTGGATTGGGTGTTTCTAGCTTGTTCTGGTGGTAGCACCATCCTCAGACTTGCCACTATGCTGCTCTGCCACTCAGCCTCCAGGTGAAGAGCTGGTGGAAGGAAGGGACTGACCTGCCTCTCCTCGCTGGGCAGATGGGAGACCACAGCATGTGGAGTACCAAAAGGAAAAAGGGAAAGAAATGTGCTTTTAGGGAGAGGTAAAGCAACATGTCCTTTGCTAGTTCCATCTGTGCCCTCCAATGTGTCCTTCCCTTGCACCTGTGGTGGGGACTTTTTGGCACAGTGATGGTGACAAACGATGTCTGGTTTGGGTGCTGGGAAGGAAGGCTAATGGAGGAGTTAGTATGGCAACCCAACTCTCTCCTGTTTATACAGACCATGGAATCCATGTCTATCTATCCATACCTAGACCTCATGCTACAGAATGCCGGATTAAAACCCATCTGAGCTTTATCCTTCTACTGTTAAGCAGCAGCAGCCTGGCCCGACAGAGTTGGACTCCATCTCCCTCCCAGGCTTTCTTGGCTGTGCTATGATTTGATCCATCTTTTTGCCAAGTGGCTGACTGCCACCCTGCCAGCGCTGGAGATGGATGCTCTTGTTACCCAGCCAGCTAGGGAGTACTGCCCCTGGGGCTCTGGCCACACAAGTTGTCAGTGACCCAAGCAATGAGGTTTCCCTTGCAAACTCACTCACAGCTGAAGAGCAAACCTTCAAGCACCTTCCTGGCTTTCTCTGGGGTGGAAAGGAGCAGTAATCACAGAAATGCCTCACACTTTCCTTGTGCTAATGCCCGCTGTGTCAGAGGTGGCCACCCTAAATTATGGTCCAAATTACTAAATTACTGATGCTGACAAATATTCCCTTACTTTAAACCACATCTCTCTCACTTCCACACAGGCTTATATTTTGGGTTGAGAGGGGTGGAGAGACAGGGAGCTCTGACTCTGTGTCAGGGTGGGGTTATATGGGCTTTCAAGGCATGCATCTTGATGGCAAATAACCCAAGCCAGAAGTTCCCTAGTGGCAGACAGACGGCTCCTTTCCTTCCTGCTCCTCCTGCCTACTTCCTTATGGTGATGAGGGGAAACAATGCTGGTGAGGAGACAGCCAAGCGTGGTATCACTGGAGAGCTGGAAGGAGGGAACAAACCTTAAAAGGGTGGAAATGCAAGGGAAACTAGAAAGGAAAGTACACACAGATAGGAATTGGGTTCTCCAGACAACGATTCAAATGATAATTGTGCTCATGAGAAAGAAGGTGTCTTTGAGTCTGCAGCCCAACCTGACATGGGAAGGTGAAGAGGGGCTGGGCAGGATGCCATAGCAATGGTGGATGAAAACCTATACGAAGTGCTTGCTGAATGCTGCTCGGCAGGGAGTGTCTGGGGGGTGGGGGTCCTCTTTACTCCCTAATTCATAGCAGAAGAGGGGGATCTTGTCTGCTCCTCACATTCCTCATAGAGGCAGGTTGGTTGCACACTCCTCTCTGGCAAGTGGGCAGTCCCTGGGCTGCCCTGACCACAGACCAGCTTCTCACCACCCCATTTGCTACGTTCCCTCTCTCCCAGTACCAGACACATGTCCACACCTTCCTTATTCTGAAGGTTTCCCTTCCCCAAGTCATTCCCAGATCTTTCCTCAGAGCATCCCACCTCCTGGTTTTCCTTCACTACTTTCCTTCATGTTCCACTCATCGTGTGATTTGCCTCTTCCTAAACCTTCTGTCCACACGCTTTTGGCTTCATAAACACACTTTCTTGCTTCTCTTTTCCTAGGGAGCACTTCTGCCCTTTCCCCTTCATCACTGATATATTCCCACCTATACATGATGCTTACCATGTTCCTAAAAGGAGCAGAGGAAGAAGAGGAAAGCCTCCCTTCCTCCTGTGCAGGAGCCATTCTTCCAAAGCCTTAGGACTGGGACATGCACTGCAGGTGGGAAAAGAGTGACTAGAGCAAGAAGAATGTGCTGAAAGCATGCCTGATGAGGCAAGATGCTGAGCTGGTTTGAGCATTCTGGTCGCAGCAGCATGCAAAATCCTATTATGGCTTTACTACAGTGAGTTTAATACACTGAACCCTTCATTGCTCCAGCTGCCCCTGTCAGGCATCTCTGAAATTCACACCAACAGGTTTTCAATCTCTTAGCAATCCTCAGCTCACAGGAGCAGCCTGCCTGCTCCGAGGAAGAGAGAGGAAAAATGCAACAGCTCCCAAACCCGACTGCAGGACAGAGCTTCCCTCTTCTTCCTCTCCCACTGCAAAGCCCATGAGTTTGCTAAGGGTTACCTAGCCAGAATGGATGATTTAGGGTCTTCTGGCAGCATACTGGATGCTTACTAACATTTGATTTTCCCAAGAAAAAAAGGATTTCTTGATGAATTTGGGAAACAAGAATGAGGAGGTATCACAGACGAGTCTGTAGCAAAGCTGGGAAACATGGAGCGCTGTGTGGCAAAGCTGGGAAGGAGCGCTGTGTCTTGCCCTGTGGAGCCATACTTTAAACACTGGCATTTTCTAAAATAAAATAAAACAAAAAAACTAGAGAGAAAAGAAAAGAAAAGAATATAAAGACCCTTCTGTGTGTGATTACAAAGGACTGAGCTGAGCCGCGTGTGGTGCAGAGATGTTTTGATCAGGTGCTGGGGAACAGAGGAGGGTAAGCATTTGGGAGAAGAAAGGAGTCTGAGAGCACACCTTACAGCAGGAGCTGAGTTATCTGATGAAAGAATTGCATGGAAATGATGCAAATTCTCACTGCTTTCTCCTAAGCATCGTGATATTTAATATTGTCTTTCAAGTCTCGGCACCTGGAGTTGGGGAAATCAAACGACAATCTCAATTCTCATATCAAATACAAGAAAGGAAGGAGGGAAGCAAGGTTCGTTTTCTTCTCCAGAGAGACAAAATAACCTCAAAACATAACCAAACAAAGGTCCCCTGGATATTCAAATAAAATCTTGTGGGTTTTTTCAAATACAGTTTTATGTTTGGGGAAGCTGGCGGTATTTTGGTCTAACATGGGATAGAGATGTGGTGAAATGGTGAATGGGTCTAAGAAGGTACTGCTGTGGAAAAGAGGGTACATATACTGAAGGTGTATATTCCCCCCCAAACCCATGGCTCCAAGCTGCCTGCTCCCCCCTGCCCTTCCCACTGCCTCCTTGAAGTCCCTGTAGCCTCTTTGTGTGCAAAGCACACTTTCCCCTGCTGAATGCCCTGTGGAGAGGAGGCCAAGCAGCACATTAACTCTGAGGTATTGAAACCACAGCTCCACAGCACAGGGCTGCAGCAAGGAAAACAATTGCCAGACACTTGCAGAACAGAGCCCTTTCACACTATGATAATGGCTTCGGGCTTGCCTGCCCTCCCTCCTGTCCCTCCCCTGATACCTTGCTGTTTATTCTGAGCCTATTATTGGCTCCCATTTTGTATTTTCCCAGTCCTGTGTAGGCTCAGGCACAACCGCATGAGAGGAAGGAGAAAGCTGTGGTGCAAATTCGGAGAATCTTCTACTGAAATCACAGGATCTTACCCATGCGGAAAGCTCAAACTCATCATTGTCCTCTCCCTCCGCCCAGGGCTGTCCTGGAAGCCCTGCTGGAATTTGGGGTGTTTTTCCCAGTCAGAAGGCAGCAGGCAGCAGACAAATCACTGTTATCTGTGCCTCTTCCTTCTCAGGGATGGCCGTGTGTCTTTTCCATTTAGGTAATAACAGGCTTTTGGCAGAGCCTCCAGCACAAACCCAAGCTGCAGGTGAGCAGCAGGAGCTGAAATTTGGCTCAGGTTTAGCACATCTCTTTGCAGGGGTAATAGGGGGTTCCCCAGAGCTCTGCCAATTGGGAACTCGCAGAGCAGAGCCTGGCTGAGGAGCAGGGACAGCAGAGAAGCAGCGTTGCTGGTCAGGGAAAAGGGAAGGAATGGATCTGTTGGAGGTGGGAGGGCAATGGAAGTTTTACGGAGGGGATTGGGCTGAAGGAGGCACTGTGGGAAGGAGAAGCCAGAGAGAGCAGTAAGGTGGAAGGATCAGAGCAGGGAGAGAACAGGGGGTTCTGGAAAGGAGCACAAATGCGGGTAGAGCTGGGAAGCATCAACATTCTGATGATGGCAGGAAGTCTAAAATGCAGTACTTCTTGAGGAAGCAAAATAGTGTCTTTCTGTACACTTCATGCTGTGTTGGGGAGAGGGCCAATGTCAAGCTCCAAGAAACTCCTGGCTGATAGGTGACTTTTCAAACAGGTGCAGGAACTGATATTTCTCTTCCCTTTATTTTCTCTCTCACGTTGCAATAGAAAATAAATTAGAGCACACGCACACACACAAAGAACAAGCTCAGACTCAGCCATGGGTTAAGTTTGTTAATATATCAGTGGTTCAAGGTGTCTCTCCCCAGCCAGGCGATTCTGAAGAGTCAGTTTTCTTCTCCCCCCCAAAAAAGGTTTGAGTGAAATTTTCTGGTGGTTTCTGAGCCTCCCATGAGTGGCAGGGCTGGTTATACCTTCTGGACCTTTCACATCTGCGAACCCCAGAGGAGGCTCTGGTTTAGCTGTGAATGTGATTCCGGTCAGATGGGGTTTCGTTGTCACTCAGGAGCTTGCTGATGAGCAATAAATATTCATAGAACTGATTAGACATTAATTGCACAAATCACCACCTCTTCAGCCATCCCCAGGAACCTTGCTTCCACTCACCATGGTTAAAGGGGCAGAAGAAAACATCTCTCCCATGTGTGGGCCTTAGGGTCAGCCTAGTACCTCAGAAGGAAAAGGGACTTTTAAAAGCATCACCTTGCAATGTTCCTTAACACAGCCACCACAGTCCTTCCAGATTCTTCCCCAGGTTGTGCCCTCGCAAGCATAGCCATGTAACAAGAGCCCTTGGGCTGGGGCACGTGTACCTGTGCATACAGAAAAGTGCTTGGGTATGTGTGGCTGTGGGCATGTAGGGCAGGACCTGCGTTGGACTCAGTCAGAAATGGACCTCTAACCCCATTTTTTCAGCAAGTTAATGAGCCAAGATGTGCTGTGCTAGCAGGGTATATGGTCCTCTCCCTGCACGTGTTTTGCCCAGGTGTGATGGCCACCCCCCACCATCCCCGGTCTCCCTGCAGCACTGGGCTGGCATGCCCAGCTCCACTACCCCTCAACCCCATGGAAAGAGGAGAGCTGTTGAGATACAGTGTCCCTTGGCAGCGTGACACAGTGGTTTTCGTTCACAGACTGTTCAAGGGATGTCGTACCTTACTTGTCTTGACATTTGTGTCACCCCTGCTCCAGAGCTGAGATGAAAGATGTTCTTGTCACTGTGAGACCTTATTCATCAATGACCCAGACTGGACCTGGTCTCCTCCATGCTCCCTGTAATCCCCTCCATCTCACAGCCTTCTTGCAATCAGCCCAACAGCATCAGCCTTCAGGCACAAACTGATGGCTGTACACAGGCTCCCACACGGGAATATCATAACCTGGGACAGGCCACATTCATCTCCATCTCAGGGAGGCAGCAGGATTGGAAATGGCATGGTGAGATGAGACTGCTGCACACCCCTGTCGCAGGCACTTTAGAGCAGAGTCACTGCAGATGTGACAGCAGTGACAGTCCAGGAAAGCATGGTCAGGTCTGGACCCTGATCTGCCTGGGCTTCCTCCAGCACCCAGACCGGGCATGCATATGGCAGGAGGAGAAGAGAGGAAGAGCAAAGCACAGCAGAAAGGTTGCGATGCCTCTGAGAGCCCGCCTGCCCTCTGCCTTGGTGCTCTGTGTGAAATGCATGTCCTAACAATGTTTTAAGAGGGAGGAAGCATAGCAGAGGGTCCCCCACCTTCAGGTTGCTTTCCAGACACCAATCATAAGGGATGGGAGACAGGATGGAAGCTCCTGTTGCTCCCCACAGATCTGACTGCTTCATTCAAATCATCTCAGATATGGCTGGGCTGTGCTCCTTTCCATAAAAATGATGGATCCCAGAGGGCATGAAGTCTGGTTCCCATCCCCCTGAGGCCCCTGGAAGAGCCTTTTCTTTCTCCAGGCTTATTGTATGAGCTGGCAAACCTATCAACCCCTCTTGGCTGCAACCTCTGCATTGCTGCGGATGGTGTATCACAGACACACAGAGAGATGAAAGGCTGCAGTCCTGCTCCAAAACTCCTGTTTAGCTGGCAGAAAAGAGTGGCTTGAATCTCCTTTTGTGCTAAAGGGTGTGCGACACAGCTGAGCAGCTTCAGGCCAGCCAGGAATGGACAGTGTCAGATGGGTGCCCCCCTCTTCCACTGAACACCAGCACAGCCACCTCACTGCAGACCCATTGCTTTCCCACAGGCCTTCATTTACCGACAAGCTCCCATCACCAAGGGCAGTCATCCCCTGGGAAAAGACACGTTCAGCTTTTTGATGGGCTCTGAGTCCAGAATTCAGCCCATCTGCCTCCGACACTGCCCTTCCCCTCCAAATCCCAAAGGTTTTCTCTACCCTTTTACTAGATACCTAAACAGCATGGAATGAGACTGCTGGCTCTCCTCACAGCTGCTCCATCTCTGCCACTGGCAAACAATTTCTAGAAAGCCTTTTTAAAATGTATTCACCTTCCGAAAAGGAGCTGATAAACAGGGATAGAAGGAAGGGAAGAAGGGGGAGGAGGCAGGATGCAGCAATGTGGTCTATCCTACACATCTGTGATAGTCTCCTCCCAGCCCCTTTATGAAAGTAGACAGACATTTATTATGAAGATGAATTACTGGGTGTGCACTGGAATCCTTGGGCAGGCAGAGTAAGCGTCGATTTTCTGCATGCATATCTGTGTGACCCACATATGCTGCCTACGAGCAGCAAAAGGAGCACGTCTACCAGATAGCAATCTGTCAGATTTAGCACCTGAAGGGCTCTGTGTGTGTGTGTGTGCACTTGTGCAGTGCCCTCAGAAAAGGAGACGTGATGGTAGCCAGAAACTCATTGCCCGGTGGTGCAGTTCCGCTTACACAAGTCATTCCCATCACAAGTTTGTGACAGCTCCAAGCGTGGCTGCCAAAGCACACTTAATACAAGTGGACTGTCAAGCTTTATAGACCTAGCCTGAACACTCGGGCCAATTTTAATCATTTTTTTTCCTTCCTCATACAAATATGAGGTATTCAGCAGGCGTGAGGTCAGGCATAGCACTTGGAGAGCTATTGGTGGTGGGCAACATTGGGTACCACTGTGTTCACGGCACTGAGATAAGGCAAAGGGTCTGGAAATGAATTTTCTGTACTGGAGCCAAGGAAAGGCAAAGGAACCTCAAACTTATTATGTCTCTCCCTACCCCAGCCTCTAAGGAGAGGAAATCTGGTCCATCTTCATCCCATTCTTGTGGTCACTTTGATGGACAGAAATGATACAATTGCCTTTCTCTGTGCGCCATTTTGCCTCTCACGTGTTGTCCTCTCTCACCCCTCTAGGAAAAATTCTGCTCTGCCATGTGTGGGTATCTGGGGGAAGGAAGGACAGGAAGGCAGACAATCTGAAGAAAAATGCAGGGATTTGGGATGAGGAAGAGCTCAGATAGACTCTGTTGTCATAGGAATTATCCAGGTAAACTCTAGGGTTTACTGCTTGGATTATCTCATCCCAGACCAGACCCTGTGGGTAGAAGAGCTGCATTCTGATGGCTTTTGGAACGCAGAGCAAGAGCCTGAGAAGCACTAGAATAGACATTTCTCACCCAAATCCTAGGTTCTGGGGCATCTTTTACCAGTCAAATGCGTATTTGTGTTTCTTTTATACATACTGGAGATGCCTCCAGGATGAGGGACCAGATTCTGGCTTCTCCACCCACCTCTGGACATGACCTTGCCTCCCTGCATTGCACCCACAGCGAGCATGGATGTGTGTGCGAGCACGTGCTGCAGAGCAGCAGGCAGAAAACTCACTCCATATCACATCAGTGACAAAGAGATGCAATGCAGGAGACGTTCGCAGGCGCGAGCAGAAGAAAACCTTCACGTTCCTTCTCCGGGGTGTGCGCGTGCTTCAACTCCGAGATACACTCCCTGCCTCCTGAAATTAATTCAACGTTCCTGTGGCTTGGGCAAAAATAACCAGAATGAGTAATCGGGTGGTGCTGGCCCTGCTGCAGATTTCCTGGCGGATAGAGCCCTCTGCAGGAAGCAAAAAGACAGAAGCTGAACACCCACACTTACTAGAAGAGCCTTGGAAGGCAAGAGATGAAATAGCAATAGCTTATCAAGTCCTTTAATCCTGCAGTGTCATTTTGTGTAGGAATTCTCTAGTATTTGCATCCGTACCATTCCCAACTTGCAGAGAGCGTTACCGTTCCCCACTCTTTCCTCCTGTCCCATCACTCCTCCTCCAAGAGCCGTCTGCCTGTGCTGCTCTGAGCCTGCCCGCATCGCGGGTGCACTGCAGAGCTGCGCTGGTGCTCGGGCTGCTTTGCTATGCACAGGAACATGACGCTCTTATCTCACATCCTCTGCTTTTATCACTCAAACAATCGTGTTGCCCTGAGGTTTCAGCTTGTTGCAGACACTTTTATTTCTTCACACGAAAGTCAAAAACAGTGGGTTTCAGGTGAAACCAGTCTGTGAAGACGAGAATGCCTCTGTGTGTCCATGTTTGTGTGTGTGATTTTTCAAGCCTTCTGGCTGCAGACCTTTCAGACACACAGCCTGAGCCTCCCAGCTGCTGCAAGGCAGCAATGTTTGCAGTAGAGCCATCGGCCAGAAGGAGAGATAGTGTTTGGGGTTATTCCCTAGGGAGACCTATGGCCAGTCCCAGAGTAGCAAAACAGAGGGACAAGGACCCAGAGCTGCTTCCCTAGCCCAGCAGTCTCTCTGCACTCAGTGTACACCCTATCTCCCCATCTAACACCAATTACTTCCTAAAATCTATGGCTCAGCTACAGAGCCATAGGGACTTTCCAGGATTACAGCCCTCATGGCTGTAGGAAGAGGTGAAGGAGGCTGTCTTCTGCACAGAGTGTTTCTTACCTTCCCTTGTGCTCTGGTTTCATCCTACAGTCCTTAAACATCACTGTCACCTTGCCACAACCACGACACATCTGTTTATGGAACTGCAGCTGCGCAGACTCTGCTTTGCTGCCCTGAGAGCATCCACACAGTTCCTCACAGAAACAGAACCAGGCTCCGCTACATGGCTGGAGGGATTGGCAGGAGCTGGAGACGTACAGGAGACATTCTTGTCCCCCCTAAAGCCCTGTCCTTCATGCCTGCAGCTACATGGAGGAACCCAAAGGCCAGTTCCTGTTTAAACTCTGAGCCATGACATGGGAAAAGCTGTACCCACAGCTCTGGCAGTCCTCAGTGAGTTGCTCCCAGCTCCTCTGCCTTCAGGCTGGAAGGAGAAGGAGCAAACTGGTAAGTTGTCCTGTCAGTCATCTTCCTGCCAAATGAGAGGCAGAGGGAACCAATCCTCCCAAATTTCTTCCCTGGAAGTGCCCAGCCTGTGAGTGAAGCTGTTCAGCAACTACATCTTCCTGCTGCCAGCGACCAGGTCAGGGATCAGTTTTTGCTGGCAATCTTTTTCTTTCGGGCAGAGACCAGATCATAGAAAGGATCCTGCGTGATGCTGGTCCTGGAAACAGGAGGAAAGGAGAGGAAGAGCAAGAAATTTAATGATGGAGAACAACACAAGCAACATACCTGAACCTGAGCAGAGAAAGCTCAACAGAAGGTAGGACTGGAGATGTGCAAATAGGAGATAACTAAGCTGTGGCTAGAGGTTCTCCAGAACAGACTTTGAACCCCTTGGCATCAAGCAGTTGTTAGGTTGCAAACATTTCTTTCCATCCCCTTTTCCAGGCTGCATTGCCTGGTAGCCAAATAAACTGTGTGACCATTTTGGCAGGCTCAGGCTTCCAGTTCTGGCTTCCTCACCTTATTGCCTCAATCCACTCATCACGTTCTGCTGGTGTAGCTGCTGAGATCTTGTAGGACTGGTGCTTGCCTTCAACCACCTTCCCATCCCCATCTGTTTTGCAGGCTTTGATCTTCTGCCCTTTGCAGTTGGGATTGAAGAGCTCAAAGCAGTTCTGTTAGAAAGGGAACAAAATGGAGTTGCAGCAGAGGACAGGAGGGATCAGGAAAGCTATGCTGCTTTCAGCCATGGATAACAGGCTCAGAGAGCTTTCAAAAGGGAGAAGAGCATTCTGTCTTTGAAATGCTACAGGGCCTCACCTTCCCTGCCCCAAGAATCTCCCTGTGAGTTAGATCTCCAAGCCATCCCCCTTAGGTAAACACATGCCTCCTGTGAAGGGCTGGACAATGAGAGAGGTTTTATGGAGCAGTGGAGTAGCATTAGTTGCACCTTATGGGATCTGTCATCCTGCTCCATGCATAAAAATCTCTTCCCCTTTTGAGTGAATGCAACGTGCTCTCTTCTGCCTGCTACCATGAAGACAAAAGGCACTTCTCTCAAACTCATGCCACATCAGAGGCCACTTTCCATGGGCAGTGGCTTTCCATTGAAGATGCAGAGGAAGAGTGTCACTTCCTGCACAAGTCTCCTAATCCCACAGCACTGCCTGGAATAGATGTCATATAACTTATTATGGAGAGTTCTCGGAGAGAAGATGAACCACATTGCCTGGTGCTAAATATGGACGAGCCAGCTCTGTGTACTCATCTCTTCCAACACATACACACACAAGCCAGTGAAAGGATGGCTCTCAGACCAGTTATTCTGTGGTAAAATACTGTTATGTTTAGAATCGGGTCCAAGACAGTTTGGCACCTTCCCTTTGAGAAGAACTGTACATGCAGGTTTGGGAAACTGTTCTTCCCCACTACTCCCCTCTGTCAGAGTCAGAAAGTGCCCCAGCCACCTCAGCCTTCCCTTGCACGTGAAGCACCTTCTCTTCCCACCAACCACCTGAGAGCCTGCATTGGCAGAGCACCAAGCAATGGAGGCTTACTGGCTTTTTGGGGTCATCCACCTTCCGGACTGATAGGTTCTCCAGGGGGATAATGCCCAGAGGCTCTTTGTCCTGCAGGCAAGGAAACATGAATTAACATCAAACATGCTCACTGTGCCTATGCCGCTACACACAGCCTCTCTGATTTCCCAGATGTGTGGCTTTGTAGAAGTCATGAGAGCAGTGCGTGCCTGGGGAGACCCCTGCATTTATGCTATGGGGAACTTAGATACCAAGAGATCACAGCAACAGCTTCAGTGCCAGCCTCCCTCATCATCCACACCAGGGCTGAGGGCACAGTGTAGGAGAGGAGGGAGGTCTGAGCTCAGTCTGTGAGCACGGGGCAGAGCTGCCCCCTATCCTCTGCTCCTCCCTGGCACCTCAGAGGCTTGTAACCACCCAGGACAGTTTCCCAACCCAGAGTAAAGCCTTTACCGTGGTATATTCAAAGTAGTACAGGCAGTTATCGGTCAGAATGAACCACCGGCGTTTCCAGGTTTTCACACGTCCTCCTAAAGGTAGTGAGGTTCAAAATCCATTAGTCCCACATTTTGCCCTCCAGCCCTGCTCTGCACGCACACACACAGACGCTCTCTCCCTGTAGATCAGCCCCAAGGACAAAACCATGGTACTCATCACGAAGGTGATACCATATAGCGGACACACAGGGATTTTGTTTGTGATGAGGCTAGGGATGGGGAGGGGTGAGGGATGTCTTTCTGGGTCTCCTTTTTGAGCAGAGAAACCTCGCAGACCAGGGCTGGGAGCAGAGAGCAGGCGGCTGGTTTCAACAGCAGGTGTCAGCCTCACCCCACCACAGCAGATGGGAAGGAGGAGCAATGGAGATGCTGGTGCCAGGCTGGGTTTTGGATGCCTGAGTGGGTCCCTGAGGGAAATTTGTGATGGGAGGGAGGCATAAAGGTGAGGAATTTGGAAGAGCTAGAGGAAGCCTCCCGCTTACCTAGTTTCAGGAGCCAGCCCTCACGGTTAGGGTTGAAGAAAGTATGCGTGAGATCATTCCCATCATCTTCTGGTATGGAGAATGGCTCGTTCTTTATGCTGTCAAACAGATTCTGCCCCAGAGCATTGCAGCAAGGAGAGAAAGAAAGATAGACAGACAGATTTCTGATGAAGCTTGTAAACAACCATCCCAGGTCCAGCTGGTTCATCGCTGCACAGGGGCAGGGGGGTGAATGGGGAGGAGAGTGAGCAGTGAGCCCTGGGGACACAACAGCCCTCAATGTGCACCTCAGTGTCTCAAGGGTGATTGCAAACTTTTTTTTTTTTTTTGCATCCTGTGTCAAAAGAAAGAAACCCACTTTGGAAACTCACAGACACAAAATCATGTAATTGTATCAAAACAGGTTGCAGTGACCCACCGCAGCATGTCACACAGGGACAGCTGTGGTAGCACTACGGAAGTGTAGGGGTGGGAGGAGGGTGATGGTGACTGTAGCCCCGTTTAGGCCCTGGGTTGGTGGCACACCATCCAACAACCAAGCATTCTGCTGAGAACTTGCATGCATTGCACACATCTGCATGACCATAAGGAGACGTATTTCACAGAACCAAGGCGTTTGGACTTGATAATCTCAAAGGTGTTTTCCAACCTAGATGATTCCATGATTTTGTGGTTTGCACAGAAGGACACAAAATGTGATGTTTATAACAGCAGGATGACAGGGGGGACAGGTTACTAGCTTTCAAGGGGTACAAAAACGTTGCTCACATTATTTGGGTTTGCCACCATTTATTACCCAAACCCCAGGTCATGAAAAAAAAGCTAAAAGTACAGGCTCTTGCAACTTCCCTCAAACTACTTGAAGTGAATGACATTCTGGAGGAAATTCTACCTTTACCCTGAGGGGATGCTGCTCAACACAGCCAAATGTGGGGTTCAGGCAACCTCTTTGATGCAAGGTGCAAGTTATCCCCCCCAGGTTGGTAAGGTGAAGTTGGATAAGTGTAGGCAGGCTGCCCACTTCCACCTTGCCTCAGAGAGCAGGTCCTGCCCCTGCTGAGCCCCTGGGAAAAGAGCAGCTCCAGCTTTGCTAATGGCTGTGTCTCCTGCCTCAGTGTCCCCTTCTGCATATTCATCCTCTGGGATCAGAGACACTGTGGACATGCTGAGAGCTTTATAAATACTGGAAGAGGTGCTGGAAGAGACTCATTTGAGGCTTGATGGTGCTACTTGCACAGATATATCCTGGTGTAAAAGAGGTCAGGTTCTCATGTCCTGACTGATGAGAGCACTAAGTGAGCTGGGACATGTAGTGGGTGTATAGTTGGGCCACCTCTCACACAAATACTCTGGCTTCTTGTGTGTCTCTCTTTCTGCATATCCTCCTCTTGCACACAGTTACAGTATCTCTTCCTCTCTCACACAGACATGCTTAAAAACACAAACTTGCTTAAATCACAGGATCACAGAATCACATATTCGTAGGGTTTGGAAGGGACCTCTGGAGATCATCTAGTCCAACCTCCTGCTAAAGCAGGTTCTTTAGAGTACGTTACACAGGGAAGTGTGTAACAGGGAAGTGTGTAACCGGGAAGTGTGTAACCTACTCTACACAGGTGGTTTTGAATATTTCCAGAGAAGAAGACTCTGCAGCCACTCTGAGCAGCCTGTTCCAGTGCTCTGTCACCCTCAAAGGGAAGAAATTTTTCCTCATGTTCATATGGAACTTCCTATGTTCCAGTTTGTGCCCACTGCCCCTTCTTCTATCACTGGGCAGCACCGAAAAGAGTCTGGTCCCATCCTCTTGACACCCACCCATTAGATATTTATAACCATTGATAAGATCCCTTGTCAGTCTCCTCTTCTCCAGGCTGAACATGCCCAAGTCTCTCAGCCTTTCCTCATAAGGGAGACGCTCCAGGCTCCTAACCATCTTTGTGGCCCTCCGCTGGATTCTCTCCAGCAGTTCCCTGTCTTTCTTGAACTTGGGAGTCCAGAACCGGACACAGTGCTCCAGATATGGCCCCACCATGGCAGAGCAGAGGGGGAGAATCACCTCCCTCAACCTGCTGGCCACTCTCTTTTTAATGCATCCCAGGACACCATTGGCCTTCTTGACCACAAGCGCACACTGCTGGCTCAAGACACCCAGGTCCTTCTCCACAGAGCTCCTCTCCAGCAGGTCAGCCCCTAATCTGCACTGATGTGTGTGATTATTCCTCCCCAGGTGTAGGACTCTACACTTGCCCTTGTGTAGAGGGCTACTACTATTCGTTGCTCTTCACTGAATATCTCTCTTGCTCCATGTCCACACCAACAAGAACGTCTGCAGGCCCTCTCCAAAGCATTTTTCATATTTTCCAGTTTTGCTTTTGTACCTATTGCCCGTTTTCCTCAAGCAGATCTCCCCCTTATAGGGCAGAAAGTCAATAGTCCTGTATTACACTGAGACAAATGGACCATTGGTTCTCAGCAGACCCCAACCCAGAGAGAAAAGAAAGATTGATGACAAAATGGAAAGCCAGAGCCTTTCTTACCTTTAAGAGCTCTTCTGGCAGGTCTGCTCCATTGTTGATGCCTCGGTTGATGGATACAAACCTTTCAAAGGGGGGTTTGTCTTTCACATTAGGGTTGTGCAGGCTGGTGTTAAGCATGATAATAGAGAAGGAGAGTATGTAACAGGTATCTGGCAATGAGAAAGAAAACCAGGATTGGTGGCACTTTTCTTAGAGGGCAGATCTGTCCACATGCTAACAGGTGGCTTGGTTTCCAGCTACTGGTGAACAGCCTCAGTCCCTCAGCTGTAAGAGGAACAGGGAGATCTCCCCTCTGCTAGGTGTAGGAGAGACAGACAGAACTTGGGGAGAGATGATCTCCTATGATGGAAGTGATTCCCTAAGTGGCAGCTTGCGTAGATCTGGTCAGGTAACAGCGCTGCTAGCAAGAAAAGTTTCTACAGGCCTGTGTCTGTAAGTGCTATCCTTGTTGTGATGAGGTGCACTCCATGTGGGGCTGGGAGCACTTCTCAAGCCTACTCCCTGTTGGGATGGGCTGGAGCACAGTAGCAAAGAGAGGACAGGAGACCCTCAGCCTATTGAAAAGCTCCATAGGAACTGGTCTGCCTCCTTTGACTTCAGATAAGAGAATACGAAACACAGCATCCACATTTCCAGGTAATGCTTTCTTTGCAAGGTGAATGGGAAAGGAAGGCTCCCCTCTCTAGCACACAGTGCATCTCAGCTTTATAGGCCACCTTCTCCCCATAACTACCTGTGGACTGGAACACTCCTGGGTTACACTTGCAGTACCAGTTGGCAAAGGCCTCCATCATGCGGTCAATCTTCTGTGCTTCTCCAGGCAGACGGAAGCTCCATAGGAACTGTCTATCAGGAGTAGCATGCCAGAGAGTTAGACAGATTGTGTGCAAGGGACATTTATCCTTTCCCCAATAAAGGAAGTTTTCTCATTTCCAGGGAAGTGGGGGAGTCACTGTCCTCGGATGTTTTCAAGAATGTATGGATGTGGCACTGAGGGACATGGTTTAGTGGGCATGGTGGTGATGGGTTGACAGTTGAACTAGATGGTCTTTTCCAGCCTTAATGATTCTACGATCACAGCAGGGAAATAGCACAGCCCATGAAGCAGGAGATCTGCTCCTCTCTCTACAAATTTCCTGGGCTCATCAGCCTCAAACATCCTAAAAGAAGGAAGGAGAACTAAGCATCCGGTAAATGATGGCTTCACTTCCCTAGTGAGTGCTCTGCAAGGCAGCAGGGACCTCAAGAGAAAGGGTCCTGCCAGAATGCAGGCCTATAAGAGAATGAGACACTCTAAGACAGAGTCACTTTGTCACTGACATAATGGGCATTGTGGGCCCATTATTTCCTACCACAAAAAATAACTTACCCTGTCCACCCATCCATTGAAACCATGATGGTGAACCTCACTTTCCCTATCTTCTCTGCACATGGCTAGTCCATTCAACAGGCCATTAAAGAAGTCCACCAAGGAAAGTTGTGTTAACACTTCACAGAGAAACAAGCCTGGAGCCAACACAAACAGCAGGGCCTTGGGAAGACCCATCTCATCCCAGTGGTGCTTTCATGACTTCCATGGGTGGCAAGGCCTAGTGAATGAGCAGGCTCCTACTCCATTTTTTACTTCTCGAACACTCACCTTAGTGCTTGCACCAGGTTGAGGTTGGCAAATTGGTGACATGCCACGAAGGCTTGGAGGATCTGAATGTTTTTGGAGTCCCTGAGAGAGGATGGGGGGAAAGGTCAGAAGAGAGCTTTGCCTTTGCTCAGATTGTATGCTCCTTGGTGTGATGATGTGCATCTGGCTCCCTCCCAGTCTCCCTTTCCCCGCTGCCCAACAAGAAGTCAAGATGCGTGGACATTGTTCTTGTCTGGGAAGACTGATTGCTGTACAGGTGGAAAGACAAGTAGCCCATACAGCCAGCCTTAGCCACGCTCCAAAGGACATCTCTCAGAGTGTACTACCCACCCAGCCCACTGTAGTGTGAGGTCATGCTCAGTCTCAGCACCTGCCTGTGGTCTCCCAGGGGTCATCTAAAATGGTGGCTGAGAGGAGCCAGGCAGATCAGGGCCTCCAAAAGGCCCCCTTGTCTTGTCTGGGTTGCTCACCTCCCACCCAGGTAATCTCCAATGGCTGTTTTGTTCAAGCCTTCACCCTTGTGGAGGAATTTGGCAATCTCCTGCAGGTCTGAGGACAGTATCTGCTGCTCAATCAGGTACTGGATCCCCTGAGGGAGGAGAAGCAAGACAGCAAAGTAAGATAGATCTTTGTGCTGGTGTGAAATTAGGACATTAATATCCTGCTATCAGCCTTTGTTGGCTTTGTTGATGTTGTCTCCTCTGTTACTCCCCAGTATCTCCATGAAGGACCACAGTCATGTTCTCATCCTTATTCCTGATATCTTTATCTACTGTGGTGCTGGGTCAGAGTCATTCCCAGTTCATCTCTAAACTTGGATAAATGTTTCACTGAACTGGAAACTACAGCAAACAAAAAGAGCAGTGTAGATGAGAAGTCCCAACAGCCAGGTAGATTTAAGGTAAACTTAAAAGAGTTCATTTTAACATTTTCAATCAAAATATCTTAGTGTTCTGTTCCTAAATGTCAGTTTTACCAAAGTAACTTAAAGAAAAAAAAAAAAGGTTGTATGAAAATAAGATGATAAAAACCAAAAAAATGTATTCAGAAAAAAACACAGGCCAGAGAAATTATTTTTTTACCATAAATTTTCTTGTAGGCCACAGAACAGAAAAGTCTAAAATTTGGTAACTCTCCCAAACCAATAAGGATGGAATGTGCATTTTAAGGAAAATAAGGACTCTGAGTTAGGTTGTGTGAACAGTCAACACTCTATTTTAGTTCTCTCTAAAATGATTCCATGATTTTCAAAGTCACAAAACGTTGAGGTTTTGTTCAGATCTAGAAACACTGCATTTCTCTAGACCACATTGCAATTCTCCTCACAAAATACAATAAAGGAATGAAAATTGTTTTAGATACATCAAAATGTTCTGCTTCAACAGAATCAATTCACTTTGCCTTGTAATATATAAGAAACTGTTTCTAAAATGCCCCAAAGAAAAATCATTTTCAAAAGAAGAAATTGAAATGTTTGGGAGATTTTTCCACACTGTTTTCCTTTCTTTTTCCCCAGATGAAATTTCAGTTGGATCGATTTAATTTTGCAAATTATTGCAGTGATGGTGGAGCTCCATTTTTCAGAGGAAAATGTTTCTCCCAGAAGATTAGGTTCAGCTGTGTTCCTAGCTCTTACCTCCTGTAGCCTCAGGAACTTACCCTGAGTGCTTGGAGATAGGAACTCATTTCATCAGTGTTGCCTAGATGAAACATAACCTCCATGGGCAGGGGCAAAGAAAGTTCCCTGCATTACAGGAGCTATCAGTCTGTATTATGTAGAAAAAGGGAAGCAATAAACACATCTGTGTTGAGCTTATTCTAAACTAAAATCAATATAGGAACACAGTGCAGCAGTTTGACCGTGGTGATCAGCACTGAACTAGTAACGCTAAAACGGTTTGGGGTCAGGATTAGTTCAGGCATTTCTGCATGGCATGGCATAGTGCCATAGAGAGAGACGCCTCTGGGGCCTCAAACCAAGGTCAAACAGAAAGACAAAAAGGAAACCTGCTCTCACATCAGCTGGATGCACCATTATCAGTGCTCAAGGACAGCTCCCACTGGCAGAGGGATGTCCAGGGGCTGGCACGCACTCCAGATGCAGTGTGGACACTGGGGAAGGCATCTTGAGAGTCTCAGCAGGGAGACATGTAAAGCTGTTGCTCAGACCAGCAGCTGTCAAAGATGACAGCTGTGGTTAGCTAATGTTGCACATTTGTTCGAAGCAGCTTGTGGTTTTCTTTATAGAGCTCAAAAAGCGGTCTGCCAGAACAAGAAGAAACTTTCTTTCTCACCTCTTCTCTACTTAGTTATGCCCATTTAGGTTTTGGAGTCTAGACCTCACTGATAGAAGTCTCAGAAAGTGGAAAATCTACATTCCCTTCACAGTCTGACCAGCAATAGCAAAACCAAAACGACTTCCAAAACAACAGAGGGAGCTTGGCCTCTTCTGTTCTGAATGACCCAAGTAACCTGATGTACTCTCAAAACTTCTTGTCTTCTCCTTACATCATCATTGTCCTCCATCACACTATGGCCAATTCTCACCCTCATGTTGTCAAGAAGGGTTGGGCTGAAGAATATTTAGCTCTCTTGACGCTGGCAGTGTTAAGCTATCCTCCCTTTACTTCTCTTAGCTTTGGGTTGCATCTGATGGAATGCTCTGCAGGCCCCTATAGACACATAATGTGGGGAGACAACATGGCTTGATCTTACCAGAATACCTAATTCAGAGACAGGAAGGAAGGTGCTACCAACTGGAGCCTTAGTGAGGTAGGCAAGCAGCCCCACATTCCCTGGACATAATTCCTTTGGTATGAGTAGCTACAACTGGACCAGTACTCAGCAGAAACTCTTCCTCACAGCGTTCTCCTCACATCTGGAAAGAGCAGATCATACCTTTTCAGGGTCCATGTTGAATTTCTTCCGACCCATGGACAGAAGTTTATCTCTCTGTGATAGTTTGCTACAAACAAAAAGAAGAAAAGCCAAATTTAGAATACAGGGCCATGTTTCACTTAGGACACTCACAAGGCAACTCAGATATCAAGGGCAGGTGTCTGTTCAGGAAGAAAGAGAAATCTCAGAGGACATTCCTAGCCTTGCTTTCCTACCCTTGCTGTGAGCCAAATCCCATTAGTGCTCTTGTTTTCTCAACACTATGAGGGAGATTTTGTAGACTAGGGAATACTTGCTAGTCCCACTTACCTGGTCTGCTCCCCAGGGTTATGGTCTGCCTCTGGCCTCTCCTCTGCATTTTGGAAGCTCTCAATCTCTGCAAACACTTGTGCAATCTCTTCTTTCAGCTTCTGCAAAAGAAATATCAGGAGGGTGAAGGCAGTGGAGGGAAAAGCAGCAGCTGTACAGAGCCTGTCTTACTTTGTCCCTCAATCATAGGAAAGGCCAGCTCTGCTCGTCAGAACCAGCCAAGGATGTCTGTGAAATACGCACTGCTCGGAGGTGACCTTGCCCATCCAAACTGGATTCCAGCTGAAAAAAAGTGGGAGAGGGGGGCAGAGGATATTCTCCTGCCCATTGTCACTTAGAGCTGGAAAATCAAGCTTAGTCAGCCTGGAGGAGTCAGAGAGCTCACCCCAGTGTCGATTTCAATTCTTCAAACAATATCAGATGTGACACTCCTTCCATCAGGCACATTTCCTTCTAGTTTTTGCTTTGCTTAGCCAGGCTACACATCCAGGATAAGGGAAGTGGAACCATTCACTGAGAGGTCAATGTGGATCTGAAGTGGCCAAGCTGTGAAATGCAGTTTCTAATGCTCCTATCACTCAATACCAGTGAGTCAATACCAGTGAGTGGATAGCTGCCTTTAGATGGAGAAAGAAGAGAGGAGGACAAAAATAATTTTAACAGTCAATTGTTTCCTTTGGGTCTATGAGAAATGGTAGCCTTCTTGGCTGGATATTCTGCGTTACCAAGGAAACCAAGATCTCTGCATCTCCTTGTTTCCCTTCTGCAATTTGGGTTCCCCTCTGAGCCAGAGTGTTTCACAGCTCTCTTCCAGGAATTTCTCAAATTATCTCTTTTGCAAACCAGAAAGAAAGGTTATCTGACAAATCTAGCCTCAACTAGGAGTGAGGATGCAGCTATGATACCAACCCTGGTAAAGAAACTGTGAAGTTCTCCAATACCCCAAAACTTAAAAAATCTTCTTGACTTCAGTTTTGCTCTTACTTTCATTCCATTTTGCTTCATCAGTCTGCCAGAGCTGAAGGTGTTACTTAATTAGCTTTAGGTATTGCACAAATGTCATAAAGCTGTGATCTTATCTCCTGAACTTCGGATGATTATCAGTAGTTTTTTGTTTGTTTGCTTTTTTGTTCTCTTCACTACTATCTCCTGACAGTGTAAAGGGTAAGATCAGGTTCAGCCTCTTTCCTTCTCTCTCTCCCAAACCATACAAGCCCTCAAGTCTTTGTGATAAAGGGTATTGCTAAATATTTTCTGAAGAAATCCAGCTGGGAAAAAATCTCAGGTTCAAGATACACTTTCACCTGAACTCACCCTGCTCCACTGGACACTGCACACCCTATTAGTTAACAGCTTAGGATTTTAGGATAACGGTCAGTGCAGTCTAGCACCTTTTTTTGTGCCCAGAGTATGTAGTATTCATGTTCAAATATCCTACCTCCCACAGCACCCATTGCCCATCCTGAAAATTGAAGAGATCAGAACCATACACAAGCAAACCACATGTACATTCACTCCCAGACTGTTTTGAAAGAAAATACAAGACACCTTTCTGGCTTTGTTTTGCAGCAGAGATGCTAAGTCTGGAAGCATGAGAAGTCATAGATAGTTTGGCTTAATACGTTACTCTATGTGAGGAAGTACTGCACTCATTTCCCAGGTATCTGGACCTCTTCCTGCTGCGGAAAGATCAGCGCAAGATGATAGCACACCTTCCATGGTAATAGAAGCAGAAGAGTAGAAGCTGTACAGCACTACGCATGACTGTGACGTGACATCACTAAATGATTTGGAATCTGTCATTTTCAGACTTTCTAGGAGTCAGTGAGGAAACTGAAGAAGTTTGAGTGAAGAAGGTTAAGTCTGCTAAAAAAAAAGCAGAATAGCAAGTTCACCTACGGAAGTTTTTGTTGAAGATCTTTCCATCACACCTTTATAAAGAGATTTTTTTTAAAGGTCCACAAACAAAACAAAAATTTTCAAAACCACAGAGGGTTGCAGCAGGTAGCTAAGACTGATATGTCATTATAAGGTAATCAATAATTTTCAATAACCATAAATGCTGAGCCAAATCCCTGCCTGTATAGCTTAGTAAAGTCATACTAATTTCCTTAACCCTAAATATGCAATCCCAGCTTATCTCTGTTAATGAACCGACAATCCTTTCTCAAATCTCTCATTGTGGTAGCTGACGAGTCCTGCAGCAGAGAGTACCACAGGTTGGACAAATGCTGATGGCAAACATGTCAGGGCAGCCTGAAGCTCAGAATTCACGTTGGATCATGCCAGAGCAAATACCTCCTGTGCAGGAGCACTTCTGCATGGCCTAGACTGGTACATGTAGAGATTCCTTGGTGAAGACAGCTTTGGGAAGGCCAGGAAGGATGGGATGAACAGGATGGTCCTTACCTTAATGTCCTCCAAGAGCTCCTCTCTGTGCTGCCTTATTGTCTCTATTTCAGCCTCTTCAGTCTCACTGAGGTCAAATGACCCTGGAAGAGAAGCGGGTGCCTGTGAGAATAGCAGATGCCAACATATCACAGGAAAAGCCACCTCAATCCTCAGTGACCCAGCAGCTCTGATTTCTCTGCTCCAGCATCCATGCTCCCTGCTGTTGTAGCCGCTGAACCTGAGCTTTGTCTTGCAAATGATTCTGAGCCCACAGCCAGAAGCACAGCCCCATATACCCTGCTGGGTAGTCATCCTCTCTGCTAGTAGCTCTCTGATCTAAACCTGCAGCAACCTACCCGCCTACACCCTCAGTTTTACTCATTGTAAGCATAATGAAGAGGTCTTACCAAATGCTCTTTGGTGGTTTTTGTGTCAGTCACCTCTATGCATAAGACCTTTGGCCCAGGAAAGCTGTGACCTAGATACTCCATCTACATCCAAAACCTCCCATGAAGAAGCACTGGCTTCATTGATTGATCCACCACAGCTAGAGACAAAAATGGCTTGAGATAGAGAGTGAAGGATTGTCAAGTCTGAGGGCAGGGTCTGGGGGATGAAAGCCTTGCTGAAGAAGAAGATCTGTGGGAGGCTGTCATTCTGCTCTCCTCCCCGCTGTGGATTTCAGACAGTATAGAAATACGAACAGGCTTCCTTGCAATGTACAGGAAGTCAAACAGAAAACAGAGCCAAAGAGACCACAAAATGATTCACAAAAGACTAGAAGATTTGGGGTGACAGCACTGTTGCTAAATATCATCCCGCTGAAGCACAGCCTCTTCTGCAAGGAGAAAGAGGAAAATTTGGCAAATTTTCTTTGCCACAAGAGGAAAGAGGAGGCTGCAGCCACAGAGAGGCAAAGCAGATGTTAAGCCCCAGGAAAACACAGGGGCTCACACAGGCTGAGGGCACAGGAGATGCTGGGAGCTCACTGCACAACCTGCAGTCAGGATCCTTGCTGCATACAAACACCAAGAGACAAAGCTTTCCTGGGAAGTCATACCAGGGTGTTGGGTGCCCTGCTCTGCTGTTTCTTAAGCCAAAATCCCCTGAGCCTCTCATCTTCCTGGAAAAAGGGGAAGTGGCACCAGCTGCCTTGGAAATTGTCTTAGTGTGGCACTCACATGCAAAACAACTGCTATAAATACGAGTGGGGAAAAGGGGAAGGAACCAGGCAAGACAGACAAAAGGAAAAGAGGACAGAGGCAGTCATCTTGGAATCCATATGGTTCTTTCCTGCCACAGCCACAATGGCTCAGATAGACTTGACTTCCCTGATTCTGGTCTTCCATCCTCCTGCTTGGTTGGATTTCTATGTGCTAAGGCAAAGCTCTGGGCCAGCAGCCATCACAAAGACAGAGATAGAAACAACCCATTTCCCTTCCCAGCTCTTCAGACGGCCCTCACCAAGAGCTGAAAGAAGCTGCCTGCTGCTGAGGCCCATCAAGAGAGGAGGAAAACTTTCAGTCGCCTTGGCTTTATCTCTCTCACCTCTGTTGGGTCTGGTAATTATAGAATCACTGGGACTATTATTTGCCAAATTTTCACTCAGACTCTTTGTCCTATAATTCTTTCCACAAAAACACTGTAGCAGGACTTACCTGAGGAACTATCCCCCACCCCATGCACAAAGCCTGTGGTGTCTGTTTGCTTTGCTTCAGTTATTCAACATCTACTGAAGCAGCCTAAAGCATCTCAAAGAGACCTGAGGCTCCCAGAGGGCACCATTGCACCCACGCGACCCCCAGTGAGACTGTAAATAACTCTGTCTCCCTTCCTACCGAACATCTGAAAGCCCTGGTGATTTACCTGCCCAGCGTGCCAGAATGAGCACCGTGTGGGAAAGACTGTGTGGGGGGAGAAAAAGCATGTGAGTCATGGAGAAGGGGAGGGAATCAAGCGATAAGAAAACAAATAGGTGAAATAAGAAAGACAATAAGGCATGGAGCAAAATTTCACAGCAATTTAGACTGAAGTGCAGAAAGGCTCCTTGTAAGGTTTTCTAAGTTTCCTAAGCAGTTTAAGTCATTTCTTCAGAAAATAATTCTGAGGTCAGTTCCTGCGTGTTCCCCCTGCTTCCCTAATAGGAGGCCTAACACTCTGCTCAAGGTTACTTGAGGCCGTTCATCAACATTACTGCAAGCACTAGGGTCTACAGTTAGGGGAAGTGAATGCAAAAGGCTCATTTGGGGAACTGTCCTCAGAAAGACACAAAAAACTGCAGAGGCAGCTGGGCGAGCAGCAGATAACAGGAGCAGACTGCTTTGCGTCCCCTTCCTTCTCCGCTTTCAAAATGAGCCACACTAGCAGGAGAGGGAGGTTCTGAGTGAACCACCACCAGGCTCTTCCCAGAGCTGTGCAATGGCAGAGGGAATTCAGCCCTGCATCAGAACACTGAGGAACAGCTTCAGTGTTATCCAAGTCCTCCGTACCAGCAAGTTCCACTTCCATCTAGCACTAGATCAGGACACAGACGAAGCATAGCCCTTTTCAGGGTTCTTTGCACAAGGGAAATTTCACACTGATGAAAAGCACCCCATAAAAACACCCACAGGTTTCGGGAGGATGCTGGCACCCAAACCAGCTCTGAAGTCTCCATGCACAGCTCACAAGCAATGTCAGTACTGGCTGCCATCCTCTCCAGAAAGGGCTTAATGTAGTTGCTTGGAATTTATTTTCAGAGAGCAGATATTGAAAGGAAAGCACATGAGCATAGCTCATATGGGACTTACACCTCCTCTTCGGGTAGCTTCTCCATGCCCAAGGCAGTCTCAGATACTAAGATCTGGCAGTTCTTGAATTGCCCAGCCTTGTATTTTTAGTGCTGTCTCTCAAAACAAAACACAGACTTCATTTCCAGTTGTGCTGACTGACGCCCTCAGCCTCTGCATTTGGAGGCAGGTTGGAGTTACCCCAACGTAGGTGCTCATGTGGCCAGCAAAGAGTACTGAGGGTGCCGAGCTCATTTCACATTGCCATGAGGTACCCAGAGCTGCCTATGTGCTAAGCAAGGTCTTCAGTCCGAGGTGAAAGTACATGAATGAGAATACAGCATTTGGAGTGAGATGTGAACACACAAGAAAGCTGGGAGGATGGATTGCAGAAACAGCACAGGAAGGTAATTATCTGTCGCATGGGTACAGATTATCCATCTGCTGCCCACACTCAGTGTGACAGCATACACCCATTTTCAAGGCAGCGTAGGGCTCTGAGTGTGGCTGCTGAAGGGTTTAGACACATCCACCCATGGCAACACATGAACTGAGCATCCTGGTGGGCACCTTCTGCCTGGATGAGGCAGAAGAATTTCACCTGAATTTCCATTTCTTTTATGATGTGGCTTTTGTGTCATCTCCAGCGCAGACTATCACCCACCCCAGTGCCAGGCTGGTGGCAGAAAGCCCCCCCAGCTCCTCAGTTCCCTCCATCACAGCCTGTCTCCCTCCTGCAGCCACTCCACGGCTCTCTGCCAGCCTGCACCAGAAGAGATTCAAAATGGACCTCACACAGGTACAATTTGCACATTCCAGCTACTGGGAGAAAGACGTTCCCAAGCGGGACCCCACGGCACTGCAGCAGCGTGCGACTTTTAAGACAAACACCTCATTAATACGTAACTTGAGTGAATGACCACCAGACCATCTGTTTGGAGGGCCTCAGCTTCTGTGGAAAGCACACCCCAGAAAAAGTAGCAAAATATGAGGTACTCCAGCTCCTCCCGCCCAGTTTGTCCTGCAACAACTTTGTCCACCATTACTTTCAGGCAGCGAGGGCCAGGCGATCTCAAGAGACCAACAAGCACAGCCAGATGCCTGCAAGAACTCTGCTCCCACAGATCCTACTGACTTCCCTGCCAAGCAAGTTTGCTGTGCTGTTTGTTCATGCTCTTTCCTTGACTACCCACTTAGGAGCTGAGAAGTGCAGAATAGTTGTTGAAACTGGGCAGTGCTTTTTCCCTTCCCTCTCTTTTCTACATCCTATACACAAGAGCAGGCTAGGACAGAGGGTCAGACACAGCAGAGCCACTGGGAGATGATCTGAGATCACTGAGAGAATCTTCCTGGCATATATATTCAGCCTATATCCCATCTCCTCCCTCTGTCCGCTGCCTTTGCTCAGACACACAGACATACAGCCAGGGGGCTGAAAAGCTCTGTCCAGAAGCATCCCCATCTCTGCTGAATCCCAACCACTTTACCCAGCATCTGCCATCGGCCAAACTAGGAAATAAAACCTGACATGTCTCTCGGTTCCTCAGATGTGGCTTATCTTCCCCACCCACACCTGCCTTTTGAGATGATATTAGGACCCTGCAGGCCTGCCTGCAGGTGACCTGGAGGTGATGGAACCCTAGTACTGCTTACCTTTAACAAGTGCATCTGCAAGAGAGGCTATTAGCGCCAAAAACCTAGCAAGCTGGTGGACACCCAACCGCGTGAGAAGTTCTGCAAAGGCAAACCATCTCCTGCAGGCCATAGGGAAGCACCTCTGAGGAGCTTGCGAACCATGCCAGAGTTGCACAAAGAGAAGTCAAAGCTCATCCAAGTGTCACATAAAATCCTTGCTGTCCCCAAGTCAGTTTTGCAGCTCAGGTCATGATCACCAGTGCAAAGGACCACAGCAACAGACTCTCAGCACAAAGATCATTCGCATCAGTGGGAAACTTTCTGATGTGAAAGGAGTTTGTTCGTAGGTGAGCAAGTAAAAACAAAACTGGCTCAAGGCTGACAAGCAATTAGCTGTACCACCAGGGATCTTCCACCATCTCTTTCCTCCTGACACCAGCTGCAGCATCCACTCAGCTGCTGGGATGTCAGGGTGTGCTCTGCCCCATTAAGCTGGGGGCACAGCCCTCACAGAACGCAAGACAAAAGGTGGTCAAGGCTTACCAGCAGGACAAAAATCCATCCTGAAGAGTCCAGTGTCTTTTCCACAAAGGTGGTGTTCCTCCTTGCCTTCTGCCTATTCAGATGTTTCACAGAACTGAAACAACTTGGAGTTAGCAACCAAAACCATACAGCATGAGGGGGGCGGGTTGTCCTGCGGCTCCGCCCTTCTTCCCCTCACCCTCCTACATCTTACGAGCTTGCATCAGAAACTAGTGCATACTGATCTGGCCCAACAGAGGCTCTTTGGCTACTTCTGAAATGCAAATCCATGAATGTATTTCCATTCCAGCAGCTTTTGAGAGAATGTCTGGGCCCATGTTTGGGGGGGGGGCCTGAAATTAGCAGGGACAGTACCTCAGGGTTTTGCCTGAGATATTCCTGTGAACAAGGGGAAAAAAGGAAGTTCCTGATTCAGAAAACCCATCTGATTCAGGAAATGGTTTCATTTTAGGGGAAAGATTCTTTCTGTGTTAATTCTGCAGTAGGCTGTGGGTGAATGAACACTCCAAAATTGAAGAGCAGTTGATGGAGCAGAGCATTTTTTCTTCTTTTCCCTCCCTCACCACTCTCTGTAGATCTTGCTCCTTTTTTTCACCAACAAACTGTGAACTGAGGAGGAAAGAAGTCCTCTCTCAGGCTTGGCAATACTTCTGTCGATGGAAGAGCTGGCACTAGCAGGACTGTTTGGAGAGAACCTGCCCTGCTCTCTTCATCTGTGGGGCAGAGATGCTCTTTTTCCCCCATCCCTTCCATAGCGTCCCATAAGGCTGCGTTCCTCTCACTTTCCCTAGGGTTTGTTGTTTTTGGTTACCATGCACACTGTCATTCTTGTTTTATGTGGTAGATTACTGACACAGGCAACGTGGGGGGAGAAAAAAGAGAAGAGTTCAGGAGAGCACCATGTCAGAGCCAAAAGAACTGGTAGATAAATAGGTCAAGGCAAAAATCAAACCAGACGTGATGCCCACACAGCCCCCTGCCTCCTGCAGCAGGACTGAAGCTGTTGAGGGGCAGCTCCTCTCCGTGCACAAACATTTACCTCTGAAGCACTCTGCATCCTTAGCACCTCCAGCTGTTGCTGTACTCATGGCAGACTTTGAGCGGGACAGCAAAATGGTCCAGCCTTTCTGCCTATCATCTTTCCGTGAGACAGCAGGGTAGAGTTTCCAAGAGCTTTTTAAGTGTAGAAAAATAAGAAATGACCTTCAGATATGTTATGCATTGGGAGCTGACATCTATGTACACTTGCCGCCGCTGAGGGTTATGTGAGATCAAAAATCCATGACTCATTAGAAAAGGAAGAGCTACTACCTTCCCACGTTCCTATTAATTCATTCTTGTCTGAGATCCTCTGGAAAGAATAACTAGCCCTGTAGAAAGCAGGAGGTGAAAAGCAGGATCTGCCAGAAAACTCTGGCTAAGGTTCATTGCTGTGGGGCCATTCAGCCTCACAGAGAAAAACACAAACTGCCCTTCCCTCCTCTCAGTCTCTTATATTTGCTGTCACCCATGGCTGTGCTATAGATTCACTGCTGCTATTGGAGAGGACAAGTGCCTTGACAAACCTCCAGTGGTAAGTGGGAGATATCCCAACACACATTGTGTCAAGAGGTGAAAGAAATTTCAGAATGGCGTCATGCAGGCAGCTGTAAGCAAGGTCACAAATAACCTGTGATCATTAGGAAGAGCTGGTAACACTCATCACTCATTTTCTGTGGTCAGGGTCAATATTTTAAAAGAAGAAGCTAGGAGCTTATTTCTGAGGGGTAAAATGAAAGAGAATAAAGACAGCTTTGTTATGCAAACTGTTCTCAAATTATCATACTCGTGTCTGCCTTGACCTTCGGCATACACCACTTCTGTTCTTAATGTTTATCAGAAGTCTACCTTTGGATCACAACTTGCCAAAAGCCCAGTCTTGAGATTTATTATCTGTTTTGAGATTTTGGGCTGCATCAGAAGAGAATTTGCTGCCCCGCAGCCCAGCTCAGTGTCCCAACTCCTGCATTGGGTCTGGGTCCAGCATTTCACTACCAATACTGCCATCATTTTTTTTCCATTAAAAAAAAAATCAGCAGTGCTTCAGTGGACACCAAGCAGACATGCCAACCTAAGGCACTTCCTTGAAAGAGCTAATGTGACTGCCTCAAGGGTAGGTGACATATGTAGGCAGCTTGATCAGAGCTGTTCACATGCGTGTCTGTGGCAGGTCAAACCACAAGCAGCCTGCAAACACCAAAATGGATGCTTCTGTACACTGCAGAAATGCTCTGAGCCTCTCCAGCTGAGACGGATGCAAAGCCTGTACCTGTGTCTCTAATTGACATGTGTTTCATATCTTAACTCCTTGATGTTTCGTTTTTCCCACAGCTTTGCCTGTCTTCCATTTTCAATCCCTGACTACACTATTTTGGGACCCTACTTAATAATTCTGGGCTCCACAATATAAAAAGGGTGGTAAGGTACTTGGAGGTGTCCAGAGAAGGCAACAAAGCTGGTAAAAGTGCTGGAAAGCATGTCCCATGGGGAGAGGATGAGGATATTTTGTTCTCTGGTTTGGAGAAAAGGAGGGTCAACCTCATTGCCCTCCACGGCTTCATGGGGAGGTGAAATGGAGAGGGAGATCTCTTCTCCCTGGTGACCAATGATAAATCACAGGGGAAAGGCACAAAGCTGCCCCAGAGGAGGTTCAGACATGATGTTAGGAAATATTTATGTACCATGAGGGTTGTCAAACACTGGAACAGGCTTCCTAGAGGAGTGGTCTATGCCCCATGCCTGTCAGTGTTCCAGAGGCATTTAGATAACACCCTCAGTAATATACAGAGGCTGCTCTGAAAGTAATGCCTCCTGTTTCATTATGATGGCCTATGACATCAGAGGCGGATGTTGGTGGGACGGCAGTAGAGGTTGAACCTTCCCACCAATATTCCACTACATTTTGTTGCCATGCGACAGATGGCAGCAGAAGGGCAGTCTGAGACAATGGCGTCTGACATGGAAGTGCGTATGAAACAAAGGTGTGGAATTGAATTCCTTCATGGGGAAAAAATGGCACGCACCCATTCATCAACACTTCTTGAACATTTATGGAGACCAAACAGTGGATGTGAGCACAGTGAGGTGGTGAGTGATGTTTCAGCAGTGGTGACAGTGACAGTGGGGCATCTCTGCAGGTGCAGGTTTTGATGAGCATGGTATGCAGACTCTTGATCGTCACTGACAAAAATATCAAGGAGTTAAGATATGAAACATATATGAATTAGAGACACAAGTACAGGCTTTGCATCGGTTTGCTAAAGGGGGTGGCTGTTGAAAAATAGTGTTTTGTAGCCGAGAATTTTCTCTATCAAATATTATTGTGGTGCTCTTTGTATCTGTTCTGGTTTCCATGGAAATAAATAGGAGGCATTATTGTCAGAGCGACCTATGTATTTTAACATTTGGTTAGCCCTGAAATGGCAAAGCAGTTGGACTAGATGACTTTTGAAAGTCACTTCCAACTGAACTATCCTGTTCTGTTCTGCTCTGTTCTGTTTTGCTCTGTTCCGTTCCATTCCATTCCATTCCTTCAAAATTTAGTTCAACGGTGACCTCCACTATCTGCATTCAGCTAATTCTAGTAGCCTTATTTTTAACAGTGGTTGACATTGATACAGCTTAAGTGCTGCCATTTATATTGGCTAAAGGAGTCTGAATGAGACGCACACCCTTAGCAAACTGCATAATTTAATTCCATGTAATAACGAAATACCTGCAAGAGATGTTTTTCATGAGTGAAACACAAGACAGGACCATGTTATTGAACTAAGCCTAGAGCAACTCCCATTCTTTCCAAAGAACAGGGTAATTACGTCTTCCTCTCCACACCCTTATTCCCCTGCTCATTCACATGGTACACAAACCAGTTTGGTTCTAGACTTACCCTAAAGCAAACAATCACTTTCTCTCTTCAGGAACCAGACCCAGACAAGTGGTCAATATACTTGAGCATCGCAGGCTGACAACACTGGTTTGTGGTGAAGTCAGGTGGACAGTAACGCTATCCCAGCCAGCAATGTGTCTGGAAATGCCCTTGAGGTACGTAACACATCTTCTGTCATCATAGCATGAAAGGTCTACAACACAACTCTGCCATTATTTCAAGTGAAAAAAATAGAGAACAGACAAAGGGAAAAACAATGGCAGAAAGAGTGAGAGAGATGACGGAGGAAGGAAGGAATCAAGTTAAACAAGCAAGCAAGCAAGAATGTAAGAAATACAGAAAAAATTAGTTATACCTCAAGGCTATAGAAACATCTAATGGATCCTAGGGGAGACGAGGGTTAAATGTTTTACAGTGTGGTAAGAGCTAGCCCAAAGCAAGTGGCTGAGAGCACATGGGTTCTCCCACTGGTATTGTCAACAAGGTCAGCATAGATACAGCTGAGCTCAAATACAGGCTAAGCAAGGAAAACATGGCATGCAGCAAAAATCAGCCTATGCTGAAAGATACCTACATTCAGGGTATCAGCTCTTACCTTGGACAATGATTCTGGCAAATTTCTCCTTCTAGAGAAACCTGTGGCCTATACATGCAAAGAAAACCACTATGAGGATTACAGTAACATCGGCGAAAAGATAACCAGATGAAGGGCATGTCTCATCAAGGAATGCACTTCTTGGAAAAACAGGAGACTGGAGGAAGAACCAAACAAATTTTCCAGGAGATAGAAATTATTTTAACAAGGCAAAGAATAGAGATGGGAACGGTGACTCCTTGCTCCAAGACAGACCCAGCCCAGAGTTGCAAACGAAATTCTCTTAGCTGTGCAAGAAGAGATGTCAATGAGGGAACAAGAAGACTGGGAGGGAATGGGGGCATTGTGAGGTCTGCATAAGGTCAAGGTAAGTGAAGGGACTAGGACAGGTCATATATGCCTTGGGTTGAATTGCGGTGAGATTTGGCCCTTTTTGTTCCCTCCTACCACTCCCCTTCACACCTGTCAGCCCACATGTAAAGCAGTTCTTCTCCTCTGCCTCCAGATCTGCTGCGAACAGGGAGAGGAAGAGACATATCCCTGGAAATCAGCACTTCTGATTGTGGACTGGGGTTAGATCTGGTAATTGACACCGCCACTGCACATCTTTCCCAGCTATGGTTATACATATACACACATATGTATCAAAATGGGACTGTGAAGGCAAGAGGTGGGAGAGTTTGTAATGGGGACGTCCAAGCTGGGCCAGCAGTTCTCACCTCAGCAAGCAGACTATTCATATAGGCTTAAAGTAATTATGTAAATATAAAGGAAATATACATATTTCCTACTACTTTCAAGGGGATAAAAAATAGTGATGAAAACAATATCAAGTATTTCTCTGTTCTGTGTGAAGTGTTTTACAATAATTATACACAGAGAGAGAAAGTGCAGGTTTGTATAGCTTCACTAGCACCTTCAGGGGGTTTGGACTGCCATTCAGCTGGGGCTTAGGGGTTGCAGTAAATCAGGATGGGGTATAACACTTATTACTTGTTACTGTGGGGATTATGACCTGCACGCACATAATTTTGATGCAAGGTAAAAGATCACTACAGCAAAGACAATAACACTGCTTTTATATATATATATAACAATTGGAATAAAATAACCCTTGTCCAGTATGAGGAGCAACACAAAGTGTGACAGGCAGAGCAATAGCTCAGCGTGGAAACGCAGAGACAGTAGGTAAAGTTATCAGTGCAGAGTACCTGGGACAGCCTGTTCTCAAAGGCTTTTACTAATTCAGCAAACTGGAATTAATTTATTTTAAAGGTAGAAATATGGTGATTATAAGAGGCCCCAGGAAAATAAAAAAAAAAAAAAAACAAGCAACAAACTGTTATAAAGACTGCAAGAGGGTTGCTTAGTCTCTGATAAACTTGAATGAAGAAGTGCAGCAAGCTTAAAGCTTTAAGCCTTTGTGAAAATGTAGCAGGCAAGTGAAAGATTTTATTTTGGTACTTCAGGAAATACTAGTCTTGTAAAAGAGTAAGCTACAGACCTCCTTAGTACTCCAAACAGCTCTTTTCACTTCCCTTATGCAGCCTTCCCAGAAGATACTATAGATCACCATGCAAAGACACGTGCTAGATCTGGCTTTACAAAACACAGCCTATCTAACATCTGATAAAAAGGATGAAGACTGCTAGCATGCAAGGGAGTCAAGTCAAGCAGTTTACACTAAATTAGAATTTACAAATGTGATCTCTGGTCCCAGTTACTTCTCCACTACAACAGGCAGGTGAAAAAGTGCTATTGAACCACCTGAGCACCTAGTGAGAAAGGATGTGCAGTCAGGTATTGATTTGTATTTATCAGCGTAAAGTAAGAGAGTGCTATCAGCGAGATGGGAGTTGTCACTGGCTGAGAACAAAATAGCTGTAAGAATGGAAACTGATATCTGAATCACCAGGGACTCTCAGAAATCGAGAAGCAGATAAGAGCAAGCCATAAAAAATAAAAAAATCAGTATGATTTAGGAGTCTGCAAACAAATTCTCAAGTGAGGGAAATACAAGTGTGAATCAGCCCTCACAAAGACCTCGGTGCTCAAAGGTCCTCACTGTGGTCTCCTGCTTACCCAGGCACATACCAGAGAAGAGATGAAGGGGATGAGCTCCTCTTGGTGCTGCAGATGGAGGATGGCAGTGAATCAGCTATTTTGCCCCAATCCAGACAAGCTGAGAGCAGTCACAGCTGGAAGGCAGACCAGCCTCCACAACATTTTATAGACCAGCTGTCCCATGGCTGTAGCAGGGCTGGTCTCAAGGAAAACCCAGTAGCAAAATAGATCCAAGACTAAGTACACACCATTTGCAAGTTGAATTGCTTTTGAATTACTTTTCGGTTATGTTTTAAATGGAGGTTGCTTGTCTTCAATGAGACTGGATTGGAAAAGCTTTTTTTTTTTTTTTTAATTAGCTTTTGCTTGGAAGGATAAACGTAGGGTAGAGAACAACTGGTATAGCCATATTAGAAAGAGCATTGTGGTCCGAGTTGCATCACCCCATTCCAGTCACGGCCTTGGTTCTCAGTTTGTGGCAAGCTTTCAAATCAGCAATGGCAGTCAGCAAGAAACCACAGCAGAGAGCGGAGGTGGCGGGCAGCAAAAGGGAGGGGTGGGAGCTTTGGAGAAGAATAGAAACAAAGAAAGAACTAAAGGCAGCAGACAGGTGGCATGAAGCTGTGTGAAAGGGAAGTGGGAAAAGGCAAAAGGGAAATACAGCAAGAGGGAGTTTGAAGCCCAGCCAGGCCAAAGCGAACAAATGTCTTCCCTGGTGGAGGTCAGCACACACAGAAAATGTCTCATGGCCACATGGGATTGCCTGAGCAATAGCTCATATAAAATAAATTATATCAGGACCCAGGGTAATAAGAATAGGTGCTGAGGCTTGCCCTGTGTGTGCAGAGAAATGAGCTCCATGTTCCCCTCAGGAGAGGATTCCCCTGCCACTTCCTTCTGTGCTGCAGAACAAATCTGCTCCACTTCTGCCCTCTTGCGTGGGGCTGTGAAGTGTGAACAGCTCTGGAAGAGCCCCTCACCCTTGCCCTATCCTCCCAGAGGGAGCAGAACACCATAGAAAAAGAGGGGGAGATGGAGTGACCCAAATTCCTCTCTGCTTTCCTCTTTGCATCTTTTTTGGGGAGTGGGAAATGTTAATGTCATGCATCTCCTCCCTTGCCCACTGCCCCACCAGGGTGCCGTGCAAAGTCAGTGTGAATGGGTCACTCAGATGTGACCCAACCCAGTGCCCTGGAAGCGTCTCAGAGCAGAGCCTCCCCACTGAACAATTCTTTCCCATTGGCATCTTCCTCAAACTCAGCAAAGGGAATAAAAAAAANCCAGTTCTCAGAGCTGTTATAATGTGTGTTATTTGAATGTAATATCCTGTTTTTAATAATTTAAATATGATAGAAATAAAACCCTTAAAATTCTTCATGTAGAGCCCTATCGTTCCTCTACAGAGCCATTTGCAGAGGAGGGATGTTTATAAATTCACAGCACAGATCTCTGGCTTGGAAGAAAACTGGCTATCCATAGCAGCAGTAGGCAATTATCTTCCAAAAGCAATTTTCCCAGAAGGAGGATGGAGATATACCACCTGGCCAGGACTTCTACAGCTCAGTTTTGGCTATACAAAATTACACTGTCTTTGAAATGTGGCTCACCTGGACATGGTTCTCAACAGTCCCTCCTCTCTGGCTGCTTTTAACTCATCAGCAGGTCAGTGGTCCTTGTTCATCCCTGCCAGCAGGTCCTACTGTGTCAATGGTCAGCTTTACTTCCAGTACCCCATAGCTTGGATCCCATCCCAAGTACCCAGTGTCTTCATGTGATCATCACTCTGTCCCAAATAACACTCAATATGTTCTTTCCAGCTATTTAGCCCCCCACCTTCCCACCCCAGATGTCCACTCTTTATTCTTTCCACCCTGCATGTCCCCAGGAGCTCTGGCGTTATTTGAAACCTTCAAAGAAAAGCTCTGGTAGAAAGAAAAATGCTCTTCTGGACAAGATGATTCCAAATACAGTTTCAAAAATGTCCAGGAAAGAGTTTCCTGCTTGCCTGTCCCAGGCTGCATACCTAATCTAGAGCCCCTGAATCTCTAAGGACCCTCAGTTGTNCCTCAAACTCAGCAAAGGGAATAAAAAAAAAAAAATAGATGATGCCTGCCTTTCCTCAACCCTGCTGCACATGCAGAAAGAAACTCATGTCAAGAGCACCTCTTGGTGGTGTGAGAGCACATCAAAGAAGCAGAAGCCCTGCATGTACTCACTTAGGGGTTAGGAGGCTGTTCCCTTCCCTTCCCTTCCCTTCCCTT